>CM035229.1:16348646-16388646 GCA_020226215.1 Sindora glabra | reverse complement strand
ATTGAATTGGAATAAGTTCGGCAGCAGATCATGAAATCTTGGTGATCTTCTCTATCTAATGAATGGGGAGTCTGTTTTGAAAGAGCAATACAAGCATCGTGCTGCTAGGCGAAGCGGTGGAGTGCTGCACCCTAGATGGCGAGAGTCCAGTAGCCGAAAGCATCACTAGCTTACACTCTGACCCGAGTAGCACGGGGCGCGTGGAATCCCATGTGAATCAGCAAGGACCACCTTGCAAGGCTAAATACTCCTGGGTGACCGATAGTGAAGTAGTACCGTGAGGGAAGGGTGAAAAGAACCCCCATCGGGGAGTGAAATAGAACATGAAACCGTAAGCTCCCAAGCAGTGGGAGGAGCCCGGGGCTCTGAACGCTGGCGGCATGCTTAACACATGCAAGTCAGACGGGAAGTGGTGTTTCTAGTGGCGGATGAGTGAGTAACGTGTAAGAACCTGCCCTTAGGAAGGGAACAATAGCTGGAAACGGCTGCTAATACCCCGTAGGCTGAGGAGCAAAAGGAGGAATCCGCCCGAGGAGGGGCTCGCGTCTGATTAGCTAGTTGGTGAGGCAATAGCTTATCAAGGCGATGATCAGCAGCTGGTCCGAGAGAATGATCAGCCACACTGGGACTGAGACACGGCCCAGACTCCTACGAGAGGCAGCAGTGGGAAATTTTCTGCAATGGTCGAAAGCCTGACGGAGCAATGCTGTGTGGAGGTAGAAGGCCTACGGGTCGTGAACTTCTTTTCCCGGAGAAGAAGCAATGACGGTATCTGGGGAATGAGGAGAAGTTTGGTTTCAAACCCCTGTTCGAACAGGAGAAGTATGCCATGCTAATGTGCCTTGGATGATCCACATCTTAGGGTCTGGCGCTGATGAGCACATTGAACTATCCATGTGGATTTATGATATATATTTATGAAGGGAATGGAACGTAAAAAAAAATGAATAGATATAAGTCTAGATATAATTAAAGAACAATTTATTTCGAGCAATAGATGTCTTTCACATGAACTATAGTAATGAATAAACTAGTATAATTTTTTGAATGGTAGTTCCAAAAAAACGTACTTCTATATCAAAAAAAGGGATTCGTAAAAATATTTGGAAAAAAAAGGGATATTGGACAACATTGAAATCTTTTTCATTAGCCACATCTCTTTCTACGGGGAACTCAAAAAGCTTTTTTGTGCAACAAATACAAATATTGGAATAATCTCTAAATTTAGCCGGATTCAAAGAATAAGAATAGGCTAATTTCATTTATTCTTTTTTATTTCATTTTTCTATAGCTATAGAAATTCTAAATCTATAGCTATAGATTTAGAATCGATTTCTTTATCGATATTTATATTCTATATATATAGAAAGAGTGGTACTGGTTTTTGAAACAACAAAAAAAGAATAAACCTAACAAAATTTCAACTTTTTGAAGTATGTTTTCTCATTTTTGGGATGAAGAGTTTAAATTTCCCCATCGACTGAATAATCAATAAAAAAAAATTTGTCTTGTTTTTCTTTTTCTTTAGCATTAGTATACTTTTAGTATTAGTATACTAAGTACATAGAAGATCTTTAGTAAAAAAAGAAATGAAATGGGACAGACATTATATTATTCGACATTAGAACTAATTGATTTCAAACTTGTTTTTGTAAATTTAGGATTCGGAATATCACACATTGATCAATCAAAGAGAGATTCAACAACTAAAAGAAAGATCGATTCTTTGTTGGGATCCTTCCTTTTTCAAACCGAATGAATAGAGATAGAATCAAAGCGATTCCCTAAATGCATTTCTGGATATTCCTCGATGTCCCGGCTATTCACGGAATGTGAGAAGCAGATGAATAATCATCTGCTTCCGGAAGAAATCGAAGAATTTCTTGGGAATCCTACAAGATCCATTTGTTCTTTTTTCTCTTACAGATGGTCAAAACTTCATCTGGGTTCGAATCCTACTGAGAGATCCACTAGAGATCAGAAATTGTTGAAGAAAGAACAAGAGAAATCGAAGAAGCTATACAAGGCTTTTATAGGGCCTACTCATATGGGATCTAACCATACAGATGGTATCTAAGATTAAGTAAATTTATGATACCAGTGTGAATTCGGGTCTCTCCAGGTCAACTAGGATCATAGTTATGTTCTTGAATTTCTAGGCGAATTAAGGTGAAGAAAAGAAAGTTTTCCAATCATTGACTCAAACCCATTGTCGAACCAAACCCCATTGAATGGAATATGGAGGTATTTATGGCAGAACGAGCCAACCTAGTCTTTCACAATAAAGTTATAGATGGAACTGCCATTAAACGACTTATTAGCAAATTAATAAATCACTTCGGAATGGCATATACATCACACATTCTGGATCAAGTAAAGACTCTGAGGTTCCAGCGAGCTACTGCTACATCCATTTCATTAGGAATTGATGATCTTTTAACAATACCTTCTAAGAGATGGACTATTTACTACCAACTACAAGTTTTATGTTAGGCGCAGTGCTCATACTGGCAATTATGATCAAGGATTACTCTATCAACCATCATTTACTTCAGAGATACTCTTTGAAACATTTTTCAAATACAAAAGTTCAGTATCCTCCCCAAAAGTAGTGAATTAGGCATATCCTTTTGTACAAAATGAAATTCAAATCAAATAATATGTAAAAAATAACAATTATGTACAAAAGAAAAAATAATAAATAGCAAGTCAATCTTCCAAAAGTTTATCGTAATCATAAATAGGAAATACTTATACAAATAAAAAAATGCAGGAGAGATAAAAAAAATTCAATTTTTTTTCATTCCCGAGGAAGTGCATATTTTACCCGAATCCTCTCCCATAATGGTACGGAACAATAGTATCATTGGAGTAGATACACCAATAACTTTCAATATAAGAAGCCGAGTAGGCGGATTGGTCCGAGTGGAAAAGAGCAAAAGGGGGATTGAACTAAAAATATTTTCGGGAGATATACATTTTCCTGGAGAGATGGAAAAGATATCCCGACACAGTGGCATCTTGATACCACTCGAAACAATAAAAAAAAATTCTAAGGAATCAAAAAATTTTCAAAATTGGTTCTATGTCTAATGGATCGCACCTACCAAGAAAAAGTATTTTGCTTTAGTTCGACCCGTAATTCTATATGAAATCGCGGACGGTATAAATTTAGTAACCCCTTTCCCCCAGGACCTGTTGCAGGAAAAGGATAATCTGGAACTTCAAGTTGTCAATTATATTCTTTATGGAAGTGGAAAACGTTCGAAAATTTCGTACAACAGATTAGCAATCCGACGCTTTAGTCTACTCAGCCATCTCTCCCAAATTGAAAAAATAGAATTCCTATGTTATATTATACAAATAAAAAAGAGAGATTGAAGAAGCTCCTCCTTTCTTTCTATCTTATCTCTCTTTGACGTATTTATAGTTTATTCTATATTAATATTAATATATTATTATTAATATTATTATTCTATATTAATATTAGGATATATATATCAAAAATAATAAAAATATTATATAAAAAAATATTAAATAAATAGAAAATATTATATAAATAGAGAAATTGTATAAATAAATATTGAATATTGTATAAAATAGAATTCTAATCTAATAAACTTAATCTAATCTAATAAACTAATAAAAAATACCCTTTTTGTCTGTTCGAAGGGGTCGTGTTTTTTTTTATAGCCCGGCCAGATCGGTACCTAGCCAGGCTTTTTTTGTTCTAATGAATCCCATGAATAAAATTTATTTGATCTGAAAAAATACTTGTTATTGAAACAAGATCAAACATAAGAAAAACTTTTCAATTCCTATGAGATAAAACCACAATGATAGAAGATCAAAATGCCATTTCTTATTATTTATTCTTTATTTATATTTTATTCTTTATTTTTTCCAGCAAAGTACCCGTACCTAAAAATGTAAAAAAAAAAAGCAAATACGAATAAAAAAAGAATGGAGATTCTTTCACAATGCATTTTCTTTTTATGTTATGACTAAAATAATTTTGTCAAGATGTATTTGTCAAAACACCTTCAGCAAAACAAAAAAAGGACTCCTTTTTTCTTGATTTCATCATGTTGAACTTATATAAGTTTAGATTGTAAACAAATTGATCTATTTAACAGGAATAATAAATGGATCAATTTAGAGTTATAAACAAGTTAACATGCTAACTAATTTAAAAATTTATATAAAAAATTTTAAAATATTATTTGAGAAGTAATTAATAATTAAATTATAAATAATTAAATATAATAAAAATATAAAATTTAAGTTTTAATAAAATAATAATAAAAAATTAAAAAATATTTTATTAATAATTAAAAATATTTTTATAAAAAAATAAGTAATTAAATTTAATAAATGAGTTTATAATATAAATTTTATTAATTGAAATTATTAAATGGGTTAAATAGGTTAATTCATTTTGATCCATTTGATAAATATGTTGACTTATAATAACAATTATTATTGAGATTGAGTTTGGGTTTGGGTTTAGCTTATTTAAGTTATTATTAATTTTTGACATAGCACAAACTTAACACAAATTATCATTCCTAATGTGAACACCCCACACTTAACCCCTATCACTTGTGAAATTAGAATGTATATTAGAAAGATATATAAAGACTTCAAAAGCAAATTATACATATGAAACAACTCAGTAATGCACAACTTGTGTGCTACAAACTACTAAAAAATGCCAATTCATTTTTACTAAAAAAATTAATAAAAATAATTATTTCTTTCACTAACCTTTGTTGAATTATGAAAATCTCTTAATGGATTAGTGCTCATAACTTGTGTGCCAATTGTACAATGAAAAATCTTTTAATATTAAATTGGAGAGAAAATAATATATGTGTATTAAGTAAATTACCAGTCCCATTGTTACAAAAAAATTACCATTATAAAAAATTTGGAAAAAGAATAATAGAAGAAATTAAGAGATAAGAAACTTTAAAAAAAAATTAAGATCCTCAACCAAAGGAAGCAATAACAAATAATTTTTCAATAATATAATTTAAGCTTTCAACTTGTTAATAATTCTATAGTTGAGTACAGTAAAGTACCCAAAAAATGTTTATATAAGAATCCTCAAATAAAAAAAATATAATAAAAAATTGGAGCTAAATTCTAATTATCAAAACATTAGTTGTAATATTTCAAATTAAAAAAAGATAGGTACTTTTTGCCACATAAGTTGTACTATTATTGGTTTACTTAAGTTATACTAGAACTCACCTATGAGAAAACCTACATATTGTTATAAAAAGGATAATCCAAAACTAAAAAAGGAATATTCCTAACTAAGTGGTTAGTTTGTTAGTTATTTGTTAGCATTATAAAAAGAGGTGTTCCATTAATGTTGGGTAATCAATTCAATATAGATAGTATAGTGCAATTGAGAGTTACTTCAAAAAGTGTAACACAATGTGTGTGATTTTGTGTAAAAGAAAGAGTGTAGAGTGAATGATCAACATGTAATAGCATGTGAAGATTAGAAATAAAGGATTCGATGTAGTTTATTCATCTTTTTCTTCTTTAACCTTCTTTATTCATCCTTAGTGTTCTTTATTTCCAACATATTGATATCAAAAGCAAGGTTTAATTATGGAAAATTTGAATAGGTCTTTTCATACTTCTCTTCCTATCTTGGATGGCAAGAACTTTGATAAATAGAGCATTTAGATGAAGACTTTCTTTGGCTATCAAGAAGCCTTGATAGTTATTACTGAGGGATTTGTAGAAATTAGCAAAGAAAATTCTAAAGTTAAGAAGTAGGCCTATGTTGAAAGTAAGAAGAAAGATTGCAAGACCCTTTACTTCATTCATCAGAGTATGGACATCACAATCTTTAAAAATAGCAATGGTGCTAAAACCTCTATGAATGCATGAGAAATCTTGTAGAAATACTACAAAAGGGCTAATAAAATCAAGGAAGTGCAACTTTAGACATTGGAAAGGCAATTTTAGCTATTACAAATAAGTAACCAAAAGAGTGGTTACTTTACAAAAGCTCTAGCTTTGACAAGCCAAATGAAAGCTAATAGAGATAACATTGAAGATCTTGGCATCATAGAGAAAATTTTTAAAACTTTGATTGCAAGATTTGACCACATTGTTGTAGCAATTAAGGCATTAAAGGATTTGGACAACATGATAATCAATGATTTACAGATTTTTCTGAAAGTTCAAGAACATAAGATCAATAAGAGGCATTTTGAATAATTAATGGTGCAAGTATTTCAAATTTATGTTTAGAATAAACAAGAAAAAGAATCTAAAGGATCAATAAAGGGAAGAAATCCTTAAAGATGTGGAAGAGCAAGAAACAGATGCAATTATAGTGGAAAAGGCTTTAAGAGGTAAGATTATCATGAGAATGAAAGAGAAGAAGTAACTTATGAAAGATAAAAAATGTGTAAGCTTTGGGAAAAGATTAAAAGTAGAGGAAATGGTAGAGTATTGAGATTTGACAAGTCCTATATTAAATGTTATGAGTGTCATAAATATAGCCACTTTGCTAAAGGCAACTAGATTTATGTAGGAGAATAAAAATGATGATCATGTGTTATGTTATGCCTCCAAAAAATTGGGACATATTATATTTACATTTGATGATATTTTTCTATATATGGCAATTAATTATTTGTTATGGATAAGTTTAGGGTGAGATTTTATATAAAGAAAATAGATTTTTATGATGAAAATACGAAGAATAAAATTTAATATAAGTTTGTAAAATTAGATTTAAATATGTATATATAGAAAAGATTTAGGAGCTTAATTTTCTATTTTACCCTTAAACCCTTTAAAATTATGAAAATATCCTTATAGTATTCAAAACTCCAAAACCTATTATTTTTCCTAAATTTCTTTATAAAACCAATTGACTTACTTTCCCTTTACCTCTTTTATTTAATTTTTTCACTAGATCCTAGACTTGCTCATCAAGAATGGAGTTAGCTTTTATAAGGAATTATTATTAATCTCTCTTCAATTAAGGTAATCTTTTATGACTTAAAGCTTTGGTTGGTAAATTTCTAGAGTTTGGGTTGTGATAAGGAAAAATTAAGGATTTGAGATGATTGATCTTGTTTTGTGTTAAATAAGGCAATCTAATCTTTCTTCTTGGCTTCTTTCATTCCTCCATCATTAAATAAGTTGAATATTGACTTAAACTACTTAAGTTTAGAGAAATTATGTTATGTAGATTTATAGGTTGTTTGTTGGAAAATTTAATGATTTGTCATGCAAAAATTATGTTAGTTTAGGGTTTTTTTTTATTAAATATGAGTAGGAGAATGCTTATGAATATTGTATGATAGCAAATTTCTAGTGATTGTTATGGTATAATGTTAAGTTATAACAGTTCAACCACTTGAACATGAAATTAGGTGAATAATTGGAAAAAATCTAATTCATATTTGAGTATAATACTTATGTATAGCCTTAAGGAATGCCTTCAAGAGGCTAATATTTAAACACTATACTTGAATACATTTAAAGATCTAGCTTTTGAATGAAACTATTTTAACATAGTATTCGAGTATGGCCATGAAAGTGATTTCTAATTGCTTATACTTAATTCATATAGTTGAATGTCATAAATCTAATAGGCTTTGGACATAGATATTCACATATGATGCTCAAATATAGGTGTCATGTTTGGTGACTAGAGCCTCATACTCGAGTACCATATTTGAATATACTACCTTAATATATAATTTTATTATAAATGATAACATGTTATGGTCATACAAGATTATATAAATTGTAAAAGTATTTAGTTAGTACTTCAATGTGAATGTATGTATAATATTAATGATTAAATTCCAATGGGATGTATGATTAAATGAAAATATGAATTGGAGTAACCGATATGGAAATACAGTGGAATGGTACTAAAATTGGTAACTGTTTGTAAATGGTTAAGGTGCATGGAATAATAAAGTTAGGTTTGTGAATAAAAAAGGTTGATCAAGAGGCACAAAGTGTATTAATTTTTTATTATCTATTATCTTTCACATTACACATTGTTTGGCTATTAAAGTGAACATGAATACTAAGTGGCACATGGATTAAGGAAATAGTTATGAATGAGTATTAAAATATATATAGTAGAAAGAATTTAAGGACATTTATATTTTTGTTAAGTATATTATTTATCTACTAAGTCAATGATTCACTCTTTTAGTATTTTCTTTATAAGGATATGCATGCAATAGGTTAGGAGTGAAAATTTGCTTAGAGTTATGTGCAATGCAATCATAATCTTTGATAGTGTATAGTTAGAAATAGGTTAGGCCTTGTTAATATTTTGAACAAGATATAATAAAGCTCTAATTGTAAATATTTTTGAAAATATTTATAAAATATGTTGCTTCTAGAATTTGTGTGAAGGTCCAAACTTAATGTTAGTTTAGGTTGTTGGAAATCGAGAAATAGGTTCCAATCAGTTAAAGCCAAATGAATTGTGACATATTATTGATAGTGACTTAAACTATTGATGAGTCTAAATCCAATTTCTAATTTTTAAATTATGGTTGCTCTAACCATATGACAGGGAGAAAGGAGTTATTCATAAAATTAGATAAATTTGTAAGATCAAGAGTTAAATTTAATGACAATAACACTATTCTAGTTAAAGAAAATTGCAATATCTTAATCCAACAAAAGAATGGAAGTTACGCATTCATCTCAGAGGTGCTATATGTACTAAATATAAAGAATAATCTTCTGAGTTTAGGGCAATTGCTTGAAAAAGATTACAATATGAGAATGAAATAAAGAGAATTACTGGTAACTAATTAGAACAATAGGAACATCTTGAAAGAATTTTTATTTAATAGTAGAACCCTTAAGATTGAGATTCAAAATAGTGTTTACTAATGCTTAAGTGCTACTTTGAGGGATCAAGACTGGATTTGGCATCCCATGTTTGGTCATTTGAATTTCAAAAGCTTAAACTTGATGGCAGAATAGGGATGATGCTTGGTCTTCCTATAATGGATCAACTTGATAGATTTTGTAGAGGATGCGTGATAGGAAAATAACATAAAAGATCATTCCAAAAGCTAATTGAATGTAAAATAAATAAACCTTTTGAACTCATTTATTTTAATGTGTATAGACTAATAAGTATTTCATCTCTTGGTAAAATAACTACTTCATTACATTTGTTGATAACTTTACTTAAAAGGTTTAGGTCTATTGATCAAGAACAAGTTAGAAGAATTTGTTAATAACTTTACTTAAAAGATCATTGTCTTAGACAATTTTTATATTTCAGATCTTTTGAAAAATTCATGGATTGTAGTGGATAATTATTATTAAAGTGAAATTATTCATATTGATTCATGAAATCTTTGAGTTATATCATATATGATTGATTTATAATTATTGAATGCAATTATCTTCCTAAAAAGGATTGTCACATATTTTAATCAAGAATATTTTGTGAAACATATGGGTCTCTAAAGTTGCTTTGATTCTAAAAATACATTTACCTAAAAGGGGTATATTTTTAATGCTAAAATATTTTTTTGGTTAGTTTTTTAATTAGCATGATCTTTTAGATACTATATTTTTTTCCTAAAAGGAAGATTGTGACATTGTATATTACTCCTATGTTCATGAATTAAGAGTTATATTCTTCTAATATTGTTTCTTTTACCCATAAGGTAAAAATACTACCTCCTTGATTAAAGATTTTCTTTCAAAATATAATCAAAGCATACGATTTTTACTTTGGTTATAAGAGTAAATTAATCTAAAGGGTCTATCTCTGCAGATGTTAATTTCTAGAACATCATGTTATCTTTTATGTTATGCATTGAGAGAGAATTTAATACATATTACATGTTTTACCCAAAAAAGAATTTATAATTATCTATTAGGAACTCTTGTGTAGACTTTACTAGTGTATAATTTTTTTTTGTTTATTATGTGTTGTTAGGTAATTTATGCAGCTAAATTTAGTTTTCTTAAAGTATAATTAGATAAATCAATTCTAAGAATGCCATGTACTATCATGTTACTTTAGTTACATGTTGATAAATTAAATTTTATATTGTCATATGGTGTTATGACAAAATATTTATCAAATATAATTTGATTCCTTTCCTTCTTTGAGATGGAATTATATATAATTTTCTTCCAAAAAATCATATTTGATAAATAAATTATTAATCAATTAATGCAAATAAATTTATAATTATTTAATTATCAAGAATGTTATTAATATTATAAATTTTTTGAAATATAATAAATTACTTGATAATGTTTAATTCATATTTTGAAATGGTATATAATTTTTTTTGGAAATGGCATCAAATCTTCGCATCAGCAAAAGTTTGATTTAATATTATGAAACTTTACTTGTATCGCAAAATGTGATACTTATGTTTAGGAACTTATTTTGGTTAAAGATTATATAATAATCTTTAAAATTGTTTTACTTTGTGATATTACTTTTAAATATCAAAATTTGCCTATATAATTTAATTTGTAATAAGTTATACGTTATTGTGTGCATTTGTTTGTCAAAAAATGTGCATAGTAAAGAGGTGAAAATTTCATTAATTCCTCTTTTATGTAATAATATTTGGATTTTGAAGCAATTTTTTACTAAGCATATTTTCTATTAAAAGTAATGATTTTGATATATAAGCTTCTATGTTACTTTGGGCATAATATAAAGCAGATTATAAAGTTCTTAACATATGTGTTCTAAATTCAAATTTTCTTTTCTAGATTTCTTATGAGATTTTTTTATTAATTAGTGTACATTGTTACCATAAGAGTTTTCTAAATTGTTATAAGTTAAACTTAAAATTTTTATTCATATTTTATTTAAGTAATCTCTCAAAATATATTTGAAAACTCTCTTGTTAAATTAATTTGGTGTCAATTTTAATGTCCAGCTTTGATAGCTATGCGAACTGCTTGTTTAAAATATCAAAAATAATTATATAATTAATTTCTTTTTATAATTCATTTATTTTATTTATGTTATATCAAGTTAGTGATTTGAAAAATTATAATTTTACATAGTATTAACACACACACACACACACACACACACACACACATATATATATGAAATTTAAATATTTTTCCTCTAAACCAAAGTTTTTATGTTTATAGGATATTTAAAAGCTTGTTGAGATATAAACATTTAATTTTATTTTCCTATAATATAATTGGTTAATGAGAGTTCTATATTGTATAAAAAAATTTATCTCAGTTGATAATCATAATATATTTATAGGTACATAAGATACTTATGTCATGTATATTATTACAAAATTAGCTAATCTTTATTTTATATATTATTATCAAATTACTCTTAATCATATTGGTACATTATTGTGCATTTATATATGCAATTTATGATTTCTTTATCAATCAATACATGTATATTCATATTGTAAAATATGCCAATTATTCTAATTATAAAAACTAAGACAAGGTGCATGTCATTAGCTCTTGAACTTATACAATGGGCACCATATTGGAATAATAAGAATTGCCTTGATAAAGGATAAGTATCGTGTTTAATATATTATTTTGTATGATATTTTATTACAACTAAGATTTATTTTTTATTGTTAATTCCTAATATATGTGTTTATCTATTAATTGACACCATTTATTAATTTTGAGATATTTTAACAATAGATTTATAAAGACTAAAATTTGAGATATTAATTGATAGCTCTTGAATTATATATTTGCCTCTTAATTGATATCATTTTAAAATTTAAACATGTTTTGATAAACAAATTTATGAGGACTATTCTTTCTTAGTGATCATATTTTCTAAAAAAAGAGCTTAGTTGTAGCCCGTGCAATATAATCTAGTTTTAATAACAATTTCCTTATAGCCTTTTTTTTTTTTTAAAGATAATAGATAGATATATCCTAGATAAATCAGTGTTTGATTGATTCTGACTGGAATAGGATTGGCCAATTTGATTCCTCGCAGGAAAAGGACACCCCGCGTCCATGCCTATAAATACCGAATCACAAAGCACCTTTAACCTACAACTACTACAACCCTTTTTCTTGTCTCTGCCTTGCTTCCCATCCTGTGGTTCTTTTTCTTCTCATTGTTCATTCCTTCTTAAATCCGCTTTAGCTTTTGAGAAGAAATCAGACTGACATAATGTCTGAAATCAGAAAATCACCTAACAAACTTATTGTGGAAGAATCCATCTACGATGACAATTCTGTGGTCTCCCTCCATCCAGCAGCCATGGAAGAACTCGAGCTTTTCAACGGCGACGCAGTGCTAATAAAAGGAAAGAAGAGGAGAGAAACTGTCTGTGCAGTAATGGCAGATGAAACACTAGAAAACCCCAACAAAATCAGGATGAACAGAGTAGTAAGGTCGAACCTGAGAGTGAGGCTCAGCGATATTGTATCTGTTCGTTCTTGCCTGGATCTGAAGTATGGCCAGAGGGCTCTTATTCTTCCTTTGGATGATACAATTGAAGGGTTAACTGGTGATCTCTTTGAATTTTACTTGAAGCCCTATTTCTTGAATGAATACCGCCCGGTGAGAAAAGGGGATTTGTTTCTTGTGAGAGGGGCAATGAGGGCCGTTGAGTTCAAAGTTGTTGAAACTGAACCTGCTGAGTATTGCATTGTAGCACCGGACACCGAGATTTATTGTGATGGAGATCCTGTGAGAAGAGAAGATGAGGAGAGGTTAGAGGAGGTTGGTTATGATGACATTGGAGGGCTAAGGAGACAGTTAGGTCAAATTAGAGAATTAATAGAGCTGCCGCTGAGACATCCAAAGCTTTTTAAGAATCTTGGTGTGAAACCCCCAAAAGGAATTCTCCTACATGGACCTCCTGGAACAGGAAAGACTCTCGTAGCAAGGGCTATTGCTAATGAAACTGGTGCTTTCTTTGTATGTATTAATGGGCCGGAGATCATGTCCAAGATGGCGGGTGAGAGTGAGAGAAATCTGAGAGAAGCTTTTGAGGAAGCTGAGAAGAATGCTCCGTCCATTATATTCTTCGATGAGATTGATTCGATTGCCCCTAAGCGTGAGAAGACTAATGGTGAAGTTGAGAGGAGGATTGTTTCTCAGCTATTGACTCTCATGGATGGTTTGAAATCTCGCAATCATGTCATGGTGATTGGAGCCACAAATAGGCCTAATAGCATTGACCCAGCTTTGAGGAGGTTCGGAAGGTTTGATAAGGAGATAGACATTGGTGTTCCTGATCAAGTTGGCCGCCTTGAGATTTTGCATGTTCATACAAAGAAGATGAAGCTTTCAGATGATGTGGATTTAGATAGAGTTGCAAGCCAGACTCATGGGCACGTAGGAGCAGACCTTGCAGCACTTTGTGCTGAAGCTGCACTTCAATGCATCAGGGAAAAGATGGCTTTGATTGATATGGAGGATGAAACAATTGATGCTGAGATTCTGAATTCCATGGCAGTTAACAATGAACACTTCAAGCATGCTCTTGGAACTAGTACTCCTTCTGCTCTCCGAGAAACGTTTGTTGAAGTGCCTAATATCAGCTGGGAAGACATTGGTGGCCTTGAAAGTGTTAAGAGGGAACTTCAAGAGACAGTCCAGTACCCAGTGGAACACCCTGACAAGTTTGAGAAATTTGGGATGTCACCTTCAAGAGGAGTTCTCTTCTATGGCCCGCCTGGTTGTGGAAAAACTCTACTGGCTAAGGCTGTTGCAAATGAATGTCAAGCCAATTTCATCAGCATCAAGGGCCCTGAGCTCCTCACAATGTGGTTTGGAGAGAGCGAGGCCAATGTCAGAGACATTTTTGACAAGGCTCGCCAATCTGCTCCTTGTGTCCTATTTTTCGATGAGCTTGATTCTATTGCAGTCAAGAGGGGAAGCAGTGTTGGAGATGCCGGTGGAGCTGCTGATAGGGTTCTCAATCAACTCTTGACTGAGATGGATGGCTTGTCCACCAAGAAAACTATTTTTGTAATTGGGGCAACCAACAGGCCAGATATTCTTGATCCTGCCCTACTACGCCCTGGCCGCCTTGATCAGCTGATTTATATTCCTCTGCCTGATGAGAGTTCAAGACTGCAAATATTCAAGGCCTGCCTGAGGAAATCTCCAGTGTCCAAAGATGTTGATTTATTAGCTCTTGCTAAGCATACTGAAGGCTTCAGCGGTGCTGATATCACGGAAATATGTCAGCGGTCTTGCAAATATGCTATCAGAGACGAAATTCAGAAGGATGTAGAGAGGCAGAAAAAGAAGGAATCTGATGCTATAGAAGAGGATTCTCTGGATGACATTTCTGAAATCAAAGCTGTGCATTTTGAGGAGTCGCTTAAGTTTGCCCGGAGGAGTGTAAGTGACGCTGATATAAGAAAATACCAAGCATTTGCTAATACTTTGCAGCAATTCAGGGGATTCGGCATTGAAGAAGGAAGAAGTTTATCCATGACACCTTCGGCTGTTGGAGGTGACAGTGATCTTTATGACTGATAGTAGTTAGTGTTCCCTAGGAATTTTTTATTTTTAGGCTTTTAGCTATCATTCAAAAGTAAGTATGACCTTGTTCTTCATTGATGAAAATATTATTTTGTCCACGACTCGGTTCGCATCTTTTCACGGGTTGGATCACTTTAATGTAAGAATCCCAAGTAAAAAAGGGTCAGATCTGTAAACTTCAAGGAAGGTAATCTGTAAGAAAGCTACCTTCAGTACCATATTCAACTTAGAAGAACGTAGGCCCAATGAACTGAATTAATTAATAGGATATTTACTAAGCTTTCTTAGAACTGGGATGCTAATTATCTGCCAAAGGACAGTCATTCATTCTACTGTGTTTTGCTAGAAACTAGCTTTTCAACCCGCCTATTTTTTGTCACATAAAAAAAGAATATATAATAAAAAATTATAAAAATTTTAAAATCTAATTTATCATGTTTATTTTATAATTATACATTCAAATTTATAAATAATAAATTTTTGAAATGTCATAAGAGTTAAAGAATATGATATGTAGTTAAGTAATTCTATTAAATCATATTCTTAAATTATTTGACATGTTTCTAATAATTTTTTTTTGTTACATTATACTATTTGGTGATATTTTTGTTTAAGTTGTAATGAATCATAATGAATAAAAAAAACTGAAAAACATGTAATGAAGTAAATAAAAGAAATAAAAATAGTATATGAATTGTAAAAATTATATTTAATTTTAAATATAATACTTAAAAATTGATATAAAATTTTTGATAAAATTTAAATAAATAAATTTTATTTAATTAACTAATATTTTTATTTAAAAGTGAAACATTTAATTATATATTTTGATTAGTACTTTCTAAATTAAAAATTTAAGTTATTTAAAATATTTTTATAATAATATTAAATATTTATAAACACACTCAATTCGGTGATGTTAGTGCATAAGTTATAAATAATAGAAATGGACATGAAAAAGGGAAAAAAAGAATAAGCAATATAACAAAATAAGAAAAGAAATAATTGGTGAGTTTGCAAAAGAATATAAAAGTTAAAAATAGAACAAATAATTAAGTAATGCAAATAAATCAAATCTTCAACTTATTTAAAACCAAAATTGATAAAAGAATAAAATATGTCATGCTATATCTACATTTCCTAATGATATTATTAGTGTATGAGATACAAATAATATGAGTGGTATTATATTGAAAAAAGAATAGAAAATGTATGAAACAAATAAAAAAATGATGTGGCTCCAATATTAAGTAATATAAAAATTAAAAATATAATATGTAATTAAGTAAAATAATTAAATCAAATTCTTAAAATATTTTCAAAATATTTTTATAATAAAAATAAAATGTATTATATTTCATCTATATTACTTAGCCATATTAGTATACAAAACTGACATTTTATCAATCAGTAATGTAAAATATTTTACATTGTTAATATGTAGATAAGAAGAAAACACTTTATTGAAAAATAATAGTAATTAAGAATTTTTAATATTATTAAAGGAGTTTTAATAATTTTTTATTGATATGACAACAAATTAATTAGTAAGTAATAATATAAAATTAATTTAAATTATTAGTAAATTAAATTTAAATCCTAACATATAAACTATCAATAACATAAGTTAACATGAAAATAATAATAATAATAATAATAATAATAATAATAATAATAATAATAGAAAATGAAATAATCTTTGAGTTGTAAAATCTTGATAAAATCTCAACTAATTTCTACATAATTTAAAATATAACACTTAAAAAATAATATCAAGATAATATTAAAAAATTTTAAATAAATAAATTTGATTTCATATTTAAATATTTTATTAAATAATAGAATATGTAATTAATTATTTCAATAAAATTTTATATTAGAGTTTAAACTTATCAAAAATTCTTTTATAAGAGATTTAAATTTATCATTTTATACTAAGTGATAAATAATAGTAGTAGATATAAAAAAGAAAAATGAGCAATAGCTTATAGAAAAAAGAGATAATTGGTAAGTTATATAATAATAAAATTAAAAAATATAAAATATAGTTAATTAATTTAATTTAATTTAATTAAAATTTTAATTAATTTAAAATTAAAATAAAGACATATTATATTATATCTATAATTTCTTAGTGATATTCATGTATAAACCATAAATGATAGGATCGATAATATAAAAAGAAAAAAATACAAAATATATAATGGAGCAAATAAAAAAAGAAACGTGATTATTATTTTATGTAATATAAAAGTTAAAAATAGAATGCATAGTTAGGAAATCCTATTAAAATAAATCTTAAAAAAATATACTATGGTATATCTATATGAATTGGTGATATATATTAACATCTGGATTGTAAATAATAAAAATGGAATATTAAATAAATATACAATAAAATTGTTAAAAGAAGTGAAGCATTGTGTAAGTTTACAATGTTAATAAAATCTCAATTAATATATATTTAATATAAAATATAACATTTAAAAAATAATATCAAAAAATAATAAAATTTTTAAATAAATAAAATTTATTTTAATATTTAAATATTTTACTAAATAATAG
Organism: Sindora glabra; assembly: GCA_020226215.1. Taxonomy (NCBI): domain Eukaryota; kingdom Viridiplantae; phylum Streptophyta; class Magnoliopsida; order Fabales; family Fabaceae; genus Sindora; species Sindora glabra. The sequence goes on along the minus strand of CM035229.1, from coordinate 16,371,566 downwards.
TCTTTGTAACTAATTCTTCAATTAATATTTTAATAATAAAAATTTTAATTATTTAAATATTTTATAATAAAATTAAATATATCACGCTTTCTTTACCTAATTTATAATATTAATATCTAAATTATAAATGATTATAATGGTTATAAAAATGTATGCAATCAAGCATATAAAAATAAGAGAAATAATAAGTTGTAAAGAAATATAAAGTTAAAATTAGATTATGTAATTAAGTAATTTAAGTAAATAAAATTATTAAATTTATTTAAAATATTTTTACAAAAAATATAATATATATTATATTCTACATATATTTTTTAATAATATTAGTGCCTAAGTTGTAAAAAAATGTAATAGAACAAATAAATAGAATATGAAAAATGGATGTGTTGTAAAATAATATAAAAGTAAAAAAATATAACATGAAATCAAGTACTTCAATTAAATTAAATATTTATAAATTTTTAAAATATTTTCATAATAAAAATAAAATATATATACATTTAAAATATTCAATGAGATTAGCATCTGAATTAGAAATAACAAAATTTAGCATGAAAAAATATACAACAATATAGGTAAAAAGATAATGAAATAATGTGTGAGTTGTGAAACATTAACAAAATATCAATTGATCTAATTTAATTTAAAATATAGCACTTAAAGAATTGATATGAAGAAAATATTTATAAAATTTAAATATACAATTTTGATTTTAAATTTTAAATATTTTTATTAAATAATTACATATGTGTTTAATTATTTCAATCAATGTTTTCTATGTTAGATTTTCAACTTATTTAAATTATTTTATAATAAAATTAAATATACCATATCATATCTATATTATTTTGTGATATTAGTATCTAAGTTGTAAACAATGATAACTGATTTAAAAAATAAAAAATGTAATGGAATAAATTAAGAGAAATAATGAGTAAGTTGTAAAGTAATACAATAGTTAAAAATAGAATATGTAGTTAAATATAATAAATTAAATTATTTTTTAACTTATTCAAAATATTTTTCTAATTAAAATAAAATGTATAATGTTATATCTCTACTATCAAATAATAAAGGATATCTATGTAAATTTAATACTAGATGCTTATAGGCCAAGGAGTAAGGATTTCCTTCAAAATTTAAAAGGTAACAAATTGATTTATGAAGAACTGGGTTTATGATAATGCCATAGTACTTAATAATACAATTAATATTGATAGATACTAAAATGAAGATTAGAAAGGAAGAGATTATCATGCAATCAAAGTTATACAAAATTGTAACAACCTAAAATAGGATAAGAAATATCAAGCAAAAAAAATTTCTTTTCTAGAAAATCCAAATTCAAAACTCCAGCAAAAAAATCAAGCAAAATTCGAAAGAATCAAAAGGATAATTTCCAAGTGAGATTAACTAGGAAAATTTTAAGAATTTTAATAAGCATTACAATGAATAAAAATTGAATTAAAAACAAACTAAAAATAGATTTAGGAAAATTTGCTTTGGAATTTGTTAAATTTCAAAAAATTGTTAAACCAAAAAAAGGGAAAATAAGTTGAAAAATGTAGCAAATTAATTTTAAAATTTTATGGCTAGCCTAAATTAATTTTTAGGGATTAAAAATGATTATGGAAGATTAAAATTAAAGTTCCAAAAAATATTTAAAATTGGGTGAAAATATAAGAAAGTGAAAAACTTAAGGTTAAATTATAATAAACCTTTTTTTTGTATTTTTAAGTGATTTAATTTTTATTTGTATTGAGTTAGTTTGGCTTAATTTTTTAAGGCTTAAATTTGATTTTTGAGGCCTAAAAATATAGGTCCAAACTTCCAAAAGAAGCTAAGGATCTAAATGAGAAAAGGGTAAATTTTAGAATTATTTTATAATAAACCCTATTTACCTACTTTATGTGGATTAATTTTATTGGTTATAAGGGTAATTATTTTTGGAATCCCTAACATTTTTTAATGTGAAAGTCAACCCCTCTGAATGTCCTAAGATTTTTGTTTCAAAATTTAAAACAAATTAGCAAATAAATAATTTTTTTTTTTGTATTTAGGGTTTTTGGATGCATATATATTATTGGTTGGCCAATTTTAAAGAAAATTTTTGCTTCTTTGACCAGAAAACTCTAAGGGAAGAGGAGAAAAAGACTAGCCTTCTCAAGGAAAATAAAAAGGGATTACCAATTTCCTCTTTAAACTAGTAAAGTAATCAAAGAGTTTTATTCAAATTTCTTTTATAATTTGTAGTCATTCTTCTTCCTAAATATATAAATTTTAATTTATTTCTATGAACCTTCTTCTTCCTTTTTCAAAGAATTTCTTGGGAGTTTAGTAGGAAAAAGATTCGGGGGAGTAATTATCTCCACTACTTTTGGGATTATGTCAAGATATGAGTTATAATGTTATTAATTTATGATTCCTTTTACTTATCTTATTATAAGTTGTGACATGCTATTGTTTTGAGGTTGTTATTATGATCTTCAAATGGTATATTATTGGAGAATTAATGTTAGAAAGGTTATAAGGAGAAATTAATAAGATTGTGTAAAAATATTGAAGGTAGAAATCGTAATTATAAAACTAGCTTTTCCATACTATGTTGATTATGGGTTTTGCTACTTCTTGCAATTTGGATTTAGAAAATTTTAAAATCTTAAATTCCTAACATACCAAAGTTTTATTTAGTGTTAGAATGAATAAGGATAAGTTAGAAATTTTTTTGGAGATTTTATAAAACATGAAAAAAACTAAATTATAAATGAGTTACTTAAGGAGTTCATTTCAGAACCCTATATTGATTGATCATGGGTTTAATTTTTTTTTTTGGCATTACATGATTATGAAAACTCATGAAAAAATTTGTTCATATGTTAAAAGACTCACGGCCATTTGGTGGTAACCGAAGTTCATTTGGATATCCAATAAATTTTTTTATTTCAAATGCTTTAATGTTGTCCTAGTTCTAGCCTTGTCTAATTGGTCTCAAGTTTCCTTTTATTTGACCCATCAAATGAATGAAAAAACCTATGAAACTGGATATGATATTTAGGATATTAGCAAGTTTGTGTTAAAATTTTGTGGCAATTGGAGGTGATTTGATTGCCTAAATGGTAGTATTATTTAAATTGCTTTGATGCAATCTAAAATGTTATAAGCTTAAGTTCTTGATTTTAATTCACTAGTTAACTTATGAAATTAGCTGTACAACACTTGATTTATTTCTTGTTTAGGATGTTAAAAATGTTATGACAAAGTTTGGTATCAAATAGCTTCCATTTAATTGATGAAAAGTATATTCCTAATGGGTTCTAGTTAATTAGTCCCCCATAAAGATATTTGGGCTATTTAATTATTGTATTTTTGTGAAATATCATGTTAGGAACATAAAAAGTTTCAAACCATAATACTTATACAAACTTCCTTGAAATACTTGAGAATCTTTAAAGAACTATTAAGATTGCCTATGATACATTGAGATATTACATAAAACACTTATGATATGATTGGTATTGATACATTTATTAAGATAGATCATCTAGGTAGTGTTTCAACACCCTAATATTGATTATCATGGCTTTAGTGAAGGGGGAGATATAACATCCTTTACAAAGAAGGAAAAGAGTTGTTAGCAGTATAGGAAAAAAGGTTGGTGGCTTTAAGCCTAGGAAAACGAGAGATAAGATTGGACCGAAGGTATAAGGTGAGTTATGTATACCTACCATTACTATTTCTATAACTATATAATACAAATAAATAATATTTAATTAAGAAATTGTTCATAAGTTATTAAATAGTCATTTAATAGGAATGAGAAATTAGTTTTCCTAATTAAGGATTCCTTAAGTAGTTAAGGAATAGCCACTCACTAAATATATTTTATACTCATTTTTTTATTAAATTGAAATTGTAGGTACTAAACATGGATCCATAAGAGAGCAATGATGCTTACAAAGGATACTTTATGACATCCCATGGGACTTTTGAAATAATATTTTGGTTTGAAATTTGGATCACCTTTATAGGAGTTGGAATACGTTATAGTGTAGATTTTCAACTAATAGATTCCAAGTCTAATGTTTTTGTAGTATTTTCTCTTCATAAAATCTCATATCTAAAAGGCACTGCCAATAATAGCATTAATTCTTCTTCCATTGAGTCTGATCTAAAGGAGGAAGATTCTAATAGACTATACTAAAAACCTATATTATCACTTGTATGAACACTTTTGTTCTTTGTATGTATATATTTATATAAATGGATATAAAGCTTATTTTGCATGTAATTTCATATTGTATATTATTGTTCGATTGGTTACTCTTTTATGAAAGGTCTTAAAGACTATTAAAGACTTGTAAAGTTATCTATTTAGGAAGCTGGCACTAACTAGGTATCTTTATGCCAATTATGACAATTGCAAAATGAGTCATGATAGAAATATTCTGGCATGGCCTTGAATAAATCATAAAGGACATTTGTGCTTCATAATGAAAAAGTCATTATAACTATTCTTATTAGATTAGATTATATGGTACATGTTACAAGTTTTAATCTCAACAAGGAGATAAAGAAGATGTTTGAAAACTTTGATAATGTTTAAGGAATTCATCAAACCAGGTTGTTGATTCTCATGGCATTTATGAATAAGTGGTATCAGGTTGTAGTGTAATCAAGTTTGGGTAGTAATATGTTTAGGCTTTTATCCTTATTTTTATTTTCCTATATGAATAAAAAAATTGCATATTTTTTTAAATTACTAGCCCTAATATATATATATATATTCAAGTTTTAAAAAATTACCATAGAGTAGCTTATGGATGGATAGTGAAGGTACAATGTTAAAGATGAATCTATTACAAAAAATATAGAAGAAGCTCATCATGACAAGTTAAATTGGCCTATTAGATATTAAGTAAAGGTTGTCTCTTTCCTAGAATATACTTAATATTATTTCATAAGTTGGCAGTTGTGATAGTTCGATAGGCAAATATACTCAATTTGAGACAAGACTTGATAAAAAAATCAAGTATATTATAATGGCTTGTGGCTAAAATTTAGGGTTAGTTTGACTAATGTACTTTTTTTTTATTTTCCTAAGTTTGTGGGTATTTAGTAATTTCAACATGGTCAAGAATTCAAAGAGTTCAAGAATCCTGTATTTATGATCTTCACATTTTTATGTTTGTATTGGTAGGTTTTTATGCAAATCAAATACCACGAGCTTTGAAAAAAAGTTTTATGACAACTCAAAAAAATATGTTAACTCCTAACATGAGGGTTGGTACGATGCTTAGACACTGAGTTAAAAACCTAAAGGACTCGAGTGTATTAATTTCTAGTCATCCCTTATACACTTAAAACTATAGAATAAGGTATATACTAAGCAAATTGAGTGCCCCTCTTCCTATTCAATTATCCTTTTTTTCCCATTATGCTTAGATGTTTTATTTGTGGAGCAATCTTATGATTCAGTATGCATTGGTGCTTTAGTGACATTCAATTATAGCTTCCTAACTTGTGAGTTCTATCATTTATTTCAAAAGTGCCATAAATGGGTTTAGTGAGAAGGCTAGTATGTTCGCCAAAAGTGGCAAGCATGCACTATACAATCTCAACTAAAAAGTTACTAGCTTGTAACATTTAGGTATCAAAGCTCAATTTGTAGCAAAGAGCCAGGATCTAGTTAGCTACAATTGGTTTATATGTAGCTTGGCCAATACTATATGAGGGATGTGTGAAGCAATTATTCTTAAATTTAAATGAGTCATTATCAAAGATTTGATCAAAAGGTGCAAGAGATTAGATCAACTCGAATAGCTAGTATGTAGAAGGATGATGCATTTAAGTGACCATAGATTGGTATATCAAGCCTAAGCATTTATGCTAAATGGCTATCTTACTTATATGTATAGGATGTTGGTTATGCACTTATTCATAATAATGGCATCGAAAGATGCAAATCACTGTACAAAAAGATAAGTGAATTGATAGTGAATTTATTTGGAAAAGTATTAGTTTTGCTAAAGGGTTTAACAACTTCCTAAAGAATAGATAAAGCTAAAAGCAAAAGCCTTTGGTTGTGCATAAATGCATGACCATAATTAAAGGACATGAGCAGATTGCTCTAATGGGAGTAGTCTAAAATCATATCGAGGCTATGTAAAGGGATCATTTGAGTTGCTTAGGGAAGCATAACCAAAAGCCAAAGCAAAGATTCAGAGGAATCGATGTTGTATGCATAATCTGTGGGTTAGATAGAGTGCATACAATCTTCCCACATGATTGTTTAATGGAATAGGTTAGGCTGCACAATTGCTTTGCAAAATGGCAACAATAACTTAGAGGAATGGTATCATACTAGCACTATATAGTCGCATCATTAAAAGACTTTGTGGCAATGACCATAAGTTCACATTTGCTCATGCACAAGTAAAGTAGAACTCAAGCTATAGTGAAGCATACTCTATGCTTAACTCCCTTCAAAATATTGAAGTGGGGAAGCCATCAAAAGATGTGCTTAAAGAAGTCATCAAAGGACGCATAAAAGAAATTTTGGTGAAGATTGCAATGCTAAATTGCATCAACTTCGAGTAGGCTTAATAGTCAATGAGATACTAAAGGATATCAATTCAAAAAGGAATAGGGGATTCAATTAAGTGTGAAAGTGACATTACGAAGTTTAATGAATTAATCAAAAGCAAATAAATGAACTTAGGAGCAAGGTCATGAGTTTATGTGTAAGTCTTGTCTCTTACATTGGTGGTATGTGACATTAAGTACAAGAAACCTATTAGTAAGTAATTTAGAGTGCTAAACATTATTCTTGAACTATAATGTTAGCATATACATATAGTATGAAGTTAACATTTGTGCAAGCTAAAGAGGTAGTGAACACAAAGTTATAGAGGCAATTACCTATTGGATGAGTTAATGAGTTTGGGAGAGTTAATGAGAAAGTGGCACTAAAAGGTGTCAGAATACTTTGAATAGAGTCTATAGTGGTAAGCCTTTAAGAAATTTATGAAGGATGCATTTGATAAGGAGAATATTGATATTACAAAGGCAATAACCTAACTTTAAGATAGGGAACATTTATAGCACTCAAAAAGATAGGTATGAGTGGTCAATGAAGTAACTCAGAAGAGTTGGCTGAAGACCATCATGAAGTTTTAAAGGAATAAGTAGATTCTTAATGGAGCCATATTAGATTGAAGTGTCAATAAGGGTATTAACACTTGAAATAAAGGAGAAAAATTGGTAATTATGATAATTCTATAAGTAAATGTACTTAATTTAAGACAAAACTTGGTAGAAAAATTAAGTATGTTATAGTGGATTTATCATTGAAATTTGATATTAACCTAGCTAGTGCACTATTTTACTTGATTTTCCCAAGTTTGGAGGTATTTTAGCGATTTCAGCATGGTTTGACAATTCAGAGGAGTCCGAGAAGCCTATATTTGTGATTCTCACATTTTTATCTATGTGTTAGTAGATTTTTTTGTAAATTAAACACCTAGAGCTTTGAGAACAAGTTTTACAATCATTCAAAAAAAGTATCTCAACTCTTAGGGAGAAGGCTTTTGTTGAAAATACTCTTTAAGGAGATAGAGTGTTAGAAGGGCCAATGAGATACCTGGATAATGAGTTAAGGACTCAAGTGTGTTAATTTGTAGCTATCTTTTATACATTCAAAACTATGAAATGAGGCATATATTAAATAAATGGAGTGTCCCTCTCCCTATTCAATTATTTTTTTGGATCGTTGTGCCCAAAGGTTTCATGTATAGGACAATTTTACAATTCAGTATGTGTAAGTGCTTCAATGACATTTGACTATGGCTTATAGACTTGTGAGTTCTGTCATTTATTTCAAGAGTGCTATGAGTGGTTTAATAGGAAGGTTAGCATATTCCTCAAAAGTGGCAAGTATATGCCACACGATTTTGAATAAAGAGCTGCTAGCTTGTGAAACGCTATAATAATTGGAGTCACTCTATAGAGTATATACTACTAATTAAGCTTGATGTTGAAATTCAATTTTGTCCTAATGTTAATCTATGATGTGTAAAATATGATAAGCTCATTTGTGGGCAAGCAAAGAAATATGACTCAGCTTTCATGCATAAAATATATGGAAATTCAATTGAAACTTGACTTAATCAAAGCCTCCTTGCTTGAATAAAAATATATGGGGTGCAAGAGATATTTGAAATTAGCCAGATTGTTTCTACACTCCGCATTATTTTTTATGCACTTGCATAACACAATTTAAGTTAAACTAGTCTCAAATTTACAATTAACTTAATTTAGCTTTTATCATTTGTACAAATAAAAAATTAGGTATAAATGACACTTTTCATTATAGGATTTTAATAAACTTTTTAAGTGTAATTTAGTGTAAGGGATTTGAAATATCATATAAGCCATGACAACCATATCTTAGATTAAGGTATATGTATTACAACCTTAATTTTGTGACAAACGGAGAATCATTTAATGGAAAGGATTCTTGACACAGAAAAATAGGTAATTTGAGATATAGTTGATCTTATGAAATTTACCTTTTCAACCCTTAAGAACTCATGTATTAATACAAGACTTTAATTAAATTGGGTTGGACCATTAATTTGTTGGGTTGAGCTTTCTATAATGTAGACTTTGTCTAGGCAATTTATTTTCTACCTATTAGTTCAAGAATTTTGCATAGTAAAACAACAATTATTATAATTATATATTTCCTATGTGATTTTTATTTTACTTTTTCAAAATTTTCTAATGTTTATACTTAATACAACAATTTTGTTTGCATAGGCATTCCTCTCCTCCAGTCACATTATGTTAAGATATTTATGCTTAAAATTATTATATTATTGGATCAATTACATTCACTTTCAATATTGTTTTATCTAATTATATTTATACTTCTTTTATTTTAAAAAATATACGTATTCTCCTTATTTTTCAAAAATAGGAGAAATAATGTTGTTTACATATATATTAATAAATAAGTGATATACTACTAGTATCAATGGTTTAAAAGAAGAAGATAATTCTTTCATATTCAAAGTAAATTCATAAATACCTTGATTAACGTACTAATGAAAATATGACATTTTGATTTCAAAAAAGAAAGTTTTAAGTCAATCATTTGTTTTTAAACCTTGTAAATTGAAACTTAAATTTATTTTAATTTTATTTCTACCCCAATTTTTTAAACAAAATTTTGGGTTAATAAAAAATAAGTGTAGTTAAGTATTATTTTTGTTCCACACACATTCAAAAACTTGAGTCAAGTATTTTTTCTTTTCACATAAATTCATTTTTTTAATTCGTATAATAAACCCAAGAAGTATATTATAAAAATTAAAAATTTAGCATTGTTATTGTAAATTGATTTCTTGGTACACATAATCAATAGAATCGCTATTTATTTCGAATTTAAAATTCTTATTGTCTACTACGACAAAGGTTATAATGTACCAAATTATAATTATAATCAATTTAGATTAAATTATTGTAACTTTCATACAATCTTTTATATTACTGAAATTGTCATGAAAATAATTATTGTAATATATCAAATATTGAAAAAATTAATTTTACTATTTAAACACTACATAAATAAATAATTTCATTATTATATATCAAAATAATTTTTATAAGTTTATTGCAATTTTTTTATTAAATTACAAAATCACCACCAAACAAGTAACATATTTGTCATTGTTAAAAATTAATCAAATATTATTTTTTCTATTTTATTTTAATATTGTATAAGTAAATGGCTATGCTAATTTATGATTTATCAATACTATTGCTATTAAATTATTATATTTCATGTGTTAAATTACTAAAAGTATCACTTAACTAAATAAAGTAACACATTAGTCATTAATAAAAATTAATCCAAAGTTAATTTTCATTGTTTAAGTATTGTATAAATAAATAATTATACTAATTTAAAATATATGATACTAATTATCGCCAAATTTATACCTTTCATATGTCAAATTAATAACAATATTATTCAATTAAATATAGTAGTATATTGCTGAGAGCCTTTGACTTAAATGATATTCTATGTCCTTTGAGGGCTTTGCCTTCCGCTGCATCCAAAGTTCAATCCTTGACAATTGTGTGTATGTATTTCGTAGTTTAACTACTCTTACTATTACTAAAAAAAATATAGTAGTATATTAACCATTACTAAAAGTTATTGAAAATTAATTTTTTCTATTTTTAAACATTACATAAATACATAGTTAAGCAAGTTTACAATATGAATAGAACAAAATATGTGGGTAGAATAAAATATGCGACATCATTATTTTCACACAAATAAATCCATTCTCTCATCCATCTTTTTTAACAGTAGCTCTAAATAATATTTTGATCTAATGTTGATTACAAGTACAAGTATTTTAAATATCAATACTTAAATTTTTAATTTGAGTATATTAGAATTATTTTTTTAAAAAAATGATACCTAAAGGCATGATAGTGGAGGAAAATAAATTTCTTTTTGAAATAGAGAAAATAATTTTTTCTAAATTCTTTGACTTCATTTTGCACAACAAATAAATTATTTTATAATTTATTGATATGATAATTAAGTTATAAGTTAATATCTAGAGGTATTTCTCGTACTAATTTATTAAAAAAATTAAGCTCTAATTTCATAAGTTATCTAAAGTGACTTATAACTTATAAGTTACTGTCTCTTTAAATTTTTCTAAATTTATCCTTATTCTTTTTATTAATTTACAACATATATCCTTTATAATATAAATCTAATTTTTTTATAAAATATAATTAATTTAATTTTAACATAATTATATCTTAATTTTAAATTAGAAATATATAAAAATATATATGTAAATAAATAATATCATAAAATATAATTATTATATTTTAAGTATTTGTAATTTTATTGTAAATAACAATAAAATAAAAATTATGTAAATCAATAAATATATAAATTTATAAAATATAATTAATTAAATATTAAATGTTATATTATTATTTCAAATTTTTTAATTACGTTAATATATGATTTAATTTTTAGATAAATATAAATTATTTTAATTATTTATCTATTGTTATTGATATATCCTTTTATATCATTTTATAATTTTAATTAATTTAGTAATTAATTTTGTAAAATACTTCAGTTAACTTTCAACTATTAACTATTAATTATAAACTATCAACTGTCAGTTAACTTATTAATTATCAATTAATTTATTAGTTATTTGGATGAAACGGAGCCTTTATATCTAACATTAAGTAAATAAAATATTTTTTCTATATTAATATTTTATAATCATATTTTACTAAAAATATTTTTCATCAAAATAAATAGAGCCAAAATGTATATTTAAAATAGAAAGAAGGATGCAAATGTATATGAAAAGGTAATGATTATATATTTTTTAAAATAGAAGAAATGTAAGTATAATCATTTGGTGAATATAACTTATCCTATGTTCTTTAGCTTTATTTATAATTTTTCATAAATTTAATGTGTAACAAGTATATAAAGAGTTATAGATTTATTAAATTAAAATTACAATGGACAAAAATAATTTTTAAAATATGAAACCTTTTTGTAACAAAATCGTGAAAGTGAAATTTTTTCTTATAAAACTTATGAATTTTATGTGCATATCCTTCTATTAATTTTTTATTCCATGCCTCACATGGACACCAATACTGAAAAGTAAATTTGTTAAAAATATATTTATTAACGTTTCTATGGGAAGGTTCAACTTTTAAAAGGTTAATTGTCTTCAATATCAGATATCCTATTTTCAAATCTTAAAAAAAAAAGGTTAAATAAAAAAGCAAATCTCAAAACAAAATTAATGATCCAATGGTAAAATTACGCCGGAGCTAAATTTTCTTAATGTAACCAATAGAATATTAGGGAAAAAGTTTGGGTTTTTAATTCCGATCTAGTAATAGAATTAAAAATCCAGTAAAATATATAAAATAATATCAAAATTCATATCTTCCATCAAAGATATGAAAGTTTTTTTATATAAATTATTTTTAAGTTAAGGATAGTGACATCGGCCCATATACGAGATGCTCCCTATGAATATAACTATGTATAAGTTCTAAAGATAGATAAATCTATAAATAATAAAAGGATTTTGATTGACTGTTGACACATAAATCTAAAAATAATAAAAGATAGATAAATCTATAAATAATAAAAGGATTTTGATTCACTGTTGACACACACGCACACACATAGATAAATCTAAAAATAATAAAAGGATTTTGATTGACTGTTGATACACACACACACATTAATTTTTATTTTATTATATGATTGTAGAACTTTACTTTCTAAACACTTCATTGTTTTATTTTGAAATAAATTTAAATATTTTTTCACTTATGAAAAAAACTTATTAAATTATTTTTTCATAATATGATAATATAATAACAATAAATCAAAAGTAAAATAAGCCTATATAAACGCATCAGTCCGCGCTGGTTATATCTTATTATTATATTAAGCAAGATTAGTCTTTTAGAATTCAAATTAGAGTTTTTTTTTCAAGTTTGATTTTATGTACACTCTTCTCATTTTACATGGTATAATTAATATATAATTTCTATCCAAACTTTTTTGCCCTTGTAATTTTTTTTTTTAACAAAATGCTCTAGGTTATAAATGTGAAAAAAAAAAATACAACATCACTAATTAAAATGGCGACATAAAAATTTTGTAACTTTTTGTAACAAATATGAAAAAGTATGTGAACATCACCTAAAAAATATAGAAAAAATCTAGAGATATTTTATACACGTACATGCGTGGTACATCTATAACAACTTGTCCAAACTCATACGATAATTTCCCTTAATGAGAATGAGAAATATTATGAATTTCTTAAGTTACCATTTGAATTTATGAAAATTGCTACCAAATGTATGGATGTGACTCCCTTCGGCATCTACCTAGCAGAATAAAAAAATATATAATAAAAATGTTATATGTATCGAAAATGTGATTTAAAATTAAGTTTTGAATTTTTTATATTTATTTGACTAAGTTTTACAAATTTATTACATCAATTTATATTGATTGACATCTTGCAATTTATATTTGGAGTTCAATTTTAGATCTTATTTTTAGTGTTTATAATATTATTAAATATAAAAATGTTATCATTATTATTTTACTATTAAAAAATACATAAACCAATAGCAATTTTATATAGAATTGAAGGACGAAGCTTTGGGTCATTTTAGGTAATCAAGATTTTTCATCATCTGCCACTAGCATAGTTATACAGTAGTGTCTAATGTTGTTTAGAAATTTTATTCCTTTTATATTTAAAATTTAAATTTGATATTTTACGTGTATACATTAATTAAATTTCCATTTTCACTATTATTAAAAAAAATACAATTCATTTACACTGCCATGGATCCAATCCGCCAAAAAAAGCCATATATTCATTTTATAAATATAATTTCCTGCAAACAATGAATACAACGGAGAAACAGCTAATAAAAAACTTGATCTTTCCGGTAAATTTTCTAAGGATGTGTTTGTGCCACCAAAGAACTCACCTATCATATAATCATTTGGGTAATGCTACTCCCACACCAGTCCAATGGTGGGTGTGGTGGTGTGGAATTGGTCCTAATCGTCTTTTCCAACCTGTCATCGGATTAAATGGCATTCTATGAAGACATTAGCCCACAATAATTATTTACGACAAATCAGTCACGTATTTGACTACACATATTACTTCCCATTTCTTCTGGTAAGATCCACCGCCTTGGTCTTCTTTTTGCCAATATTCTACTGCTTTGGGCTTCCCTCCATTGCAGAGAAGCAAACACAAGCAAAAAATGTTTTGTCTTAGTGCGAGTTCCCCAAAGGATAAGATAATGCTGCTGTTTTGCACTGCAGATATTGGAGACCAGACACGTCAGGCCCACAGTGCTACGTTGTTCCGATCCACCAATCCTCAACCCAAGCACAGGAGCAGGCCATGTTGAAAAGCTTGCTGGCCTTGACACCTGTAACTGGCACCCTTGATTTCTAGGCTCCCAATAAATTCCATGAAGTTAGTTTGCATTTCACAGAACCAGCGCCTTGTTGATATTACGCAATTTTTTTTTTAATTTGATTGAATGGGAATTTGCCTTGTTTTCCAATATGTTCTCCATTTGACAATTTAATGAACTATTCTGCAACGTTGATCAAATGCTTGGAAGCGTTTTCTTTATGAAGGAAAAAGTTCAAACAAAAATTCTATGTGCCACGGAGACACATTAGATGAAGAAAAAAACAGCTTGTTCAATTTTATTTATTTATTTATTTTTTGGTAAGGAATGGGCTGCACAGCACTACAAAATAACCAATCTAGGATCACATGATCCCATCATGTCTGCCAAAACTAACAGAGCAAGAACCCGGAGGATTATGGAACTCCAAAGACGGAGCATGTAATGAACAAGCTGAGTGGGCTAGATTTGCTAGAAAGTTGGCTACCTTGTTGGCTTCTCTGCATGAGTGAGAAATTTTAATTACCCAGTCTCTCTTCATCAAGGAGTGGATGGCAGAAATCATGGGGCTGTAAGGGTGAGTTCTATCACATCCTTGCAGAACTAGCTTAACTACAATTACCGAATCCAGCTCAAAATGGATTTTATTCCAACCTCTCTCCCAAGTTAACTGAAGACAAATGAGTAAACCCCATAACTCAGTAGCAACGTGGAGCAAACAAGCCAGCGGCAAAATCCTAACATCCATACCCCTGAACTATCCCTGGAGCAACCTCCACAACTAGCTTTCTGAACTCGAAGGGAGTCGTCAGTACTACACTTAATCCAGTCGGCTGCTGGAGGAGACCAATCGATCATCCGAACCAACTTTAAAGGCTGCTTTCGTGAAGCTTTCTGCACCAGCCAGCAGGACTAGTGTTCTCTCACATGTAGATATGCTATGAAGAGAGTACAATGTATGCTTTAAGAGACACGATGGAAAACCAGCTTGTTTCGGTTGAGCCAAATCTGCCACACAATAAAACCAAAAACCACAGGCCAACAGGAGTCAAAGTGTTTTCCAAGATTGTTTGTCTTCCATAGCAGCCAGTCCTACAATGATAGAGAAAAGAAAACAGGCCAATATCTCATGTGAATTACTGATAGCCCGAGGTTTTGAATGGTGGTGCAATCCCAAATAAAGTGTTAAGTTGGTTTCACTATCGACACTACACTTTGGGCAGCAATCTGAAATTGTTTAGCGTCTTCTCATTTTATGGCTGTTGGTGAGCACCTGATTATTGGCTAGTAGCCAAAGAAATGTTCAGACTTTCTTCGGTCCAGGCCATTTCCAGATACATTGCCATATTGAATTCCTAGGAAGATGTGCTATTCCAGAGATCAGTTTATACGTAGATTGCACTGAAAAGTCTCCATCGGGCGTGTATTTCCAAGAAAGTGTATCCAGTTCTTGGTGAAAAGAAGGAGGTACTACGCAAAGCAGCTTTCCTAATAAATCTGGGGGTAGACATGCATTTAATTTGGCCAAGTCCTATTCTCTGGCATTAGTCACATATGAAGCGACAAGCATATTTGTATCAAGACTAGGAATTAAGATATTTAAATAAGGGCACAGTACTGCGCAGTTTGGAATCCATTCGTCCTCCCAAAATCGTGCATGCATTCCATCACCTACATTCCATCGTAAATCCCGCATAAAATCCTTCCAGATGCTACAAATGACTTTCCATAAGTTAGATTGGTTTTGTTTTTTCTCTACAACAAAAAGATAGGACAAACCACAATTATACTTGTTGCATAGGACCTTAACCCAAAAAGCTTCTAGTTTGTGAATAAGTCCCCAAGCTAGTTTCATTAGATCGATAGGCATTATTACAGAGTTTCATATTGCGCACTCCTAGTCCCCTAACCTCCTTAGAAAGACTAATGTTTTCCCATGCCACCAAATGGATCTTGCATAAGTTACTAGATGATCCCCAGATGAAATTTCTACTCAGTTGGTCTAGCTTAGAGCATATTGAGAAAGGTAAAAGACTAGTTTGCATGCAACATTGAGGCAAAGCAAAAATTATAGCCTTAGTTAAAGAAACGCGACCAACCAATGAAAGAGTTTTAGCTTTCTGAGAAATAAGTCGTTATGTCACTTTATCCAAAATGAAAAGGTAAGTATTCCTAGAGACTTGCTTATGGTGAAGTAGAACTTCCAAATATTTACTCAAGTTTGATGTTAGTTAAAAGCCCAGCTTCTCACTAATCTTTTTGGAGAAATAAATTCTGGTCTTTTCCTTGTTGACCTTTTACCCCAAGTTACTGCAAAAATTATCTAGGCAAAGGTTAATAATGTTAACTTGATCTAATGAACCTTCAGCAAAAAGAATAAGGTCATCTATGAAAAATAAATGAGAAATTAAAACTCCATTGCTCTTCAAGTAAGCAAGTTTCCAGATTTTATGTTTTACTGCCAAATCAATGGCATGGGCCAGCCTTTCCATACAAAGCACAAACAAGTATAGGGAGAGTGGATCCCTTTGGCAAACTCCCTGAGAAGGTTTGAAACTTTTTGTGAGGTTATCATCCCAAATAATTCTCATACTAGCCAAAGATACATCAGCTACGATGAGTTGAATGAAATGCGAGCCAAAACCAAGATCTATTAGCATATCTTTTAAGAACTCCCAATCTAGTTTGTCATAAGTCTTTTCAAGGTCTACTTTTATAGTCATATAACCCTTTTTTCCTTTTCTAATATGCATTGAATGAATGACTTCATAGGCCACAATGAAATTATCCAAGCTATGTCTTCTCAGGACAAAACTGCTTTGATTAGGCGACAGTTAAATTTAAGTGATAGAATCTTTGTAAATATCTTATAAATGACATTATAAAGATTGATTGGATGAAAATCTTTTAATTTTTGAGGATTATCCATTTTTGGGATTAAGACAAGTAAGGTTTCATTAACTTGAGCAATCCGATTTGGATGGCCAAAAGCTTCTTTTAAGAGATCACATGCTAACTTGCCAAACACATTCCAATTACTCTAAAGAAAATAGCTTGTAGCCCATCTCCCCCAAAGGCTTTGACAGCACCGATGCTGAAAATTGTGGATTTAATTCCATCATCTTCAATTGGCTTTTGGATAGCCTCCAATTCATCATTACGAAGTTTTAGGAAAAAACCAATAAGAGGATAAAGGTGGCTCACACTAGTATCCTGTGAGAATAATATGGAATAATAGGTTATGGCCATATTCATCATATGTTCCTGATCGGTATGTCAAACAACATCGTCATCCTGTAGAGCATCGATTTTATTCTCTGTGTTTCTATTTCCATATAAAAGCCATTGGCATTTGGATTTTTGATACTATGTAACTTTCTCTTATAGGAGAATTTTATCATATTCCAACCAAAGCTTTTTCAAAGGGGAAATTAGAAAAGGGTTGTATTTCTTTTGAGCGCATGATCAATTCCTTCCAGTCTCTCCAGTAACTTCCTCTTACAACACATAATATTTCCAAACGTCTGCCTGTTCCAGATTTGGACATCTTCCTTAAATTTATTAGAAGCTTGGAACCAATTCATTCGTGATTTCCAAGCATTTTGAATAATAGCTAGGAAGGTGTCATCAAATAACCATGCCACATGAAAGCATAAAGGCCACATTCCTTCTAACCTTCATTCCACCTTCCGAAGCTTAATAAGAATTGGTTTGTGGTCAAATTTCATGAAGTAAAGATGAAAAATTAAAGCTTCCTGTTTCTTGATTCTCTATTCAATATTGGCGAGTGCTCTATCAATATGTTCTTTAAGCTGGCCGCATTCCCATGTAAATTTTGGCCCATTAAACCCCAAGTCCATAAGATTACAAGCCTTAATGCAGTCAGCAAAAGAGTCCATATTACGGAAGTTCAGGAAACTTCCTCCTTATTTTTCATCAGCTGTTAAGTATGAATTCCAATCACCAAGAAGTAACCATGGGTTCGAAATGTGAGAAGCTAGCTGACCTATTTCCCTTCATTCTTAAAACTGCATTTGGAAAGGCATAAATTACTATCAACAGTCCCCAAAGAGAGTTATCAATTAAAGAATACCGGATATGGATGTACTAATGGTGGACATTAAGGACTAAGATGAAATAAGATGAAGTATTCCCGAGGATCCAAATTCCTCCCGAAAAGCTAATAGGATTACTTCACACTATACCATTAAAGCTAACCTTTCGTATAATCTCTTCAGCTTTGGATCTACAGATGCGCAATTCTACAATAATAAGAATGCTTAAATGATGCATTTTAATTAAATCATGAGCTTGAGCCACAAAGCCATGAACCTCAGCTCCTCTTCAATTCCAGCGATGTATATTCATGCAGAAAGGTAAGGAAAAGGTGCATGTCCAAGGAAACTTTATGTCAAGTGGTGTGACCCACTATTCATAAATGAAAGCCATTCCAACTCTTCCTTAGATAAAGAAAAGGTATACATCTATATCAAGCGAGCTACTGCATGTGGGTCCAATTCTTTTGGCAGACGAAGAATAACATCTGCTTGAGGAATTAGGGTTCCAACATTGTGTGTCGTTTCTATTTGCATGGGGGATGGAATCTCGTGGGCCCTGACATTATTAACATTGTCATTTGCATGCATGGGGTTCTGAGATCAAGGTGGTTGGTTTTTCACAATTTTTGTTGTATTAGGAATTACCAGATGGCTTGCCTAGCTTGTTGGGGCTTTTAGGCCAAAAATCTTTTCTCAGGCTCAATGTATTTGATTCCCTAAGCTAACTTGACATTACTGGTGACCATTAAATCATCCTCATTAATTTCCAACAGGGCACTGAATTTGGATTTGATCAAGTCATAACTGCTGCTTGGACCAAAGTCAACTAGGACAACTTTTCTTTTTTGAGACGCATCTGAGATCTTTGCTTGGTTTTTAACTTGAGTTCACACTTTTTGTAGTTACTTCTATGGTATCATCCAATTACAAAACCTTCCTCGTTAAGAATGATTCTTTCGGCCAGTCAGTTTGTCTTGGCTCCAATTAGATTATCCACTGAATGTCTTTCTTCTGGCAAAGAGGTGTCCACTAGACCTGTATTAGGACTATTAGTCGGACCATCTATGGAAGAGGGACAAGATTCCTTTCTATGACCAAAACATCCATATGAAAAGCAAATCAATTGTAGCTTCTCGTACTAAATTGGGAAAACTTTTCTTTTCACAAAGACCTTAGGAATCAGCTACTTCCTTAAATCAATTTCGACACAAATTCATGCAAACCTTCCTCTTTCTGTGACAATGCCATTGTCTTGATCTTTCAATGTTTGAAGCTCCACTTTGAGAGTCCTTCCCACTTTATTTTCCAATCGCCAAAAGATGTGATGGTTGTAGTATTCCAACTATAGCCCGGGAACAAGCATCCACATGGCTAATCTCTTGAAGTCGTCAACAAATGGATTGAAATTTGGCTTCCATCTCTAAACCACTAGATAATGATCCAAAATCATCCATGGGCCATTTTCTAATGCATAATAGTAATCCTCCTTGTCATTGAATTTGACCACGTAGAAATCATTTCCTATGTTGATCATCTGAATTGCTTCCTTCAACATCCAAAGCTTCTCTAACTTGGATTTCAAATATTTGAAAGCTATCTTTCTTCCAAGCAAGTTGATGATTAGAAAGCCTCGCCATAGCCTACATTATTTCCTACGTTCTTCCCTAGATACTTTGACTATAGGACAGAAAAAATCTTGATTAATTAAAGAGACGTCCTCCTTATCATCATCCAAGTCCAGATCATCCTCCATCAAAGACCTGTCTTCCTCATCGAACTGAATATTATGGCTGCCATTTACATTAAGCAATGTATCTCTATAAGAGAAAGTTTATCTGACTTCTATAACGTCCTTTCCACCATCAATGTCTGGTGCTTCAGAATGATTTTCTACCACCATCGTAACCATGATTGTGTTCTCATCCTCTGGTTTCACCTTCTTAGTGCCAATTGGTCTATCTTTTTGTTGGACAATTCCTCAACCATCGCTTGAAGAGATTTGTGTGTATGGCTTTTGTTCAATTTTATTTGTTTACAATTCTTGTGTGTAGTCAATGCATTAGAAGGGAAAAAGGCCCATTAAGAGAAAAATGCCACTGCACCATTAGATGTCGACTGCAATTTGTTTTATATAAATAATACTTCTTAGGATTATATTGAATGCAATTTGATAATTCTGACATCTAAAGTTTTATGATTAGATTGGTATTTTTCGGTTTATGTATTGTTATTAATATACCATCAGGCTGCTGTTATATTAAAATAAAATAAATAATTTATTTTGATATATTTATATGGATTAGTATTAATTAATTATTAAAATATTTATTTAAATAATTAATTTTATATTTTAATATTAAGTATAGAACAAATTGAGTCCTGGTTCAATGTATATAATCCGTGATAGGTTGAATCATGCATAAACCCATATGAGTAAAGGTCCTAACCTACAGCCCTTTAGTAGTTAGCGGTTTCCTATCAAAAGTATAATCTTAAATAGAGATATCAGAGTTATTATTCATGTGAAGTACAATCAGGATTACCATTTAAAAATTATTTTTCTCTTCTCTCTCTATCTGAATAACCTAAAGGGTGAAATAGATTGCAAATTCTATTCATTTTCATCAAAAACTTCATCAGAGTATGCACCAAATATACTCATAATTTATTATGATTAATTTATCTATTCATATTTGTTACACATACTATCAATAGATGGTGTCAGAGAAAGTTGATAGTATGTATTATTTGATTATGAGTAATTTTAATTAGTTTTGAAAAATTTATGAAATTCTCAATTTTTTTATTTTCTCTTTCATACATTAAAATCATTAAAATTGAGAATTTTTTTCTGAAACAATTTGAATCTATTTTTCTTTTGATTGAATCTTGATCTTAAATACATTAAGAATATTACTATATTATTTAATTGTATTAAAATTCATGACTATTACGGATCAATTTGAATTTTTTCTAAAAAAATTATGAACATAGATTGCACAGTTTTAAAGCCTTTTCTTCTAATAAATACATAAATCTGTATTGGAAAGGTTAGATAATTTTTTTCTTGCATTGAAACGGACTGAAAATAATTTTCAAAAGCTTAAAAGGTCCATTAATGGCCAAAAAACACCATGGAAGGTGTTCTAGAGCTAAAGCTCCTTTAAAATCTAGGCGCGCGTGGGCGCTAAATGCTAGATAAGCATATATGCCTCACGCGTTGGCTTAGCAACCAATTGGCTGGCACCGTGAATGTCACGCACTCAGGCATGTGATCTCACTCGCTAAGTTTGACTAGCAGTTGACCATGCGTGAGTCCACATGCACGAGGTGTATAAGTCTCACGCACTAGTTAGTTAACTAGCTAGTCCACTGCAAAACTAACTCACGGGCTCATGCGGGTGCAAGCACACACGGCCCATGCGCAGGGCCTTTGGAGCCTAATTTTGACCCGGTTGTATAGAATTTAATTTCCTATTTATCTATAATTTTTTCAAAAAATTTTATGGCCAATTAATATTTATTTTGAATTCCATAATATTTATACTATATAAAAATATATCCAATTTATGAAATTTTGGCTTGTAAAAATTCATGAATATTTTTCACATTTTTTCTAGGCTTGGTGAGCAGTCACTCTCTTTAGTTGTAAGCATAACTATATTAGATAAATTTTAAACCCTTAATTATATAATTTTATACATATGTGGATATCCAAAGCCATTTAATTTACATCAATGATAGATTAATGATATAATAAGACTATTTTACATAAAATATTGTCCTTCCAGGATATCTAGGAGCATATTGCATTAATGATGGATATACCTTATCGGTATAACATTGTTAATATAATTTTAGGGTTTAGACTCCTTTGAATAGGCATGCAATATTTATAATGTTTTAATATTTCTTGTACTCTACCGGAATGATTATATTGATTACATTTTTCTGTAGACTTTTTAACAAGCCAAATCATATGGTATATGTAATTTCATTGATGCCACTTTTTCATAATAGTTGTTTGATTAATTTTTTGTTTAATTAGGAATCTTGTATTAAATTATGTGTGCACACATAATTAAAATTTTTCAATCTTGTAGCATCAGTCTCGACCTTTCAATAATTATTTGTGGTAAGGACTCTTAATGGAACGAATTATGATGAATAGAAAGAATTTTTGAACATGTATCTAACAATCTCTAAAGAAGATTTGGCTCTTAGAGAATCGAAGCCAGCTGATCTTTTACTTGAGTCTAGTGTTATAGATAAGACCTATTATAAATAATAGTATGAGTCGAATCAAATCTATTTAGCAATGATTAAGTTCACTACTGAGAAAGGAATTAGAGAAAATATCCTAAATAAAGAAACTACTATGGAATACATGAAAGTTGTTCGTGAAAAAATCAAGAAGTTTGATAAGACTTAGAAAGTCTACTACCTCTCCATGTTTGACAATACTCGTTATGACGAGGCTTTGAGTGTGAGGGAGCACATCATAAAGATGATTCACTATTACAACAAATTGAGATCATATAAGGTTGATATAGGAGAAAGCACTTTAGTCTACAGAGTCCTTCAGTCATTACCAACTGAATATAACTACCTAAGAACTTCCTATAATTCATAAAAAGGAGAGTGGACAATAAATCAGATGATTTCTATAGTAACTTAAGAGGAGGAGACTATAAAGAGTAACTCATAGCCACCTTCTATCAATTACTTGTCTCAGGGATCCAATAGTAAGTCAAATGTTAGTGATAAAAGAGGAAATAAACCAGAGACACAGGTGTTTGGAAAGCCTAAGTTCAAAAAAAGT
>CM035229.1:16007025-16348546 GCA_020226215.1 Sindora glabra | reverse complement strand
AGAAATTCAATGTGTAATGCATAATTTTACATGTTAGTTACTTAAAAAAAATCAATGTTATAATTTATTAAGATGTTTATTTGTAAAATATTGATATCTTTTTGTTAAGGATTTTTTTATATAAGTTATACTATTTGCAATCCAATAGAAAATATACAGAATTAGCTAATTATATATTTATTGTAAATTAAGATGTCAATTATTAGTATAAATCCCGAAATCTTTTCTATAGGAAATTTTTTATGAAAATTACACTATTAAGAATTCAATTACGATCAACCATTTTATAGTTTAGTATAATTAAGATATTGGTTGTTTGTGGAAAAAACTAACATTTTTCCCTAGGGAAAACTTTTTTAAACAAGTTACACTATTTCTAATCCAAGAACAATTATACAAACAACATCTACCATTTTAAAAATGTACAAATAGATGATAAAGGAGACAAATAATTATGAAAACATATTTTAAGAATTTATTTCTTTCCATATCACTATAGCAATAGATACCCCAAATCACTATCACTTATAATAAACAACCTATACTAAATTTACAAACATGTATAGGCATATCTAGGTCTTCATAACAATTTAAATCTTGTTGAATCATCTTTGTTGTAAATTCTTATATATTGAATAAAGCTCTATTTCTCTTAATCAAACCCTATATCCTGACAATACATTGGCCTCCATTAACATCACAAGAGTTTAGGTGGAATATTTGGATAAGTCACCCATCCTTGTTGTACATTAAAAAATGTTGCGAATCATGTGGAAGCAATTCTAGGCATTTTCTAATATCATCTACTTTCACATATTAGCGAATAAGTAAGAACTTACCAATATGTGAAAGTAAAGATATCAAAGAACTACTAAAAGTGCTTCAACAAGATTTTTTGCATCTTTAAATGTGCAACAAAGATGGGTAACTTATTCTACTCTTCACCCAAACTCTTTTGATGAAAATAAAGGTAAAGATATTGCAAAGATACTTCAAATAAAGGGCAAGAGTGAAATTATAAGCATTGTGCAAAACTTTTGATATTGATTAGTATCAAAAAATCAATGTCTTACATATTCTCCTTTTTCAAATAAGCAAGTAGTTGTCATACCTTTAAATGTTACTTTATAAAATTGATGCAGTAATATTATACATTTCCCAAACTAGACAGTTGAAATATCTTTAAACAATTGCCACACATATAGATGTTGGTTTAGTCAAAATTAATGTGTTAACTTTTTATATTTCCCAATCAAATGTTTGAAATATCTTTAGATGATGATGACTTTTAAAAATGATATTTTAGTTTTGTTGTTTTTCTAGTAACCTTAAATTGTCATACCTTTAAATGGCAATGCAGTACAAAACCAATATGTTAACCTTTTTACATTTCCCAATTGGATGTTTGCAATACCTTTAGATGACATTTATATTACAATCAACATCTTAAATTTCCTTTTGACGTTAGTGATTTTAGAAAGCAACATCTAAAATTTCAAAGGAAAGAAAAGTTGGTTGTTTAAAAAAATTGACATCTTAAGTTTTATTCATAATTTCAAAAAATTATCACCATTCCATAATACGCATTGGTCTTGCTTTTAACTAATGTCTTTATGGCAATGTTTATTGACATTCCTATAGTATAAAAGTGAAAATAGAGAAAAATGAAAATTAGAAAGAATGGGAAGGGAAAATGAAAATTAGAAAGAATGGGAAGGGGAGTGAAAGACAATAAGAATGAAAGTGTTTTCATCTTAGGAGAATTTGAGAGGAATAAAAATAATAAAATGAAAAATTTTTCTTTTTTGATTTATTGAAAAAAGTGAGAGAAAAAATATGTGTTAAAATGAAAATTATATTCTCATATTCAAATTATGCAAATTAAATATTACATTTTCTTTTCAACGCTGTGATATTATTTATATAACCACCCCCACGCATACATGTTACATAATTTGAATTAAATTAATTTATTTAAAGTAATAAATAAAGTTAATTAAACTTAAACTGTATTATGAACTTAATTGTAAAAATAATCATATTGTGTGTTTTATTTTCTTCATTTTGGAATGATAATTTGTAATTTGTTATCTATGTAACATAAGAAGTAATAAATAAATTTTGTCACCTTCAGAACGAGTTATCGAAAACAGATTTCTATTGAGAAAATAAATCATTAAAGGCTTTCATGAAATGATTTTGTAGTAAGTTTTCATTCCAATTCCCTATTTATATGAATGAAACTTTTAAGCAGGACCACTCCATTGTCTCTCCTTTATTATTATTATTATTATTATTATTATTATTATTATTATTATTATTATTATTATTGAGGTTTTCATTTGATTCCAAACTAATGAGAATGTTATTCAATTTCATTTTCAATTCACACCTACCACTTTTCATTGCAATAAACGTATCCCTGGCACGTTTCATCCCAGAACGTGGTACGCCGACACTTTTAACATTTTCTTCTTTATTTTTTTTTAATTTTTAACAACGGTAAATCTTAAAAATAGTATGATAACACATATAATTTTAAAGTCTAACATCAAACATAACAAAACTTGTAAAATAAAATCTAATAGTAGTAAAGTTACTAGGCCATGACATTTTCAGTGATTAAGGACGGCTCCTTGTTTTAGCATTTGGAATTAGGGGAGTAAATTAGCTGTTATCCCATTGTCAATTATTCGAGTCCGAAATAATCATTTTGGCCAGGATAAATATTTATATTTTTTAATTATAGTAAAAGTTTTTATTTGTGTTAAAAAAAGTTGGTTATTAATTTTATGAGATTTAGGTATATTAAAAATACACTTTTTAACATTTAAGATATTAAATATTATTACATTTTTAATTTTCTTAATTAGATGAATGTAAAAACTAGCTAGTATAAAAATTAAAAAAATATATTTGTCCAGAAATTTATCTTTTCGTGATGCCCAGATATTTATCACTTCTAAGGCATGTCTACCTATCTACTTTCCTTCACTCACTTAAAACGCAAGGTACTATATTTTTGTCGCATGTCCCCCTCTAAGGACAATAATTCAAGTTTCATAAAGGCAAGTTCCGACTTCCTTGCCCCCAGATCTGAAGTCCAACCCATAACTTTCAGTTAATCATCATGGAGCTTCAAATCTGTTTTTCTGTTCTCTTCACCTTCTTTGGCTTCTTCCTTCTCCTATGGAGCACTTACAACTCCAAAAAATCAACCAAAAACTTACCCCCGGACCCTCGAAACTTCCTCTTATAGGAAACATTCACCAATTTATTGGAAAACATCCTCACCACATTTTAAGAGATTTGGCAAAGAAATATGGCCCCATAATGCATCTCCAGCTTGGACAAACATCCAACGTTGTAATCTCGTCGCCGGAGATCGTTAAAGAAATCTTCAATAAACATGATGCCGTTGTTTCGAATAGATCTCCTCTACTTGCTACTGACATCTTGTTTTATGATCGAAGTGACCTGATATTCTCTCCGTATGGAAGCCAATGGAGACAGCTTCGGAAAATATGCACTTTGGAGCTTTTAACTGCAAAGCGAGTCCAATCCTTTAGGCTTATAAGAGAAGAGGAGGTTTCAGCTCTCATCAAGAAAGTGACTGAAAGTGAAGGATCTGTCATAGATCTCAGTAGGGAAATCTATGCCCTCACAAATGATATAACCGCACGAGCGGCTTTTGGTAAGAAGTCCAGAGATCAAGAGAAGTTTCTTAACTGTCTGGAAGAAATGGTGAGGCTTGTTGAAGGATTTTCCATTGCTGATCTCTTTCCCTCCATCAGTGTGCTTCAAATGATTGGTGGGTTTGGATCCCGAGTGCAGAAAACACGCAGAGAAGTTGATAAGATTCTTGAAAACATCGTCAGGGATCACAAAGAAAGAATGACGTCAAGAGAAACGAGGAAGAGCAGGATATAGTTGATGCTCTTTTGAAGATTCAGCAGCAAAGTGACCTAGAAATTCCATTAACTCCTGACAACATTAAAGGTGTTATTGTGGTGAGTTACCTTTACTTGCATTCTAACTGACGTATACGCTATATATGCCAGCTCAGCTTTAACGTACATGAAATTCTTGATAAAAGGTAGTTAACATTTTATTTTACAAGATATCTTGTGTGACTAATTATACTCCGTTTATTTAATTCGGTGAAAAATATCTTTCTTAATGATGATAATAATAATATATATTTTATTAAAATAGTAAAAAATAATTGATTTGTTTCATATTAGATATAATAAAATTGATGAAGATAACTTCCTTTATTTAAAGACAAGAGAGTTTTGGTTTAATCACTCCTAAAATTAAAAAAAAAAAAGAATGAAGTTGTTTTTCTTTACAATCATTGCTCGAGAAATCATTTTTTTAATTATAAAATATAAAAATATATAATAATCCGTTATTTATATACAAGAAAATGAGATTTTCCTTTGATAAATATACATCTTCTAAAAAATAAATGAATTTGTTGTTGAGAAAAATATTTCCTTCCCCAATTTATATGAACTTCTTGATAAAAGGTATTTGAAAGTTTATTTATAACCATTATTATAATTTTTTTAGATATCTATTTTTTATACCCGATTATTAACATGGTTTTCAAATCTATTTTGAGGGATCTATATCTGAAATTAATTCAAATTGTGTACCAAAAAAAGAAAAAGAAAAGAAACTTGACTGATAAGATGGAAACAAAATCAAGTATTTTATATTTAACTCAAGAATTTAAATTTGATCACTATCAATATAAACAAATTTTACACAATCATCCATCCATTTGTTGGCATGTTAATAAAGAAATATTAAAAATTATTGCTATTGAAAATTCTTAATTAATTATTATTACCTTATATGTTAATAATTACCATAACCTTTTATTGATAATATAAAATATTTTATATTGATAGTGAAACAAATTTAAAATTTTATCATAATATATTAAAATAAATAAATTCATTCATGCATCAGATACTGTATTAAAAAAAATAGAATATGATCATTTTTCATCTTCTTTGCATTATTAATAACAAGAAAGTAAACTTAAAAAATTGATTATCTTATAATAAAATTTCATTCTTACTGGCAAATAAGTTAGTTGACTAATAAAAATATTTTTTTAATAATTTATTATATATTAACTATCACTATTGAAAAAATATATATTTTATTTTTCTTTTTAGTCATGACCAATAGAATTAGGGGCAAAGCTACCTGAACCCTTAGGTGGCCTTAGGCACCCTAAGAGTAGGAAATTTTGCAAAATTTTCCCTACATTTCTAGACTTAGTACCACCTGGCTGTTTGATCTATATTTATCGACATGGATGTAACTGTGGGTAAATAACTGTATAGACAATGAAAGAAAATTATTCACTGCTCATATCTGCATGCATGGTATTTATTTCAACTTACACAATTTTACTGCGTTAATGTCATTTCAAGGGTTTTAAAGTTTTTACCTTAGATGCCTTGGTACTTATGCTTGAAGGAGAAAGATCTATAATTCAAAATTTGACCCTTATTTAATTCCATGCTTAAAATTATAATTCTCAAATGAATAAATATTTCTAATGTTATTTGACTTTCGAACTCACGCATGATGCTATTATAATTGTTACTTTTTGAACACTTTCTGGTTTTATATTGAAACAAACTCAAATGTTTTCACTTATGCACAAATTTTATTAAAATAATTTTCCTGTATATTAATAAACGATAATAAATCATAAACAAGGTTGTGCGAACGCACGGTCAAATAACAGTATAATATCACAGAAGGTAAACATTGGATCGAAATACTCATATCCGTCCAAACATAAGTAAACAATCCACTCAAAACAAATTTAGACAAAGTAAAGTAATCGACAAAAATAAATCTAAAAATATGTAAAAACTCCGTACAGTTGACCTTGTTTTATTGTTGTTTTCAAGAGAAGGGGGTTTAAAGGAACACAAGGATAAAAAGAAAAAGGAAAGAAGCAAAACTTTTGAATTTTGAAAGTGTTGATCTTGTTTGAAACGGGCCAATTAGAGTTCAATATGGGTTATTCTCCTCATTTAAAATAAATAAATTAATATAAATTTTTATAGAAGGGTATTTTTACATTTTTGTTTGAAAATTTTCAAATACTCATGTGAAACTTTTTTATAAGGAAAAAATTTTTACTCAAATGACGTTGAGTTCAAAAAATAATGTTGACTTATGAGTTCTAATTGAGATCAAATAATGTTGTATTCAAAAAATAAACTCATTCATAAATGGTTCAATTTATAAGCAAAGTTAAGAATGACTACGTGGTTCACGAGATAAATTTAGTAAAGTTCGACTCAATTCATTACTAGTCTTAATTAACAATAATAGTTATATTTATTGTATTAATTTTCAATTCTAATTTTTGTTCTCGATCTAATACGACTCTCAGGATATCTTCGGTGCTGGAACAGAAACATCATCAACAACTGTGGATTGAGCAATGTCTGAACTAATAAAGAATCCAAAGATCATGCAAGAAGCTCAACATGAGGTAAGAAAAGTATATGGTGATAAAGGATTTGTAGATGAGTCAGAATTTGACAAGTTGCAATATTTAAAGTCAGTTATCAAAGAAACCTGGAGACTACATCCACCTGCACCATTGCTTGTTCCAAGAGAAAATAGTAAGAAATGTGTCATCAATGGGTATGAAATACCTGCAAAATCAAAGATAATTGTCAATTTCTGGTCAATTGCAAGAGATCCAATGTATTGGATTGAACCTGAGAAATTCCAACCAGAAAGATTTCTTGATAATCCAATTGATCACAAAGGCACAAATTATGAATACATACCATTTGGTGCCGGGAGGAGAATATGTCCTGGGATTACATTTGCTAGACCTAATGTGGAGTTGCCACTTGCTAGCCTACTTTATCATTTTGATTGGAAGCTTCCCGAAGGAATGAAGCTCGAAGAATTTGATATGAGTGAGGCCTTTGGTGCGACAGTGAGAAGAAAAGACCATCTTAACCTGATTCCTATTTCTGTCGCCCTTAATATCATTGTCCTTGAATAAGTTCATCATTTCCGCTTGTAATTTATGCTTGAAGTTATAATATTTGGCCAATAACATTAATTAGTTTTATCTAGTTTGCTTGGTCAAACGATATGAATAACTACATCTTTAACAATGAAAAGTATTGCATGTTTTTCGTAAAATGATTCTTTGGGTGAATGGGATTTATATAAATATTCATCTTATTTCCGAAAATAGAGATAAACACATAAGTACATACGTATTTCCATATATGTAAGACCTACTTGTTTTCTATTTCTAATATTGCAAATTTGCGTCTTGCTTTACTTATCCTTTTTAGGAAATAAAATTTTATTTGCTTATGTAACTTAGATTTTTTTTAAAAAAAGAGAGAATAGGGGTAACCAATATCAACTGCCCTCCTTAAGCATTACTATAGGAGTATTCCCTTGTTGCAAAATGTTTGGTTTAAATCATAACTCTTTATTTAAATAGTTAATAACAAGATTTCAATTTTATTTTTAAATGAATAATTTCCTTTTAAAAGGTGATTGCATTATTGTTTAATTACATTTCTATTATTATGAAATGCATAAATTTATCAAAAGGTTTCAGTGAACTTTTTTTATTTTTTTAGTTGTCCTATAACGCATACTATATCATAAATTTTTTTGCAAAAGTGTAAGTGCGCTTTTACTTCTAAAGAAGCTAGGTACGTAAAGCATGCACCATTTAATAAAGGAGTTTCAATGAATTACAACATGGTATATAGTATGTAAACAATGGTCGACCCCACCGTATACAATGAATGAACTTATGCTAAAACCAATATTTAAACTAAAACTAATTAAAAATTACCATTTTCTTCTTATGTTCTGAAATGGGATGGAGCCACTAGTGTACCAACTCCTTCTAGTAGCACTACAACAAAAATAGAGTAACATCGACGATATTTTTAGTATGACAAACATTCAGTTGTCATTGTAGACTATAATAAGTTTTACCAATAACAATGTCATTAGTAATAAAATAGCGTCATTATGAATTGAATGGGGAAGCAAAATACTTTAATGATGAGATTTGTTGTCGCTTAAGGTTAAGGCCCTTTATTGATAAGAATATTATCACTAAAGGTACCTTTAATGATGACAATATCGTTGTTAAAGGTCATGGCCTTCAACGATGACATTGTCATCATTAAAAGGTGCTAACACAATTTCTAGTGCCAGTCCTTTAGTGATGAAAATGTTATCGGTAAAGGGCCTTGGCTTTCAATAATGACATTATTATCTCTAAAGGTTGACACAATTTCCAATGTCAACCTTTCAATGATGACATTGTCGTCACTGTAGGCCATGTCCTATAGCAATGACTCTTCAACAACAACCGAAGAATTTGTCATCATTGAAGAGTTTGACTATATATACCCTCACTACACTCTCGACCTTATTTGCGCACGGCAGGGGAAATTGAAGTCAAAGATTCAGATATTTTTTTTATTTTAATATTTTTTTATTTATATTTTTTAATAATATAATTTTATTATTTATATATATTGTATATTATTTTGTTTTATTAGATATTGTTACTATTTATTGTTATTTTTGTTTAGTTCGAGGACATTTGATTAGTAGATTTATTCTAATGAGGTATGTGTATTAACTTTTATAAAATTTTATTTCATTATGTAATTAGGAGGTGAACAATTTGATATGAATTTTTTTGCTATAATAATATGTAATGAATTAATTTATTTTGATGGTATATATCTTTAGCATGAAATTAATATTAGTTTGATTTATATGTTAAATGTGTTTGTATAATTTTCCTTTCATGTGTAGTTTATAAATATAAATTTTATTATTGTTAAATTATTAAATACAAATGTAGTTTTGAAAAGTTTGATATATGTGTAAATTATTCAATTAGGTAGATTGTTCTGTATATAAAATTTTGGATGTAGTTTTGAAATACAAAATTTAGTCATTTTGTTGGAACATAATAATAAATGAAATTAGAAAAATTATATAAACATTTTTATATCAACACAAAAATAAACTTTAAGTATGTTAATAAAATTTTTCAATATAACTTTATAAACATACTTTAAAGAAAAAGTATAATAAAAAAAGTTTGTTAATAAAATATTTGATGAAAACATTGTATCTAATGAAAAAAAAATTATATTTAACAATAACATTAAAAAATTCATGACATATTTTTAGAATTTCTCACAATGTAATATAATTTTATATGATTATATAATTTAACAAGGAGCATAATTCATAAAAATTTCATAACAATGTAAATTAAGTAATATAAAAATAAATTACCATTCAATAATGATTGTTATATAATTTTTAATAAATAGTTCATATAATAATTTATGCAAAAAAATGTATATTAAAAAATGAAGATAAATTGTTACATAAAATATTTTTAATATAAAATTAAATGAAAATAAATTGTTATATAAAATTTGTCATATGATAGAATGTGAATGGAAATATTTATTATTTTTTAATTTTTTAATGTAAAAAATTCAAATGGAGAAATTTTCCATTTGTTGTTACCATAAATAATTCATAACATTGTATATTGATTAAAATAAAAAACATTTATCAATATATAAAGGAAATTTCATATTACAATTTATGTACTAATATAAGAATTTCATATGAATATATACTTTAATAGGGACTAGAAGTTACATAAATTTTATAACAATATATAATGTTATTCAATAATAATTAATATGTATTTAAATTCTCATATTTTTAATGTTTTAGTTGGTAATGTATTAAAAATAATAACCAATCAACAATAATTCAAATAAGTTTTATTATAATTCAAAAATTAATAATTTTCATTTTATCTATGAATTTATATAATATCTAACATTTCTGTATAAAAATAATATCTATTCAATATTAATCATTTGTATTTATTCAATGCAAATATTTTCAAATACAATATGAATTTTTTATAAGATAAAATCTATTTCAAAATGTGAATTAAAAATATTAAATATTTGAAATTTAAATACATAAAAATGTTTCATTTGAATATATTAATATTAGGTATTAAATATTTGAAATTAGATTTTTTATAGATTCAATAATAATATATATTGGATATTTTATGCACGATAAAAATAAGGAAATTATAAAATACCAACAATAGGATTATATATGAGTACAAAATTTAAAAGGATTATGAAGATTTAAATTTCTATGTTAATGAGAATTTTTGTATAAATTACAATCAAAACGAATTTGATGATTGTTCACTAATAAAAACTTAAAAGCTTTAAGCCTTTGAAAATCTATCTATACTCAGAAGGTATACGGTTGGATAAAAGAATTGAATACTTATAAAATACACGTTAGGGCAAATGAATTGAAGTATACATCTTATGAATATAGTAGAGTAGGTTACAAATTTGAATTCTTAATCCCAAATTATTAAATAATGAAAATTTATGTGGGCATTTAAAACAACTAACCATATAGATAATAATATACCAGAATAAGGGCATTCATAAAATGTTGCATTATAAGTTTAATATTATTGTAAACAAATTTTTATAATAATTTTAAATAGAATTGTATTTGTATTATAAGCTTAGACCTGTTTAAGGGTTGAGGGTTGATTGATCTCTATATATCAATCAACCAACCCTTGAATTATCCTATAAAGTTGGATAGTTTAGGATATGTCATGTAGTTATTATTAAGAATTTATCTAGCTCTTGTTGCATATTGTAAAATTTTTTTTGGCATCCTAACTATTATTTGGGTTTGAACTATACCAGTGTATAGTTTACACATTTGGAGAACTAAGGGGAGATGCTGCCAAAAATTTTTGCATGGAAAAAATGATGAGTGTGGATGAATTGATAACTGCAGAAATATCTCAAATGGGATAGAATCCTACTTTTTAGAATTAGAGTGATAGGTGGATGTAAAACATACAAAAAAGATTGATCCCAGCCCTTAATTCCATATGAAGTCATTTTTTCCCTATTCAGTGGTCAATGTCGATAGATAAAAGCTGGATCCATCTAGGAAATCACTTGTCGGATGAGTATTGAAATGATGTGATGACATTTGTTGATAGAGCTAAAAACTTTATAAACAAAAAGGGCTTGGTAAGATATCCATGTAAGAAGTGCATGAATCTATTATTCCAAAATTTAGGAACATTAGATGCACATATGATAGATAATGGATTTCACTCTTTATGCACGAATTAGGTGCACCATGGTGAAGTAGATATTTCCACTTTTTGGGGAATGATAGGGTATCTCTTAATGATAGGGATGAGATGGTAGATATTATACATGATTTTATTAGCCTTTGTAAAATTGAAGAAATAATTAGTGATGAAGGAGAGCAAAATAACTACGTATCCAAAAGGGACATTGGATCAAATCATAGCAATTGTGATGATTTATTTGCATAAATGGAAATAGAATTGTATTTGGGTTACACATCATTCTCAACCTTAAACTTTTTGGTGAAATTCATGCACTTGAAGGTGTTACATAAGTGAACTAACAAATCATTTGATGCTCTCTTAAAGTTATTGAAAAAGGTGTTTCCAATGGACAATAAATTGCCTAAGTCACATTATGATGCAAAGAAATGCTTAACAATTTAGGGTTGGGGTATAAGTCACTCTATATGCGTAAGCATGGCTATGAATTTTTTTGAAAAAAAGATGCTTCAAAGGATAATTGTCCGATATATAGGGAAAGTCGATGGGTTGACAAAAACATGAAATGGAAAAAGATGCCTTAAAAAGTACTTCAACATTTTCCACTAACTCCTCAGCTGAAGCAATTGTATGGGTCAAGGCATTTTATAAAGGATATGACATGGCATCATACTGGCAAATCAAAAAAGGATAGGGTAATGCGACATCCTGTTGATGGGGAAGCTTAGCAAGAACTCGATAAGAAGCATTCCAAGTTTTTCACCGACCCATAAAATGTTAGTTTAGGTTAAAGTGCATATGGATTTAATCCTTTTAGTGATAGAAATTTGTTGTACAACATGTGGCCAATTGTTATGAGTACCTTTAACTTGCCACCATGGATTTGCATGTCTTAATCTTTTTTTATGTTGACTCTATTAATACTGAGGCCTCAATCACTAGGTAAGGATATAAATGTGTTCCTAAGACTGGTTGTAGAGAAGTTAAAGCATTTTTAGGAGAGGGGGGCTGAGACTCGAGATACTAATACAAATACTATATTTAACATATAGGTTACTTTGTTGTGAACTGTAAATGATTTTCCTACTTGAAGCAATCTCTTTGGGTAGAATGGACAAGGTTATAAAGTATATCTTACGTATAATGACGATACTCCATTAGTTCTAGTTAGGGGGAAAATTGCTTATGTTGGTCATCATCGTTGGCTTCAAAGGAGTCACACATGAAGAAATTGGAAGGAATTCAATGGGAAGATAGAGAGGAGAGCCTCTCCTTGTTGTCTTACTAATAAAATTTTCATGGACCAATTGGGTAAGGTGGCATAGAGACTTCTTAGTAAACATGTTCAGTTTAGCGGTGTAAAAGCAGAAGAGGGGTACTGAAGAACTTAATTGGAGTAAGTAAAGCATATTTTTTAACTTTTTGTATTGGTTGATAATGATGTTGAGGCATAATATTGATGTGATGCACATTGAAAAAAATGAATATGATAATCTTCTAAGTACATTATTAGATATTTAACATAAGACAAAGGATATAGATAATGCAAAGTGAGATCTAGCGGATATGAAGATAAGGCTAGACTTGCATCTATATGAAGAGAAGGGCTAACTCTTCAAATCACATGCTGTATAACCCTCAACCAAGAAGAAAGACAATGATTTTGCCAGTTTATAAAAAATGTGAAATTTCCTAACAGGTTAGCTAGGAGTCTTAAGAAGAATGTGACTGATTATGATATGAGGTTAAAGAGGTTGAAATTACATGACTGTCATGTTATTATGCAAAGGTTGTTAGGACCTTCGATTCGAGCATTTTTGTCAAAGGAATTATCATCTTCTATGATTAAGTTATGTAATTTTTTTCAACTAAATATGCATTAGAACTCTTAAGAGGAGGGATGTCTTACAAGCCAAGCATGATATTGTCATCATTCTATGCAAGCTTGAAAGGATATACCTTTCGACATTCTTTGATATAATGGTCCACCTATTAATGCATTTACTTCATAAAGCATTGCTAGGTGTTCCTGTTCATTTTCGATAGATGTACCCATATGAGAGATATATAAAAAAAATTAAAGGATTATGTTAAGAATCATGCTTAACCTGAGGGTTCAATTATAGAAGGATATATTGTTAATGAGATGTTAACATTTTATTCCATGTATCTAGAAGGGGTGGAAACTAGATTCGATCAGCCTGATCGAAACTAAGATGTAGCATCCAAACATGCAGAAAGGGCATTGTCAGTGTTTAGATTTCAATGTTGACCCTTAGGAAAAAAGATCATATCTTACTATGGTATGAAAGATCAAGATGTTAGCATATGGTACATCCTGAATAATTGCATGGAGATTAAAAAGTATCTTTGGTGTTTTTATATTTATTTGTACATTTCTTCTAAATAATTACAATGGACTAAACTATATACATTCTATAATGAGTATTGACAAGAGCTCAAATAAAGTGGTACTGATAACATAGATGAGTTCTAAAGAACAAAATTTCCAGCATGGTTTTATTCTAAGGTCAAAGTTTATTCTTTCCAAACGTCTTATATCAATCATGTAAATGTTATTTCCTACTTGTAATTTTTTCTCAATTTAACTATTCATAGAAATGTTATTTTCATAGATATATCATTTATATAGAAATGATTCCCTTGAATCCATTAAAGAGCTAATATCATTAGCTTTTAACCTTAGTTTTACTATTATGATATACTTAGCATGCATTGTTAATGGAGTGTGCTTCATAATTGAAACTCAGAATGGAAAGCATATAGCACAAAACAGTGGCATTTTTGTTTCGAGAGCTGACGGTAACATGTTTTATGGTATACTAGAGGACATTATAGAGCTGACTTATCTAAATAACTACACCATGAATTTATTTAAATGTAAATGGTATGATACTAATCCAAGGAAGAAGAAAATTTGCATTGATAAAAACATCATAAGCATTTCTATTAGCAGACAATGGTATAGGGACGACCTTTACATTCTTGTAACTTAAGCAGAACAAGTCTTCTATATCGATGATCTTCTTAATGAACCAAATTGGAGGGTCGTCCATACTGTTGTACATCGCAACATATAGGATCTACTTGACAATGATGTCAATGTACAAGACTTATCATTCTTACAAGAAAGCAACTCCTTCAATTTCAAACTCACAGTTAATCTTAGAGATTTCCATTTAGTTAACTTGAAGGATCAAAGAAATGGTCTTTCAATTGTTTTACCTTCTATGAATACTAGGTTTGCAATAGAGGGAATAGACATTTTCATCAATGATCACGATAACTTCAAAGGCAATACAATTGAAGATTATATGGAGGATGTGCTTGTACAATCTGAGGATAGCAAAGAAATAGACAATTATGGGAATGAGTTTGTTAGGTCTACCGACACTCAATCAAATTAGGAAATAGAATTATTTTTTTGGCATGATAACTCACAATTGTGTAAGAGTTATCGTGTACTTTTATTATATGAATATAATAATTCGTATCTCCTCATATGATTCAATTGTGGGCTTTTTCTTAAATGCTTACATAATATGTATTATTCTAGTCATGGCAAACATCAAAGCATGATACCATGGAGATGATACCAGAGAGGACCTTCCACGTCAGTCCACTCATATTCCCTTGCAGTGTGAGGCATTAGGTATCTTTTATAAATGTTCACAGTTATGTTGATTATCTATCAAATATGATTTTGTAGTATTGATACTTCTTATTATCCATCAAAGTTGCAACTCTAAGAAAGAGAGGTTTAAATAGATCCCTAGGTTGCACGAAAAGATAGAAAGAAGTAGGGGAAGATTGATACCTGTACAGTTTGATATGACTGGTACATGACATCTGATTAGGGAGAATGCCAGTCATCTCACCTATAATATAGGCAATATCATTCGAGTGCACATGCTACCTCATTATAAATCATGGTGGTCAATGCCCTAGTAGCTGCAAGACTAGGTTATGCAGGAAGTTTGCATAAGTATTCATCTTCTCCTTATCTTAACTTAATTATATTTGTTATGGAAAATTTTTGGACATAATTCTCACTAATTTGTTAAATGTCTTTTACTACAGTCCCACGTTGACTTCCAGGGCATCATTGAGGCCAAGCAGGATAGAGTGCTCAGTGGCCTGATGCAAAGTACCGTTGACCTATACATGGACTAGAAGTATAGATTAAATAGACACTTTTTAAAGCATGGGGGTGACTAGGACTAAGATTTTGACCTAGACTGTACTAGATGCTTTGTGCCATGATTTGTCTCACCCTAAATATAGCATAGGTGTGTGAATTTCTTTGATAATAATGATTAGAGGGTAAGTATGATATTTAATAAAATTATGTTAAAATTTCATATATTTAAATTGTAAGCATAATCATATTACATGATTAATTCTTAATTTGTAGGAGTTGTCTATGAGAAATGCATATAATTGAGCAAAGAAGGTGGTGAATGATCGGCATGAATTGAAATCCATTACTGCACATCATTATGATAAGATAATTCAATTTATTATTCATTATTTAAATGTATAATCTATTGCTAATTCAATAATTATATTTATCCTTTCTTTTTCTTGTAAAATATGAATAGGGAAATAAGGAGACCAGTAGGTTGCAGTCGATGTTAGAAAATTTCAAAGATTGACACACATAGGATAGGGGAGTGGGTGCATCTGATTCTCGCGGAGTAGTATGTAAGTACCCTAAACCTTGTAATTTTAATGATACAAATTTTATTATAGTTTATATAATTAATTTTTATTTCAAAAATTCATGACGAGGATGACTAAGCTGATAACCCAGTACACCCAGTCCAGTGTATCATCCACTGGCTTAGCTAGCATTCCTATGCAAATCGACGAGGTTGCCATTGCCAATGAGGTGCTTGGCACTTATCGAGGATATAGGAAGGTAGTTGATCGTGTACTGGCTAGCCAGATATATTGCTCGTCAGGCACCTTTAGCTTCGACGAGAGCTCGTATTGCATGTCCTAGGTGGGTGAGTTGCAACAATTACTACAACAAAGTCGAGAGGAGTTTCAGCAGAGTCAATTGCTGATTCAGGAGCAGCAATAGCAATATTTCAAGACATACCTGATAGAGCTGACATCCATACTTAAATAGTAGTGTTTCATGCTGCCTGTGCTACCATTTGTCGCTACACCGCTAAAACTGAGCAGATTTACGCTTGCAACTGCTGCCTAGCCAACAATTCCCTCTTAGTCTACTGGTCCATCTCGACCACTACCCTTTATGTATTGTCCATGTCACTAGGAGGATGATAATGATAGTCTTGACATAGATGACAATACATTGCATTATTTACGTTTTCTTTCTCTTTAGATTTTGTATTTAGGATTTTTTTTATGCACATATATTTGTATGGATCATGTGCATAAAATTTTTTATGTGTATAAACAATTTTACAATTATTTTGTAAGTATTTAATTTTTTATATTGATTATGTGATTTTGTTATATTCATATAGTTAGCATATTTAAAATAAAAAATATTATTATATAAAATTATAAAGTTTAAGTTATAAAATTTAAATTATATAAAATTAAATTAAAAATTGTCAAATTAACTCAATTGATTTAAAATATAAAATATTATTTATATTATTATATATAGAATACTAATTGCTCCTCATTTAAAAAAATATTATAAACTTTTAGCAATGACATTTTGTCATCGCTAAAAAGTAATTTTATTTTTTAAGGCTTTTGGCGATGACAAAGTCGTCATAGAAAGTTTCACTTTCAACAACAACTCTATCATTGCTAAAAGCCTCCAAATTTGAAATTTGAAATGGCTTTTAATGACGATAAAAGCCATTTTTTACTGACAATATTATAGATTGTTTTAGTGAAGAACCTATATCAACGACATTTTCAATGATGACTTTTACCTTTTACGGTGATTGAATTATTTTTAGTGATGACAAATGTCGTCGTTAATAATTTGTTTTCTTGTAATGTAGCAGATGCTCTGTTTCTTTTATTAACCTCTTATTTTCTCTTGAAATCAATATCTTTAGCCCATTTCCTTTCAAGATTCTTAAAAATGTGCTCAAACATCCACTTAAACTTTTTTGGCATGTCCTTCCTTGCCTGGTCCATTATGCCCTAATAATTAGCTATAACCATGTTGCAAAATTCTTTTTCATCATATATGCATCCTCTAGACACCACTTGTGCATGACTTGTAAATATTGAATAAATCCTAGTCAACTACTAATAAGTGACAAATTAAATTATAAATACAAATATATGATGATTAGAATATAAAATATAAATGCATATTCAAATACAAAATTAAACTAGCAAGTATAAAAATAAGTACCACCTACAACCTAAATTAGGCATCTTTAAGCTACTATAAGATGCTAGTATATGTGAGGCTTAGCTCTATGAAATGCCCTTAAATTACTTTAGTTATTTCCTTAATAAAATTATAGGTAAATGCAACAACTAAACTATAACTAAATGCACCAGTATAAATTTATGACAAATGATATACATTTATACAAATCAATAGAAATTAACATAATTATTTATTGTAAATAAAAATTTAATGGGAAAAATACTTACGAA
Organism: Sindora glabra; assembly: GCA_020226215.1. Classification (NCBI taxonomy): domain Eukaryota; kingdom Viridiplantae; phylum Streptophyta; class Magnoliopsida; order Fabales; family Fabaceae; genus Sindora; species Sindora glabra. Next base: position 16,330,677 of record CM035229.1, on the reverse strand, counting down.
TCACCCTTCAAAGTCACCTAAATCCAATCATCAATGAGGTCTTTACCCCTAAGATTTTTTTAGAGTTTATCCCAGACTTGGAGCTTGGCGTTGTGTAGCTTGTTGGATAAGGCCTTAGGTAAAAGGATCGAAAGGGATGTGCTATTTGAGGTGGTAAAGAACCCTATGACTCCCGCCCAAGTGATTGCAAGGAAGTCTATAGCTTAAGCATAAATATGAATAAGCACGTGTTAATCTTGGCAAATGAATCTAGAGTTGATGAGCCTGAACCACAACTTCTATGCTCGTCACTACCATTCTTACATGTAGTAAATTTATTGGATCCACATGAACTAGTTCACATAATGCCTTACAATATCAATCGAATGATACAATTCATTAATAAATATTAACCAACACAACCATTATGTAAAGAGGCAATCATAGCATTAAACTTAATTAATTCATCACTTAAAAGAATATATAAAGTATTGTAAAGCCATATATTCAAATGACAACCTAAATCCTATTTAGATTATATATTATACTTAAACAAAATTATTATGTTAATCTAGCTTCCTTTACCTTTTAAGTAAAATTGATGGATGTAAGAATTTCTTAACTAGAAGCATATATATAGAATTTAAGCAAATCAAAGCCAAAACCAAAACTATGTCATACAATTAGAAGTATGCAATGTGATAAGACTGACAACATGATACAGGATTCTAATATGAGATTATATTATAAGTGCCTTATATGAATGGGACAAAATTATTTTCAGTATTAAAATCCATATTTACCTACATAGGAAAAAGGTTAACATTGAATCTCTATTATATAATCTATAATCTTTAATAATGAATATAATGATTCAAATTAGTAATGTACACAATAGCAAAAGATAATTAAATTAGAATATACCATTGCCCAGAGGATTACTAAAAGCAAAATATGCTAATTTAAATAAAATACCTATTAGAAAGACATAACTATGGGAATTTTGATGGGCTTTGATACACATAACAATGATTTTAGGTCCCACTAGATAAAAAAAGTTATGTTTATCTCTCTTGAGTATAATAGGAATATGATGAAAAGGAAAAGAAAGATCCAAGTACTAGCTAACTAAGCATAGACATGAATTCATAATACAACTTTGATTCAAGAAAATTGCAAAAAAAAAGGAATATAATTGGATGAAAAATTATGAAAAGGCTAATGTGGAAATTGAATAACTAGTTATCTCATCTACTTACATAGAACAATTATGCCAAATAATGTACTCCATCAACTACATGGAAAAGTCTAAAAGCAAAATAACCTAATTTCTTCTAGAGAATCTCCTAATTATTCTAAAGTAACTAGAATGAGATTTTTTTATGGGAAAGAATTCAATTCAAATGATACTGCATGCATATCCATGAGAAATTTTCTATGGGTAAAAAGAATTATGAATTTTTTACATAGAAAGAATAATAACAACTAGAACAAAAAATGAAATAAAAGTAAAATACATATTAAGCCTATCTCAAGTATAAGTATTGATATGTCATATGTGCTAAGAGTTTCTCCAATAGATATTGATATCATGTAGAAGAGAAATGCATGATGTTGAGTTTACAAATTGTAAAATTTAACTCCTAACCAGGCTCGAAAGTAAACTAAGAAAATTACACAAGGGTAACATGATTTAGATAACATTAAAAAAAATTAAGGAAAAAACTATTAGGAATTAAAGGACATTAAAACCTTTACTTCTACTTTTATAAATTTTAAATTAAATGCAAATAAAAAATTCTAGTCCTCATTTATAACCATTAAATATGAATTATGACTTACAATTTTTTTAAATAAGTCAAAGGACTAAAATGTAGCACTTGAAAACAAAAATCTAAAGCAATGCAAGCTTATGAAACTTCTCTACATGATTGTGTCTCGTGAAAAATGCCATTGCCAATGCATGAAGGCATAATGCTTTAGTCAAATACAAAGATAATAGAAATACACCAACTACATTGTGTATAAAAAGACCATCAAAAAAACTTTTTAATGCTTACTATACAGTGAATATGGCTTTATAAAATCAACAAGCCACCCTAAAACACCAATTTTACAAAATCCTAACATTTTTTACCCTAAACCTTAAAAACTAATATAAAATGGAAAAGGAAATTTAGCTATCCAAAATATTGCCAATCAAATATTAGATATTGAATGGAATAGAGTGTGGCTTGAGGCAAAGTTTATGGCAAAAGTGGTAAATGACAACTATGATGGAGATGTGCACAAAATAGAGAAGAACAAATGTGGCGAACAACAGAGAGGAGAGAAGCAAAAGAGGAAAAGGAATAGGGAAAGTGGAAGTTTAACATAAACCTTGGTATAAGATCTAGTTTTGCAATGAATAATTCCATCATTAACACATTTTAATAAAATAATATGTTTTCATTAGCAACCCACACTAGTAGTTTTATCTATAATTTCGTCACCAATTGATAAAAAATTTCATTGCAACATCAAACAAATTTTTTAAATTTCTATACTTGAATTCATTATTAAGTCCTTTAGTAATTGAAATTTCAACATTTTTTAATTCCATTACTAACTTCACAACAATGAAACTATTGATAGATATGGTTTAAGATGGATAATTCTATAAATCTCAAAACCCAGCAATAGAATTATCAATGGATTGTGAAGTAATTTTTCTTAATTTTGTCATTAACTTCACAACATAAATTTGATTTCTATGGTCTCATTTACTTGTTATAATTCCATCAATAAGCATGAGTTGCTAATTTCCATCACTAAATATAAGTTTTCTTGTATTGTAAATTTTTATGATTTCTTAGTGATCTCGTAAATGTCATAACTTTACATGTTAGTTAAATTTAAAATGGACATGTTAAGGTTTGACATTTTTCATACTAGACTTTGCAATACATTTAGATGTTGATTAATTTTAAAATTGATGTTTTTAAGTTTAATACTAGTGAAGTAAAATAGACATAAGTAGGGTAGTGTGGATTGAGCCCATGCAGGCTTGCCCATACAAGTTGACAAAATTATTAGAAAATATTACCAAGTCTACAAGAAGCTTGTAGGTGTCTATGATAGCCTACATTATTAATTTTTTTGCTAATAGGAGTAATTAAATCACTAGATATGTATACATAAGAATCAAAAATTGAATCTTAAATGCACAAGAAGGAAGGTACCTTTAAAGAATATTAGATTGGGTTAGATTAAAAAAATTATTTTTATAAAAAACTACAATTGAGCAGTTAGAATCTTTTTTTATATTTGGTGTAATGAGTTAGTTAAATAAGACTAAAAGAATTATATTAGGCCATTGGACATTAGATTAAGAATTGACATGGATTTAAAAAAGTTTTCAAATACTTGAAAGATTATCAAAAATCATAATGGTAAAAATTAAAATAAAATGCTTGCAAGCAAGACCATGTGGTCTTATGTTCGTGCATGATTGTCTATATAAACTTGCAAAAAATATAGACTCTAAATAAGAATGCCCAGCCCACCCTATCCTGTGACCATGGGTTGTCCTTATTACCTTTTGGTTTTCTATCTATTTTGCATGCCTAAAGTAAAAAAAAATGATATTTTAAGTTTCCTAACAAATTCAAAAATGGCACTGCAACCAAAAAGACATCAGTTATATATATGACTAGTCATTTTAATTTTTCAAATAATTTAAATAATGTCATTGTCTTAAAATTAAGATCAATGTTAACTTTGATTATTTTTTTTTGTAAATTTGTAGCATTTTTTTTCATATACTCACTTAAATTATAAACCTTTTTCATATGTGATCAATTTTTATGCTTGGTTCAATGAAATAGACACTAACCTCAAGTAGACTTTATTTACTAATGAGCAAGGGTTTAAATTCTGGACATGATTGTTGTTGAAAAGAAAGAAATCTATTATTGCTTTAATTTGGATTGATTATCTCACTTGGTGATTAAAAACAAGTAACGTTATAGGAAGCTCGAATTATAAGAAATTAATATTTCACTATTGATTTGCTATTTTTTTAATATCAAAGCAAGTGAAATAAATTTAAAAAAAATTCAATAAATATAATCTAATAATGAAAATACTTAATTTTTTAAGAACTTCTTACCCTAACAAGATTATGAAGTAATCAATTTCCCAAATAACAAATGCCTTGACTTAGATATACAATAGTGTGAAGAAAGCTGCTACATTAATTTTTATCATCCACAACTAGATTATGTTTCTTTACCTAATGAAATCTTTTATTCATATTGCTCCCCCAAAAAAAAATCCTATCCAAGACGTGAAGGTTGAAAAACAAATAGTACAAGTTTTAAAATTATGAGTCTCAAAAATTAAATGAAAAAAATAATTCACTTTTATCTTTGAATGTAGTAAGGAAAAAATAAAAATAAGTAAAAAATGTGAAAAAATTATAAAAAAGTACTTTTATATTTGTTTCAATTTACAAAAAATAAAAGGAAAGAGAATGATACAATATTAATTTATTATTTAGTTTAATTAAAATTTTAAAAATGAATAAAAAAAGCAAGTTATTAAATGATAAAATTTCTCCATTATAAACTAACAAAGTTGTTTAATAAGCTCCACAAAAGAGCTGTTTTGAATTATAAACTTTTTCCCCATTTCTTACACCCATTTAGTGGGAAATATTTTCCTAATTCCTAAGTGCTTTTTCAACTTTTTGAAAAATAAAAACTTTAGTCCTTATAGTTTTCCTAAATGTTTCATTCTTTCAGTTTTAATTCATATAATTAGGCTCTAAAATTTCAAATAATTTGTAATTAACTTCTTCTTCTTAATAGATGTTAAATCCATTTAACATAATCCTACATGTTTACATTTTATCTTTGCTTAGTCATCAAACCCTATCAAAATCATCCTCCATCAAATTTAATGAAGCACATTTATTTTCCACTTAAAATTATATAATGAGTATTAAAATGAAATGGTTAGAAGTTAGTTAAAAGAGAGAAGTTAATTACTTAGTTACATGAGTATTATAATCCAAATGATTTTGTAGAATGAAATTTAGAGAAATCATAGGTTCAATGAATTGGAATAAATGTGATTTAGTTTTAATAAGAATAAATAAATTTTAATAACTAAGTAAAAATAAAATGATAGCATGTAAAATTTAATTGACACATAGAATGATATGTAATTAAAATTAAAAACAATTAAAAGAGAGAAATTAATTACAAATTATTTGAAACTTTAAAATTTAATTATGCAAATAAAATAAAAAAATGTAATTAGTAAAATTACAAGGACTAAAATCTCTATTTTTCTCTAACTTTTTTCTTTGCACTTCAAATTTTTAATAACATCCAAATATTAAAAAAATATTTTTAACTTTTTTCCTTGTTATATAATTTTAATCTTGTTGTTCTTTATTAGTCCAAGTAAAGGATAAATAAAAAATTAATACATTAAAGGATAATAGTTAATTGCATTAAATATTTGAACCCTTCCTTTTGATTGGAAAGAGAAAAAAATGGAAAAGATAGAAATTTTTTAAATTTATTTTTTTAATTTGAATAAAGAGAAAAAAGAAGGGTAAAGAAATTTTAAAGACAAAATGTAAAATTATGATTTTCTTTTCATTTTAGAATTTAAAATTTTATCTTTTTTATTTTCTTTTCATTTAAAAAAATTTTCTTCCCTTTTTTGACAAAAAATAGGAGTAAAGATTAATCTTTTTAAAGAAAGAAACTGAGATTTTTCTTTTTGGGGGCATATTTATCGAAAAAGGGTTTAAACTTAAAAACCTATTATCATGTTTCGCATAGGGATAGGGAATTTACCCCCTGTTTGGAATACCATAACTTGGGGGAGAAAGAAGTGGACGAGAAGAAGTTGGGGAGAAATGAAGCATTTCACCCATTTGGAAGTAGGGGTGAAATCAGGAGGAGAAGAAGTTGAGGGATAAAAATGTTATGTGAGACCTATGATACAACTTCTCTCTAGTTGTGGCGAGAAATTGGAAGAAGTGGGTACTTTTTATAACATTTTTAGTTGCTGCCCTTGACTTCCTTTCTTTTCAGTACTATGCACAAAGTAATCGCTTGTTGGACCTCCAGTTTTGTCTCTGTTAACCTTAGCCCCTCTAAAGAGTTTTGATGATAACAAATTACTTTAATGACTTTTGGATTTGGCCCTCTTTATCAAGGAACTTGTTAAAAGTTTTGAAGATAAAGAAAAGAAGATCATGTTTAGATTAGTTAGTTCTTAGTTAATCCCCTTATAATTTATTTATAAGAAAGGATTCAATCATTAAGGGATCAGGTGTTTTTTCATAAAAATATAATGTTAATCTTGTGTCTCTCCTTTAAACAAAACATGGGTTATTTTCTAAGTAAAAGAATGTTTTCAAAGTTATTTTTAGGGTTGAATCAATTTAGGCATTGAGAGAGTAAATTAGTTTGTCCGAATTAATTTTCAAATCGATTTTAGGAATCTAGAGAGCAAATTAGTTTGTCCGAATTGATTCCTAAATCGATTCCAGGCATTCAGAGAGCAAACTAGTTTGCACGAATCAATTCAGCAATCGATTCTTAAGGTTTAAAAAGTTTTTCAAAGGAAAATCAATCGATTTCTAAATCGATTCATGTTTTCAAAAGTTTAATCTCTCTTTCCAATGAATCGATTGCTTAACCCACTCTTTATGTCCTATTTTTTCTCAGTCTTATTTTGAAAAAAGCTGAATCAATTCCTAAATTGATTCAGCTCATCTAAAGCCGAAAAGGAGTTAAAGTAAATCGATTCAGCAATTAATTCACTAAAGAGTTTTTCAAGTATGAATCAATTCCCGAATCGATTCATCAACCTTTTTCAAATTTTTGTTAGGGTCCCTAAATCGATCCCAGAATCAATTCACAGGGTGCCAACAACTCCATAATAGTTATATTTATTGAGTAACGGATTTTTAACTCTTTTAACTTCTATATAAAGGTTTCCTTTCAAATTATTTCATAAGACAAAGAGCTTACACTGTTACATAGACATAAGAAACATTCTTTCATCCTTTCATAACTTGAAATCCCTTAAGCTTACTTGATTGAAAAACTCCTCTCATTGAGCTTTATTGCTTAATCCACTTTCTAGAGTTTTATGAGTTGCATTCTTGTATTATTTTCTTTCATTTGCTTGATACTGGGGGTGAGGTATCCCTAAAGACTTCAAGAGTGGTGAATCTCTTGGGATTTGTTAAGTGCTTTGAGAGAGGATTCTCAAAGGGATAGTGAAGGAAAAATAAAATCTTTATTGAGGTTTCTTCAAATGCCCTCAAACTTGAAGGGATAGTGGATAAGACTTGAAATCCAAGTTAGAAAGGCTTAGTAGTGGATGTACACATTGGAGTGTTCGATCTTCGAGGCTGGAACCACTATAAATAGTTGTGTTTGATATCTCTTTTCCCTATCTCTTTACTTTCTTGACATATTGCTCTGTTCTTTACATTTTTCATCAGATTGTTGTATTATCTTGCATTCACTTTCACATTAACACTTATTCCTTATTCATATTATCTTCAAATTAGGCATAACTGCAAAAAAAGATTTTAAAACCCAATTCACCCCCTTTTAGGTAAAATCTTGGCTAACAATTAGTATCCGAGCATAGCTCTTGGTATAAGATCTCATGATCTCAAGAAGATCCTATGGATATGTCAAATGCTAGTATTTTACCCGAGTGTTCTCCTTTAAACAAACCACCAGGCTTTAATGGACAAAATTATACATATTGGAAACAAAAAATGAAGAACTTTATAGAGGCTACTGATATTGATATGTAGGACTTGGTAGAGAATAGTTATAGCATGGTAACAAAAAGGGAAAATGGGTTAGAAATATTGAAACCAAGGCATGAATGGAATGATGAGGAGAGAAAGAGACATCATCTTCACTTTAAAGCTAAATGGATAATGTGAAATGCTTTATAGCCTAGTGAATATGAAAGAGTATCAAATTATATGACTACTAAAGAAATGTGGGATGTACTTGAAGTAGCTCATGTAAGTACCACACAAGTAAAAGAAAGTAAAATGCATACATTAGTATATTAGTATGAATTATTTAAAATAAATGATGGAGAATCCATCAAAGATATGATGCAAAGATTTACTACTCTTGTTAACAAATTAAGTCTTCTTGGTAGGCAGCTTATAGATGGAGAAGTTGTCTACAAAGTGCTGAGAACCTTAATAATAGAATGGCAACCAAAAATCACTGCTATCAAAAAAGCAATGAAAATAAAAATGCCTACTTTGCAAGATTTATTTGGAAACTTGGAGGAGCATGAATTGGAACTCAAAAGATATACTAATGACAGTGAAAGAAAGAAAAAGTCCATAGCTCTAAAAGCAGATACAGCTGTGGATGAGAATGAGAGTAATGAGAGTTATCAAGAAGAATTATTTGATACATCACTTGAGGATGACCTGACACTTCTCACCAAGAAATACCAAAAGGCACTCACAAGAATAGGTGGAAGAAGGAGAATGCCATAAGAAAATAAAAGTGCTAATAAAGGAGAGGTTAGCAAGCAAGCCACTCCAACATGTTATGAATGCAAAAAGTTAGGACACATCAAATTTGATTGCCCTGTCTACTTAAAAAAGCAATTAGAGATGGAGAAAAAGAATAATAAAAGCTCCCACAAGAAAGCTCAACTAGCAGTTTGGGGAAATGATGATGAAACTAAATCAAGTGATGGAAATGATAAAGATGAAAAAGTTCTTCTATGCTTAATAGCCTTTGGAGAACAAGATGGAGATGAGGTATCACTTTCTAATTCTAATGAAGAACTTGAATATGTTTTATCTAATTTGAATATAAAGTTAATTAAAGTTAAAAGGAATATTGAACTTTCAAAGAAGTTAATAACTTCTTTGGAAGCCAATATTAATCAACTTAAGAAAGAAAATGAGGAACTGGTTGAAGAAATTGAGAGTCTTAAAAAGACTTCTCAAAATTACTCTTCATGCAAAACTCTTAAGCAAAAACTTGATGATTTAAACAAAACTCTTGAGAAGTTCACAAAAGGCAAAACTTCTTTGGATACTCTACTTGGTTAAAAGACTAGCTTTAACAAAGAAGGTCTTGGTTACACTCCAAACAAGAAAAATCATTTTTACAGAAACTTCTTTGTTAAAGAAACTATGAGAAGTCAACCAGAGATAACATGTTATCATTGTGGAGAAAGAGGACATGTAATGTATTCTTGTGAAATACAAATGTTAGAATGAAAAAAATTTAGGTCCCTAAAGGGACATATGTACCATCTAACACATATGGACCCAAAACTATTTAGGTACCAAAAATAAAAAATTAATGTTTCTTGTGTAGGTGTGCTTAAGAACTCAAAATGAGATATGGTATTTGGATAGTGGTTGCTCAAGACATATGACTAGAGATAAATCCAAATTCCTCTCCTTAACACTCAAAGAAGGAGGCAATATCACATTTGGAGATAACTCAAGGGAAAAGATCATGGGAAAAGGTAAAGTGGGTAAGAATTCTGAATCTTGCATTAATGATGTCTTATATGTTAAAAGACTTAAACATAATTTACTTAGCATTAGTCAATTTTGTGACAAAGGAAACAAAGTGACATTTGATTCCTCCTGTTGCATTGTTGAAAATAAGGATGATAAGCAAAATAAGCTAATTGGTAAGAGATATGGAAATATCTACATGATTGATATTGATAATGATACCTCTCTAGATTCAAAGTGCTTAGTAAGTATAAACAATGATTCTTGGATTTGGCACAAATACTTGCTCATGCAAGTATGAATTTAATAGGTAGACTTTTCAAAAATAATTTAATTGATGGTTTGCCAAAATTGAAATTTGTCAAAAATAAGGTTTGTGATGCTTGCCAAAAAGGGAAACAAACAAGATCTTCTTTTAAGCCAAAAAATCTTGTTTCATCCACTAGACTACTTTAACTTCTTCATATGGATTTAGTTAGTCCATCAAGAATCAAAAGTTGTAGAGGAAATCTCTATGTACTTGTGATTGTTAATGACTTTTTTAGATTTACATGAATGTTATTTCTTCCTTCCAAAAACAAATCTTTTGAAGCTTTCAAGAAATTTTTAAAATCCTTATAAAATGAAAAAGGGGCGTCCATTGTAAGAATTAGAAGTGATCATGGTGGAGAATTTGAAGATCTTAATTTTAATGAGTTTTGTGATGAAAATGGAATTAAGCATAACTTCTCATCTCCTAGAACATCCCAACAAAATGGAGTAGTTGAAAGAAAAAATAAATGTCTAGAAGAGATGGCAAGAACCATACTTAATGACAGTTCCCTTCCAAAATCCTTTTAAGCTGAAGTAATAAACACAACTTGCTATGTTCTGAATAGAGCTTTTATTAGACCTATCTTAAAGAAAACTCCTATGAGCTTTACAAAGGAATAAAACCAAATATTTTTCACTTACGTATTTTTAGTTGCAAATGTTTTGTTCATAATAATGGAAAGGACAACCTTGGAAAATTTGCTAATAGAAGAATCCATACATGTTGTATTTGATGAATCCTCTAGTGTGAAAAAAGTATCAAATGAAGAAGAGGAGCAATAGGACTCTTGGATGATAGAAAACCTATCAAATGAAGAAATAAAAGAGGAAGAAAAGGCTGATGTTTTTCAAGAAGTTGCTCGAGGTGAAGATGCACAACAAGAGCAAACTCATGGGCATGAAAAAGAATGGAGAATGATGAAAAGTCATCCCATAGATCAAGTTATTAGTGATATAACTCAAAGGGTAATTAAAAGCTCACTCAAAAATATCTATGATCACTTAGCATTTTTATCTCAAATTGAACCTAAAAACTTAAAAGAGGCAATAATTGATGAACATTGGGTCTTGGCTATGCAAGAAGAAATAAATCAGTTTGAAAGAAATGAAGTTTGGAAACTTGTACCAAGACTAAATGATTATTCAATTATTAGCACCAAATAGGTGTTTAGAAATAAATTAGATGAAAATGGCATCATCAATAGAAATAAAGTTAGATTAGTAGCAAAAGGTTATAATCAAGAAGAAGGCATTGACTATGATAAAATATATGCACCTATTGCTAGATTAGAAGCCATTAGGATGTTATTAGCCTATACATGCATGAAAAATTTCAAGCTTTTTCAAATGGATGTGAAAAGTGCTTTTTTGAATGGCTTTATTATGGAAGAAGTTTATGTAGAGCAGCCCCCTGGTTTTGAAAGTTATTTCTTTCCTAATCATGTATTTAAATTAAGAAAAGCTCTATATGGACTAAAACAAGCTCCTAGAGCTTGGTATAAAAGGTTAAGCAAATTTCTTTTAGAAAAAGGTTTCTCAAGAGGAAATGTTGACACCACATTGTTTACAAAACAAATTAGTGATGATATTCTTCTTGTTCAAATATATGTTGATGATATCATATTTGGTGCTTCTAATGAATCCATGTGCAAAGATTTTGCTAAGTTGATGCAGATTGAGTTCGAAATGTCTATGATGGGAGAGCTAAAAATTTTCCTTGGACTGTAAATCAAGCAATCAAAGGATGATATATTCATTAGCCAATCCAAATATACCAAGGAGTGGCTTAGAAAGTACAATCTAAATAAAGCTAGACCAGCTGCAACTCCTATGAGCATAGCTATTAAGCTGGATCTAGATGAAGGAGGGAAAAAGGTTGAAGTAAAAATGTATAGAGGAATGATATGATCTTTGCTCTATCTAACTGCTAGCAAACCTGATATCATGTTTAGTGTATGTATGTTTGCAAGATTTCAAGCAAATCCAAAAGATTCACACTTAATTGCTGTGAAAAGAATTTTTAGATATCTTGCGAGCACACCTCACTTTGGCTTATGGTTTTCAAAAGAAAATTCCAATTTCCTGATAGGATATTCAGATGTTGATTTTGCTGGTAGTAGATAAGATAGAAAGAGCACTAGTGGAGCATGTCAATTCTTTGGCCATTCACTAGTCTCTTGGCATAGCAAAAAGCAAAATAGTGTGGCTTTATCCACTACTAAAGCAGAGTATATTGTTGTGCTCAGCTTTTATGGATGAAGCAACAACTATCCGATTATGGTCTTTATTTTGCAAACATTCCTATCAAATGTGATAATACTAGTGCTATAAATCTTACCAAAAATCTCATTTTGCATTCAAGGTCCAAGCATATAGATATAAGACATCATTTTATTCATGATCATGTTCAAAAAGGAAAATTTTCATTAGAATTTGTTCAAACTGATTTTCAATTAGCAGACATTTTCACAAAACCCCTTAGTGAAAATAGATTCAATTTTATAAGAAGGGAATTAGGCATGATGAATTTAGTTAATAAATAATTCATTATCAATTATGCTGACTTAAGCATCAGAGATATCTTGAAAGTTTATTTTGCAGATACAATCATTGTTCTTCAACAAACATCATCATCTTGAAGCATTTCAATCCTTCCTAAATGGAAATAGAAGTTTTTATCAAGTGTTAGAGAAGTGTAGTTGGGAAAAATGATTTTTTGGAGGTTAATAAATCGACTCCAGAATCGATTCCAAGAACAAGAAGTCTTAAAATGAATCGATTCTGAAGTTGAAATTTTCCAGGAGTGAATTGATTCCTAAATCAATTTTTGAGATGAGATTAGTCTCTAAAGGTTTGGAATTAACTCGACAAGCGATTGATAGCATGTGGAGGGAATTTCTAAATTTGAATTTCGAGCATCATGAATCGACTCTCGAATTGATTCACACATGACAAAATTCATATATGAATCGATTCTCGAATTGATTCATAAAGAGGCTTATTTAGAAACCTGCACATGATAACTATCTTATTCTTACCCTATTTCAACCTCCCTTCTGCAGAACCTTGCACTCTTTCACCTTCAACAAATCCCCTTCAATTTTCTAAGCCTACAAACCTCAAAAACATCATCTGAACCTCTTCTACACTTATCCCATTGTCATTAATCTCCCACAAACTTTTGCATTACCATTCTTATTCTCAAACCTAAAACCCTCTCTTTGCAACTTGATTTTTAAAACCTTCTCCCTCATACTCATCTGATCATCATTCTAATGGGGAAGAAAAGCATGGTAACTAAACGTCCTCGTACTAAATCCAGCAAGGGCAAAGGAAAATCATCTGGATCATCATCTCAGCCTTTACCCTCCATTGGTCAAATACCAGAGAAGGCCTTCTACTCTGAGGTAAATACTTTTCAAAATTTTCTTCGTTGTATGATGAAAGAAATAGAGCCTAGAAACTGCTAGGATACAAACTTCTTGCAAAATGAAAATCTAGAAATATATCACATTCTGGAGAACTTGAGTCTTCTAAAATTTGCTGGATATGCTGCTAATGTATACCCAAGTTTGGTATATCAATTTTATGCAAATCTAAAGAAGTCTGGGCAGGAAATTTTACTGGAATTATATTCTACTATAAAAGGAGAAGAGTCTCCATTAGGATTAGAGAATTTGCTGCTATATTTGACATGAATGCAAATCTTCCATTCACAAGTGATGGAAGTATTGAAGCATACTCAAAGAGAGCAGCAATTCAAATGTTCTGGCCTCACTCACATCCAAAGATTCTCAAGAACAAGGTGCAGATTACAGGCCTTTCCATGAATGACCGTATTCTCCATTATACCATTGCCAAGATCATTCTTCCTAAAAGGCACAACTTCACCTAAATTGATGATCATGAACTGTTTCTCATGTGGGCCATTAGACAAAATATTCTAATAAACTTTCCCTATCATATACTGCTCCACATGTTCTCTCATGCCAACAGAGATTTTCTTCCATATGGAATGATCCTCACTAAGCTTTTCAAAGTCTCTGGGATATAAGTATTTCAAGAAGCAAAAGTTGATAAATTCAAAGATTCCAGGAGATTAAAAGGCAAACATTTGAAATAAATGTCATTCCAAAAAATTGAGGGAGTATAGCATTCAATTGAAAGAGAAAAAGGTGATCAAGGAGAAGCTGGTAGAGATTTTAATATGTAGGCCCTAAAAGATCACATCACACCCTCCATCAAGAAACTAGAAAAGAGTTAAAATCCTACATCAAGCTCCAATTCAGAAAGTGAAAAAATAAGCTCAACATTGCTAAGGATGATGACAGCTCTGTTGAAGAAGAACAAGCTCTCTCTCCTACTGTAGAAATGAGAACCAAAGGAAGACAAGAACCCATTGCTTCTAAAGAAGAAGCTGAGGAGGAAGGAGCAGTAGATTCAGAGGCTACTACTTCAGAGCAAGAAGAAGGCAACTCCTCTTATCAAATGGTAGATGATGATTAGATATACCATTGTTCCCTTAGCCCCTACTTTCCCCATAAGTTATTTAAATTAATGAACAATTCACTTTTCTGCAAACTTTATCTATGCAAATATGCTAGAAATATTTTTTATACTAATGTCTATTGCTTAATCTTGCTCACAGCTTTCCTTGTTATTATTATTTTTTGAATGATACTAAAAGGGGGAGAATTATATCACCTATGTGTTCTTTTAGTTAAATGGCATACTCTAAGGGGGAGCACTATAGTAAAGGGAAGCCAAATTTCAAAGTGGGTTTGTCATCATCAAAAAGGGAGAGATTGTTAGCTTTAGCCCCTCTAAAGAGTTTTGATGATAACAAAGAACTTTGATGACTTTTAGATTTAGCCCTCCTTATCAAGGAACTTGCTAAAAGTTTTGAAGATAAAGAAAAGAAGATCATGTTTAGATTAGTTAATTCTTAGTTAATCCCCTTAGAATTTATTTGTAAGAGAGGCTTCAATCATTAAGGGATCAGGTGTTTTTTCTCAAAAACATAGTTTTAATCTTATGTCTCTCCTTTAAACAAAGCATGGGTTATTTTTTAGTAGAAGAATGTTTTCAAAGTTATTTCTGGGGTTGAATCAATTCCAGAATCGATTACAGGTATTCAGAGAGCAAACTGGTTTACTCGAATCGATTTAGCGATTGATTCTCAAGGTCCAGAAAGCTTTTCAAAGGAAAATTAATTAATTTTCAAATCGATTCATGTTTTCAAAAGTTTGATCTCTCTTTCCAATAAATCGATTGCTCAACCTACTCTTTATGTCCTATTTTTTTTTTAATCTTGTTTTGAAAAAGGCTGAATCGATTCCTAAATTAATTCAGCTTATCCAGAGCCGAAAAGGAGTTAAAGTGAATCGATTGAGCAATCGATTCACTAAGGAGTTTTTCAAATATGAATTAATTCCCGAATCGATTCATTAACTTTTTTAAAATTTTTCGCAGGATCCTTGAATTGATTCATAGGGCGCCAACAACTCAGTAATGACTATATTTACTGAGTAATGGCTTTTTAACTCTTTTAACTTCTATATAAAGGTTTCCTTTCAAATTATTTCATAAGAGAAAGAGCTTACACTATTAGATAGACACAAGAAACATTCTTTCATCCTTTCATAACTTGAAATCCTTTGAGCTTACTTAATTGAAAAACTCCTCTCGTTGAGCTTCATTATGTAATCCACTTTCTAGAGTTTTGTGAGCTACATTCTTGTATTACTTTCTTTCATTTGTTTGATACTAGGGTGAGGTATCCCCAGAGACTTCAAGAATGATGAATCTCTTAAGATTTGTTAAGTGCTTTGAGAGAGGATTCTCAAAAGGATAGTGAAGGAAAAATAGAGTTTGTACTGAAACTTCTTCAAGTGCCCTCAAACTTGAAAGGATAGTGGATAAGACTTTAAATCTAAGTCAGAGAGGCTTGGTAATGGATGTAAACCTTGGAGTGTTAGATCTTCAAGGTTGGAACCACTATAAATAGCTATGTTTGATATCTCTTTTTCCTATCTCTTTACTTTCCTGACATATTGCTTTGTTCTTTACATTTTTCATCAGATTGTTGTATTATCTTGCATTCACTTTCACATTAACATTTATTCCTTATTCACATTATCTTCAAATTAGGCATAACTGCAAAAAAAATTTTAAAACCTAATTCACCCCTTCTTGGGTAAAATCTTGGCTAACAGTCTCCAAGCATCCCTGTTTGAGACTGAAGATTGGCCTCCCAGTGCAGCATAGAAGAGCCAATTGAGCTGCTACATGGCTGTGGTGAAGCGCTGCTTCACTGAATTGGCAAATTGATGCTAGTAAGCCACCCAGAGTTAGGTTTGCATTGTTTCTGCCATTTCTATGTTGTAAGGAAGGTGATTGGCAATGGATGAAGATGATGGCAAGGATGGCGTGCTATGGTGGGGAAATGGTGTTGTAGATGTCCTCTTTCGCCGCCGAGGGCCATTGCTGCATAGTCGGGTCCCTTTAGCCGAGCTAGGAATGTGAGGGCTGGGTTGTTTGGTTTGACCTAGAGCATTGCAAAACCTAACCCAACTCGAAAAACTAGTTTTTTTCCCTTGCTAATTTTTTCCCTTTAATTGTAGAAATTTTTTTACACTTTGAAATTCTTTTGTACCCCTCACTGCCCCCTTAATTCTGTTATGTATATATTTAAGTTAATTACAGCTCCAATAATGTAAAATCTATTTCTTTTTATCAAGTAAATGCTTATAATCCCAATGTGGATACACTAATTAACATAAAAGGAGATGAATTATAATTTTTAATTGGGTCAACATTCTTATTCGATAATAATGTTCTAATATATATTTAATCAACATACTTATACATGCAATGTAAAAAGGAAGATGTGGTGTACATAATAATTTACATAAATAGTTTTTCATTAAGTTTTTTTTTTCCAATTTCAACTAATGAAAATGATAGATATGTAATTAATTTTGAATATAATAGATTTATATACAATAGTACTCTTCTCGGTAGTTATTTGAAATTTTTTTTATTATTACCTCATTAGAATACACTGTATTGTTATAAATGAATGTAAAAGGGAAGTGAGATAATTGATGTATTTAAGAAGGATTTATAAATGAATGTGATTCTATAAGTTGATGTATGTAAAAAAAAAATCTAATGTAAATATATTTGAAAATTATGTATTAATTATTTTAGCCATTTAGTATGTATCATTTAAGGATTCATTTTAATGAGATTATTTGTCTCACTAATTAATTAGTTAAGTCATGAAGTTACTTTTAAAGTTAAGTAATATAAATGATGAAGGAATGCTCCACCTACTTTAGATATTTATAAACATTTACATTTCCTCTTTCTACGTATATACATATAATTTAACATCTTTCTATTAAGATATCACCTTGTTAATATAATGAAGCAACAATTTAGGATAATTGTTGATATAGAAGAATGAATTCAATGTAGTGTCACATTGAAAACTTATCAAAATTTTATGATTTTCTTATATTGTTCTTATTAATAGGTATTGTGTTCAAGGCACCTATCAAAATATACACTCTCAAAGGTCCCACATCTTCACTACTTTTCTAGTTATTCTTCATAATCCCTTCCTAAGCACATAGGTATATTTTTAACATTTTCATGATTCCTTATGCATATACTTGTAGTTATGCACCCCATTCCTATGTGTTTTCCATTCTATTTCTGTTAATAATCTTTTCTTAGTTTGTATACAATGAAGTTGATACATATATCTATGTTCATGCATATCTATTGTTTATAATATTTAATAGTTATGATTTGGAGGTATTAAACAAGTGACGATGGAAGATAATGTGGATGATTTATACCCGGAGCAGTTATAATCAGACCAGTTACCTATATTTGAAATGATGGAGGAATGGGGTACATTATGTCAAATGTGTGTGGTTTGACTTGTATGTTATATTGGTTATTTTATGTATCTGCAGTAATTGCAAGCAAATATTATTCCTAGAGCCATTGATGGAGTAAAAGAAGCAAGAGATCAGATGTGACAACAACTCTTGCAAAACCTATTTCAATCAGATAAATGTCATGATGTACTATGCATGAGTCTTCACACTTTCCTACAATTATGTGAGAAGATAAAAGGAATAGGTAGAGTGAGGGATTCCACTTTTTCCAATGTAGAGGAACAAGTTGTTAACTTCTTGCATATCTTAGTACGTAATATAAAAAATAGAACTATGTCTTTTTTATTTCATTGATCAAGAGAGATAGTTAGTCGTTGTTTTCATAACATTTTATGAGCTATTGTATCTCTTGAGAATGAGTTTCTTGTGCAGCTTTCTAGATCAAATGTTCCTACACAAATATTCAATAACAATAGATTTTATCCTTATTTCAAGGTAATATAATCAATTATGTAGGGTGCAATTCTCATTTAGATTGAAATCGATTAATTGTCATACTATGTATTCATATTAAAAGGAAATAAATTATAGGATTATATTGGAGCTCTTGATAGAACATATATATGAGTCAAAGTTCCAAGCATAGATTATCCAACACAAAATGTGTTAGCAGTGTATTCTTTTCATATGAAGTTCACATATGTGTTGTTTGGTTGGGAGGGAACTGCATCTGATTTTAGGGTTCTTAAGCATGCTTTAACTAAGAAAGGGGATAGATTGAGAATTCCAGGAGGTAAGCATCATGTTTGTATTGGATTGCACAATGATAGGTCAAAGGCTAAGTATATAAGGTGTTTTTCTTTATAATTATGTTTTCTAACATGTATTTCTATTATTATTGAAAATCCTAGGCAAATTCTACTTAGGAAATGCAGGTTTCCTCTAAAGGAGGTGTACTTACACCTTACAGAGCTGTGCATTATTATTTAAAGGAGTACACTACCTGTGGACCTTAAAATACAAAGGAAATATATAACCATCGGCATGCATTGTTGAGAAATGTAATAGAAAGGGCATTTTGAGTTTTGAAAAAGAGATTTCCAATAATTGCTAGTGGCACAAAGCCACGTTACTCTTTCAGGACCATGATGGACATTACTATTGCATATTGTATATTGGATAACTTTCTAATAGACGTTGATCTCGATCCATGATTGATGGATAAGGTCAATTGTGAGCTGCTAGATAGGAATATAGAAAATTTAGGAGATCATGAATCACGGACCACAGAGGAAGACTATAGACATGAGTTTATCATGAGAGAAAATATAGTAGCCCATATGTGAAATGATTATTAGCAAAGCTTGTCATAGTTTATGTTACTTACACAACAACCCTTTATATAATAATGTTTAATGCTTGTGAACCTTGTAACATTGATGTGGTTGTGAATTATATTTATTGTTTGCTCTATATGAGTTATCTTTTGCGAACTATTATACCTCCTTTTGTAGCGTGAATTGAATTTCCATGATTGTAAGATGGGAGTTGTATAGTGTGTATCTATCCACAATCATAGTATATTATGTCTTGTATTTTGTGTTATATATATATGTCTCATATGTCATGTATTATTGTATATCATTTCATATTCTGAGAGCATTAATAGTGTACAAAACCTTCAAATTGCATTGCACATAGAAGAAAAGATTATGTGTGTGATTTATTTGTGAACAAATAAATTCTATACCATGCATGTATGCGGACTTTTGTAATCCTTATACTATTAAATAATTACTTGCTTGTATAATGCTTTGCAGATTTTGATATTCCAAAGAATAGGAAGTTTGATAGCAAAGGAAAGGGTTCTTTTAGAGATTTCCTATGATGCACACCCAGCATAGATACTATGTTATTGGACTTATTACTAGAGGAGGTGCAAAAAGGAAACTGCCCAGATGGCACATTCACTTCTATGGCTTATGCCATTGTGGTGGCGGAGTTGAAGCAATCAATAGGTCAATTCTTCCAAGAATAGCATATCAAAATCGAATGAAGACATTAAAAGAGAACTTCAATGAATGCTATGATATGTTCTTAAATGGAGTGGAATTTCTTGGAGCCTAACCACGCACATGTTTGAGGCTGAACCAGAAGTGTAAAGTGAGATCTGTGAGGTAAAGTTAGCATTAATCATATACTAGAATTCTAATGTAATAATTCATTGCATTCTTAGTATGGTAACACCAATATCTTGTATGTAATGATATGATTGTATATGTGTGTGTAGGCTAAGCTTGAGGCCCATAAATGGAAGCGTACACCAATATATAACTACGACAAGTTATTGGAGCTATTCAGAAGAGACAGGGCTACAGGGGCATATACTGAGAGTGCAGCAGACAAGTTAAGGAGATGGGAGAAAGAAAAGTTGGACTTAAACAATAGCTTTGAACATATGTCAGATTCTGATATTAATTGGGGAAATGATACCCCCAACTATGTCAGGTAATTTGACATATTTAGTCCTGAATGTGCTCCTTCTAACCACTCCTAGGAGTATCCCCACTCAAATTAATCTTAAGGTACATCATCATTAAGAGGTTCAAAGTGGAAGGTGCCTATAGTTGATTTAATTGAAAAAAGTTATGAGAAGTTGAACATGGGGATCAACAACCTAACTGATGTTATGAGAGATATGGCAGGAAAACATGCCCACTTAGCTGAAAAGCATGCTCAAATAGCTGAAAGACAACTCTCCATCATAGAAAGCAATAGACCTCGCCACTATAGTGAGGTAGAAGTGTGGACAGAGTTGGAGAAAATAGGAGTACTTGAGGAATATTAGCTAAAGTGTTTATAACTTTCTTTGTGAAAATGAGAAAGCCAAGAAGCAATTTTTTAAGGTTTTGCCTCACTTAAAATCATAGTTGTTGTATCAGCTTATGGCTAGTGTAGGGTTTGGTTGAGCCACCGTTTGAGGTATGTAGTGATGCCTACTTTTTGTTAATATTTTAATGTGATCAAACAATAACTTCAATGGGAGAATGACATTGACCTTGTTGTGTGAAAATTTAAAACAATTAAGTATTAGTAGTACGCATATGTGAAGGTTGTTGTATGAGAATTTACTAGAAAGTAGAAATATGTCTTATTTTTCAAAGTACTATGTATTTAGCTAAGACAATTATGGCTTTTGAATGTGCTTGTTGTTGTAACTATATCTCTACAAGTAGATAACATCACAGTGAAAGAAATGTTTCATTATAATAAATGCATAATGTGCTTGTTCTAATGTACAGGTATTGAATGAATCAACAATGTTTGTTGCCACCATATTGACATAGTGTGAGGTCACTCAAGTTACACTTACAAGGAATCATTAATGTGGGATGGAAGGTAACTTAGAAGCAAAATTAAGATTTAACAATCATTACCTGTATATCAATAGATCTTGTATTAACCGAGCAAAATGAACCTATTTTATTTATGTATTGTACTTGATGATGGAAACCTGAATTATGAATTGTATATTTGTGTCATGTGTTATTGTATTTTTATATAATTTAAAGTACTTCTATTTAGTTTTGATAGTGAGATGGTAGATCTCAATGCACTTTTTTTTTACATTGATTTTAAGAAGTATTTTATCTATGACAGATACAAATATTTTTAAAAGGGAAATATCTAATTTTTGCACCATTATAATTTTTATTTTTCATATAGCAAATAATTTCTTTTTTAAAAAATACTTAAATTTTTTTAAAAAAATAACTAATTTTTAAATTATGTGGAGAGTTTGTATAAATCTTTTTCATAATTTGTTAATAACCATTTAAAAAAATAAATTATATTTTAAAATACATATCTATATTCATCTTTTACACATATAGATATAATGATTATTTCATATAAATGTAACTTTTTTCTTCCTTAACTTCTCTCTTTCGAAATAGGTAAAATCACTTCTCTAATTTTTTTATCTCTTAACTTTTTCCTTTCCAAATACTATTAAAAAAAATGCTTCTCTCATCTAACTTCTTTCTTCCTCCACTTCTCTCCAACCTAAACACACTAATAATTCTCAAGATGCAACAGAAAGTCCACCCCACGATAGTCCTATTAGTGAAGTAAATGGCTTTAATGTCAATATTGAAAGTGTGGAGTCGTTACGGCGCGGGATTGTCAGTACGTTTGATAGGAATTGTCTCAAAATGTAATTATAAAATGGACAGGTCCATTATAGCTAGATAAAAGTACGGCAAATGTGCCCCAGACATTTCACAAAATAAGATAGTCGTACGTTAAACAAAAAGTCAAAGTTGAAAAGTAGATGATCAACACAGTTCATCTACACTTCTAACCTATTCGCATCATTCGACTGAACCGTGGTTTAAGATCAAAATCCAATATGGCATTGAGGCAAACCTGCCTATGGCTTAGATGATAATTTCGAGTGATTATATTAATAATAAAAATAAAAATCATAATAATGATATTATTATTATTAAAGAATAATGAATAATGAAATGAAATGATTATTTTATAATAATATTTAATATGATTAGAAATATAATGAACATTTATTTCATAATTATATTTAATACAATAAATATTATTGGAATATAATTGAAAAAAATTATAAATGATAATAATATCCTTAGGCATAAAAAGAAAGTGTAAAATTGAAATTATATTTATGTGAAAAATGGTATTGTCATTTTATATTTATCTATAATTGAACATATATATAATTTTCAATCATGTATGTATATTAAATAGGAAAATAATAATAGATGTTAAATAAAAAACCATATGGTATGATCAACATTAAAAAATACTATATTTTAAATTTAATTATTAAAATCATAATTAATAAAAAAATTTATACAATAAAACAATAAAAAATTTAATTTATCAAAATTTTATATTAAATAATTTTTATAAATCATACAAAAATATTTATTTTCAATCTTATTATTAAAAAATATTATCAAAATATTTGAATAAAAATATTAAAGATATTGTTTTATTATTTATTAATAAATGATAACATTGAAATATATAAAAAAAATAAGGAATATGAGTGTCAAAAAGTCACCCTATAAATGATGGAATGGTCATTCTATCACTTTTGTTATAAATGAAAGATTTCATCATTTAATGAAATAATCATTCTCTAAGGAGTAGACAATCCCATTCTATATTGCCTATTAAAGAAGCCTTTTT
Organism: Sindora glabra; assembly: GCA_020226215.1. Classification (NCBI taxonomy): domain Eukaryota; kingdom Viridiplantae; phylum Streptophyta; class Magnoliopsida; order Fabales; family Fabaceae; genus Sindora; species Sindora glabra. The sequence continues at coordinate 16,307,703 of CM035229.1, read as the reverse complement.
TTTTTTTCTCATTTCACTTCATTCCATCATATCAAATACATTATAAATATAACACTAAGTCCCTCATTTATAAGGACATAAACTATTATATCATTCAAAATTTATAATTAGTATTATTAATGATCCATTATTTTTACTTTTATTATAATTATACATCCTTTCCTCCATTTACAATATTAAGCTAGATGAGAATTATTAAAGTGAGTTGTTAAATTTTACCTTAATAATTTTTAGCTAATTTTTTGCAATACATGCTAATTTTTTAGCTACATTCTTTCCCTTCTACATTTATTAAACATAGGTTACATGCTCTGTTGTTAGCTTTAATATGACTTAATTTCATCTTAATTTCACTTATTGTTTCCAATTTACTCTTTTGAAATTAAAGTGTTAGGGTTTGATATTAGGGAACAAACGAAAGAATAGATGATATAAACCAGATTTTTTAAACTTTATTTTAGTTTAAGAAATGAGAAAGAAAAACATGTAAGAGAGGTGTGTCAAATTCTGCTACATTTGGAGAAAAAACAAACATATGTGGATAAAATGTTAATAGCATTAACCATGTATGGCTTGTTTTTGACATTTTAAACTATAGGTGAATAAATTACAAATAGGATCATATCATAATAAAAAATAGGAATGAATTACATGCACGAATGGGTGGGCATGCACCCACCCAAATTCTAAAAATCTTAGTATGATCTTGGGTAAAAATTTCAGTGCCCCCGTAACAAATTTTGAAAATACGGTAGTTCCCTAAAAAATATTTCAAATATGTATGGTATATTTAAGAGTTAAAAAGAGAACAAAGAAAAAACAATAGTAAGTGAATGAAAGGGAAGGGAAGAAAGGAAAATGGATAATTAATTGATTAAGTCAGAACTTTTCCACCCATTGTTTGTTATACGGAGATTTAGGAAATCTTCAAAAAAATCATTCAAATTGGAGGATTTTTTAAAATTATTTATAAATATCCAATCCAATTTCTTCCCATGTCTTAAGCAAAACTCCTAAAGTTATCACGTAACATTTTCTTCCCTCTAATTTTCCTCTATTCTTTCTTGTCCACATAAATCAATAGAGTTGTGGGATGTAAGAAACTATTTTATTATGTGAAAATAAATATAGACAGTATAAGTGTGAATCTAAAATAAGTTTTATAGAATTCAGTAATTAATTCAGCATTTGTTTGATAAATTAATTTAATATTTGAATTAAATTCCTTTATTATTTATAATGTGTTAGAAATTTATTTGTTTTTCATTTCTGTTTTACGTCTTATGTCAAATGCTTATCTTAATAAAAGCTTTTGCATCCACTGCTGACTATAAGTGGATGAAGTATACTTTTCCCTCATTATTATATAACTATCTTAATTTTAGTGTAAATTGCTTATATTATGTTGTGGTTATGGTGGTTATTATCATAATCATACAATTTGATAATTTATATCAAAATGAGTTTAGAATATTGTTATTTTTTATTAGGAATAATATTTGAATTTTTTAAATACAATTTATTAAACTAGATTATTATTCATATAATATCTTTACATAACATAAGTTCATTCTAATTTAGGTAATATGCAGCAAAATAACTTTTGCAATTAATATTGTGAAAGAATACTTACTTAACGATGTATTTTATGTTTTAAAGTGGATTAATATTTATTCTTACAATTTCTTATTATTTATTGAACTTATCTCGTTTGAATAAAACAATATGATAAATTACAAATATGATTAAGTCCATGGCTTTATTATATAACCCGGTTTGCTCTCAATTTTGTTTCAATATTAATTTGAGGAATAAAAATTTTCAACTATAACTTAATTTTACTTCCACTTTTTCTTTTTTTACTCAATTAATATTTTAATTACATATTTCATTTATTTCATAAGCTTAATAATAAATAATTAATTATCCAAATCAGATAAAATTATGATATAGAACATATATTAATATTAATATCCATCGATACTAATAAGCGACTCCCCTATCTTTGCATTTCGCAGCATCCACCAACTAATAATAACTCAATTTAAGTACGTCAGAGGATAGACTTTTAGTTACAGACACAGGAATTTTGACTCTATGCTACTTAGGACTAACCCTTAATTTAAAATTGATTGACATGTGTTGGCATATCTGCCCTACTTTTTTCAGAGGCACATTGGTCTGACCTTAAATTATCTATAAAATATTAAAATGATAAATAATTTATATATTTAATATTAAATGTAAAAAATTCAGTGAAAGATAATTCCATAGGAAAACTATGTTTCTCTTCTTTAAAAGGATTATTTCACATAACATGGAGATTGTTACATTTTACATTTAAAAATGTAAATATGTTTTACTTTTATATTAGCTTATCCTTTTCTTTTGAATTAAGAAGAAATTCTGACTTCAAACATAAATTAGGAAAAACTTTTCTACAAAACGTTGGATTTAAATAAATGGTATAAATCTACCATAGGTGACAGAAGGTGAGCTCTTTGGTTTCATAAAGATAAAAATGCCAAAAATAAAGAGTTGAGAGGAATTAGTTATTTGGAATTGTTTTTAAAATCAAACAAAAATGTGTTTGAATATAAAATCGTGTTCTGTGTTAATATAGGGGTCAAAATTTGCTTGATAGAAACTTTGACTCTATTTTGCATAAGTAACTAATAAACTAATTACTAGTTGATAAGTTAACTAATTATTAATAGTTTATAATTGATAACTGATAAGTTAATTGATTGTGAAAAAAGTATTTCATAAAATTAATTATTAAACTAACTAAAATTATAAAATAATATAGAAGAATATATTAATATAAATAGATATGTAAATTAAAATAATTCATATTTATTTGAAGGTTAAATTATATTAATGTAATTAATATATTCAAAATAAAAATATAATATCTAATATTTAATTAATTATATTTTATGAATTTATATAATTTTTATTTTATTATTATTTATAACAAAATTATAATTACTTAAAATATAATTAACTATATTTTATTTAAGAAATGTATTGGAGTTAGAAACATGTTATTGAAAAAAAAAATTAGTTAGGCTTATGTTATGAAGGGCATGGTTTATAAATTTATAAAATGATTGAGGATAAATTTCAAAAATATTTGAAAAGATAATAGTTTAAAAGGTACAAGCTACTCAATATAACTTATTAAATTAAAAATTATTTTTTTAATAAATTAGTGTATGAAATATATCTAAAAGTTAGTTTATAATTTATTAACTAAATTAATAATTTATAAATTAACTTATTTATTATATAAAATGGAGCCTTTAACTAGATATTTACCCATGTATTAGCTTATAAAAAAATCATTCTATTAATTATAAATAATAATAATAATTTCCTAATAATGTGAAATTTTAAATATGAAATTTAAGTGTATGAATTTAGAATTTAAATTTGATCTATTACTAGTGTTAATTAATTTTACACTATCACCCACTCTTATATAACCACATTATCCAAAAGTTATTAAAACTTTCTTACAATCAATACAAATCCTTAATTATTATTATATTTTTAATGATGCATCATTTTTAGATTCATTTATAGTGTGTTAGTGCATTAAATTTAAATGCATAAATTTATTATAGAGTAATCACAATAATTATTCTCTCATTTATAAAAGTGATAACTATCGTATCCCTTAAACTTAATAACTAGCTAATAGCATTTCATAAAATTAGTTATTGATGTAGTTAAAATTGCAAAACTAACATAAAAAAATATGTTAACATAAATAGATATAAAAATTAAAATAATGTATATTTATTTAAAAATATCAAAATATATTAATATAATTAAGATATTTAAAATAAAAATATAATATTTAATATTTAATTAATTATATTTTATGAACTTACATAATTTTTATTTTATTATTATCTATAACAAAATCATAATTACTCAAAATATAATTAATTCTATTTTATTTAAGAAAGGGATTGGAATTAGAAACACATTTCTTAAAAAAAATATTTAGGTTTATGTTATAAATGATATAGTTTATAAATTAATAAAAAGAATAAAGATAAATTTAAAAAATATTTGAAAAGTAATAATTTATAAATTACACGTTACTCAATATATTTTATAAAATTAGAATTTATTTTTTCGATAAAGTAATATGTGAAATACATCTAAAAGTTAATTTATAACTTATTGATTAAATCAATAAGTTATAAATTAACTTATTTTTTTATGTAAAATGGAGCCTTTAACTAGATATTTATTTGTGTATTTGCTTATATAAAAATCATTCTATTAATTATAAATAATAATATGATATTTAAATATGAAATTTAAGTGTATGAATTTAAGATTTAAATTTGATCCATTGCTAGTATTGACCAATTTATACCATCACTCGCTCCTATATGATCACATTATCAAAAAAATTATTAAAATTTTCTTATTGTTCATACAAATCTTTAATTATTATTATGTTTTTAACAACATGTCATTTTCACATTTATTAATAGTGTGAAACTTTTTTCACTATTAGTAAATTAAATTTAAATGTATAAATTTAATATAGAGTAAACATAACAATTAGTCTCTTATTTATAAAGGTAATGGCTATTATATTCCTTAAATTTTATAACTAACACTATTAGTCCCTTATTTTGATTTTTTTAGTGATTATTCATTCTTCCTTTCACTTGTAATACTAAAATAAATAATGAAAAGATAGAATATATCCAAAAATAAGTATGTATTTGATATTACTAAGGTAAAATTTAACAATATATTTCAATAATTTTCATTTATTTTAATATTATAAGTGAATAAGGGGATGACTAATCATAGCAAAAGCAAAACTAAAGAACTAATAATGCTAGTTATTAAATTTGAAAGATATAATAGTAATCATTTTTATAAATAAGACAAAATATTGAATTTACTCGTTATTATATTAGTATTTGGCTAATTCATTCTTATGGGTAGTCATTATTTTCATGCCACTAATATATAAATTATATATAGTAATAAAAGAAAAAAATTATAACAAAAAAGGTTAAAACTTAGTTTGTTATATCTCTTTAGCAAACATAACACTTCAACAAACTCAATCTATAGCAACAATATCAATGCTGAAGATATTTTCTCAATTGTCAGTATGTGAAATAAAGTTATAAAATGGGTAATCCTGACATCAATTTTTTTTCCTGAGAACTTTACACCAATAATAGTATTATTAGTGTAGAGTAAAAATTTTTTAAAAAAATATTAGCTTCATAATGATGACATCATCATTGGTATAGTTTATCTTTTTTTTTAAAAAAAAGGAAAATTATATATATTTCGATGATAAAGTTGTTGCTATATTGTTTGTAGATATTCACATAAATAGAAAAACTTACCTATGTGTTTGAGTCACTTATACCAATGGCTATGTTGTTGTAATAGGTTGCTTAGGAATCTAGGTTGTCATAGGCTAACACTAATTACTCTAAGATGTTCTACCAACAACATTAACATCATTGTATATTGATGACTTTGTCATCACTATAGGATTCTTGAAAAATGAGGTGTCACAAGTTATCACCAATTATTCAAGAACTCTATACTGCCCGTGATGTGATCTTAAGAAGGGCAATTTTAAAAAGTAAAACTAAGAGAACCAAGAATGCACTCTAAGCAGCAAACTTGAAGTTTATAGACACCATTTTAAAACTAACTTGGCCATTAATTTGTGCTTTTATTTATGTTTTTATTAGTTTAAAGATAGATGGGCCTTTTTATAAGTTAGTATTTTAGTGGTTTATTAGTTAACTATATTATTACTTAAGTTAGGTTTATTAGTACGTGTGCTTTAGACTTAAATAAGTTTAATTATATTCGCTTTGAACTTAAGTAATATGTTTGCTTTAAGCTTAGTAAGTCTATTTGTATTTACTTTGAACTTAAGTGATGAGAATTTATGATGAATTGTTCCAAAATTTAGTAAACCAAAATAAAAATGGAATGATATTCACACCACACTTTAGAAAAAGAAAGAAAAGGAGTGATGAGTGATGAAGAATCACACCACAAAAGATAAATTCTTTGATAAGTGATAGTAGATGTTACAAAGGTTGAATTCCTTTGATAGGTCATAAAGTTCTTTCAAGACCCCTAAAGAGAATGCTCATAAAAGAGACTTAGTTCTAATTACCAAAACTTAAATCTCAAAATTGTCTATAAGGAACAAGCATCCTTAAATGGCTTTAGAGAAAACATATAATAATGAGGGCTTAAGTAAATGTTATTTAAGTCCTAAGTAAATACAAATAGACTTACTTAAACTTAAAGCAAATATATTACTTAAGTCCAAAGCAAATACAAGTAGACTTACTTAAGTCTAAAGTAAACATATTAGTCAACTTAACGTAAAGTAATAAAATAGTTAACTAATGGGCACCAAAACACTAACTTATAAAAAGGCTTAACTATCTTTAAACATAATAAAAACACAAATAAAAGAACAAATTAAAGTCCAAAATACTCAAATGGCCAAATTAGCTCTACAGTAGTGTCCATTAGGGGTGGGCAACGGTCAGTTATGATCGGTTAAACGCCTACTAGCCATTCAACCGTCAACAATTGCATGTCTATTTTTCTTCATCCGATGTCGACCGATGCAAGGCGCTTAACCGAATTTAATTGAACTTATTGGTTTAATACAGTTATTGATGGATTGATTTGGATAAGATCCCCTTTTCAATCACATAAACTTTTAAACCATGGTTCAAAAACTTAGAACAGAAAGAACACAAAACACAATATATCAAATCAATTTCAAACTTAACTTAGGCATAAAAAATTTTCCAATAACATAAACATATAAAAAATGATAGAAAACATAATATATGAACAAATCTACATCCAAGAAATCAAAGAAAAATTGAAATAGTTCTAATCTTGATTTATGATTCATGATCTAAAGAACTCCCTAAATAAAGACTTCAAGGAAAAAAATGAAAACTAAAAGCAGATGAAGAGATGAAGATGTGAAAGATTAGATATAAAAGAAGAAAAGAAATAAAAAATCAGATAGATCAAATCAAACAATTTTTTGATCACTAATCCTTTGTTTCTCCTTCGTCATCTCTATTTCCTTCTTCCAATACTCTGACACTTCCTTCAAAAATAGGAATGTAGAAAGGCAGAAAGATATGATGAGAAATTGAAAGCTGCATGAAATAAGAATTTGCTACAATGAAGTGAAGTGAGGGAGATGAGATGAAATGAAAGAATCCGAGAAGGAAATCCAACAGAGTAGCTTTGAATGCTGTAGCTTCCAGAGTCCAGACCCTTCTGATTAAAAACCCTAGCATCTTGTTGGGCTTAGGAGGCTTTATAATACATTGGGCTTATAAAGCTCCAAAGTTACATTGGGTTTCAACTCTAAACCTATACATAATAAAATCATCGGATGCTTATGGTTCTAATCAGATTGGAACATGTTGATTTACTTCCAACCGAGAATTTGATTTATTCCTATATTTTCCACCACTTTCGCCCATTTTAATTTGTAACCCGTTGCTGACCGCTCAAAATTGAGTACTAGCGGCCGGTTTTTAACGAATTGATGAATTTTGCCCAACCTTAGTGTCCATAAGCTTAAAGTTTGCTCCTTAAAGTGCATTCCTAATCTTTTTAATTTTGTTTCTTAACATTCTCCCTTCTAAGATCACAACATTCCCCTTTTCTTTAAAAGATTCATCCTTGAATTGGTAGGACCTATGTTAAGAAAAAGAGAAAGATTAGAAATGTTAAAAGAAATATTCATAATAAACTTACCATGAGGATCTAACTTGGAAGTAATATCATTAATATTTAAGAACTTGGAGTGGTCATTCCATTTGGATGCAATTTAATCCTTTTTCAAGATCTTTCTTTCCACATATGGAACCAAACACAACCACCAAAGTCAAATACAAACCATGAATCAACAATTTTATGAAAGCATATAAATTTATCAATAGTGATAAGTTTGTTAATGACAACACATAGAATATAATTCTTTAAAAGCTTCTTACCAAAGTTAATTAAATCATTAAAGCACTTAATAGTATCAACAAATTTAGGTGGAGACCATTCTCTAATTGTTTTTACCTTTTCTTTATCCACTTCTATTTTTTTATCACACATAACGCGTCTTAAAAGTGTAATTCTTTTCATGCAAAAAGAGCTTTCTTCAAAATTATTTCTTAAACATTGCAAGACACATTCTAAGTGCTCAATATTCTTATCTTCATTTTCATGCACAAGATTATTATCAGGATGTAATAAGCAATCTTTCTAATTCTTTAAATTCTTAAACAATAATAATAAGATCCATCCTTTAAGCTCATGAAAATAATAGAAATAGAAAATAACAAATTTTCTAATAAAAACACACACAAAACATAATTCATTAAATTCATAGAAGTATTGGTGCATTGGGTAAACCAAGTACCAAAACTAATCATTCACATAATCCATGAATTATTTTGAAGATATTTTTCCATACATCCTTTTTTCTTATGCAAGGTGGATGATATTCATCTTTTAAATTAATTTTGAAAAACATGCAAGGATTATACAATTTATCAAGCACATTTCTAAAGTCTCCTTCACACTAAAATATTTTATCAAATCGTCTTTTTTCATTAAAGAACTTTCAGAAAACACACAAGAACTAAATAAATTGTTAAGCAAAGCTTTTAGAGTTTGTCCAGCATTAAAATGTCATTTCAATCCACTAACATCAAACAAGTAAGTTACTAATAGAACTTTTGGATTCATATTCCCTATACAAAAATTTATCATGCATAAAAATGTCTCCAAAGAACATTTCTTCTTAAGCACCAACATTTGAAACAAAATTAACAAACTCATGGAAAGGTAGCAAAACTATAATTATTTACATACAAATTATTGATGCACTCAAAACCTAACAATTTAGCATGCAAAGCATCTTCATTAAGCTCAAAACCCAATAATTTATTATGTAAAGTAAGGATAAGAGTATACCTTATAGCTAATACATCAATCATCATAATTTTTTTTACCTTTCACTCCTTGTTAATTTTTTCCTCTAAAAAGTAGTAATTCTTTTAAAAATTCTTGTGGAGGCATATTTTGAAATTTCTGTGAAACAAAATCAAAATCATTTTGCAAAATAAATTCAATTTTGTTAATATTTTCATAGGCTTCCTTGTGTAATACAGTTGACCTAGAAACATATAGAACACTTTTTACATCACTTATTTTTATCATAACACTTAACTTTTTTATTCCTTATTTTAACTTTTCTCTCAACTCTATTTCTTTCTCTTTTTCTTCACACATACTTTCTTTCTTTTCATGTCTCTTCCTCTCTTCTATCCTTTTCTGCTTACTATTTTTCTATTCCTATCCTTTTTTATTTCTTCCTCTCTCTTTTTTTTCTCATTCTTTTCTTCTTTTCTCTTTTTCTTATTCTCTTCCATGTGAGGTATTAATGTTTGGCTATTAAAATCACTTGTGTACTTAACTTCACCTTTTCCATTGATCTTGTCATTTTTCTTCTCAAGCTTCCCATGTCAATGTTTTTGTGAAAGGCTAGAATGGTAATTATATCTAGAAGAGTTAGGAATGAATTTTTCCTTAAAAATAACCTTTATCTCTTCCTAAGTAACAATAGTTTTTTCACCATTTCTTCTTCTAGATGAATCAAGTTGATCCCACTAACTATTAGCATAATCAATAAATTGGAAAGTGGCTAACATCACTTCCTTTTTTTTAAGGATATTGGTGACATTTAAAGATCACTTCCATTTTTTCCCTACTTTAAGTAGGCTTCTAGATCATTCCTTCCTTTAAATAAAGGAATCTTTTTTTAACATTATTAATATTGGAATCTATGCAATCTCTTCTTTGCCTATCATTCTAGCATTTTTATTTTCAACTCCTTTTTCTTCAATATATTTAGCACTTTCTCTTCTATCTCTTCTTTCCTTTCTTTTGCCATATGGTTTCTATAAGGTTGTTCTCTCTCAAGTCTCAACTCTCCCAATTTTGTTTTTCACTTCACCAATTTTCATGGTCATCCTATCAAGTTGTTATATAGTCATTACTGTGGACATTATGTCATTATTTATGCTATCTCCTAACATCTTTGAGGGAAACACTTGTAAGAAAAGGTTAGATAAAAAGAAAAGACCTCACCAATAACACCCCTCACTTGATTTAGAAGTACTCAAGCTTGTATTTATATTCTAAATTAAGGGTTTTATCCTCAAATATTTTCACATTCTCTTGCCTTTTACCATTCCTCACTTTTTCACTTTTATGGCTCTTTGAGAACTTAGGAGACATGACCAATAAGATTTAATAATTGTGATAATCAATTTCACCAATCAAAGGTCCAACAACTTAAAGGATCAAACAAGATAATTTAGAGAATCAAATAAAAATTCAAAGAAGAAAACTAAGGCTCAATAGGGAAAACTTCAAAGAAAGTGTATTAACTTGGATTCAATGATTAAAAATCAAACAATTAACAAAAGGAGATAAACAAGACTAAAAAATAGAGACAAAAATGATTAAATGACTCAATAATTTCCTTTTGTTTCTTGATGATCAAATTTGACTCAAAGATTTAGGACAAAGAAATTCAAAGATTAAGACAAGAATGATTCAAAGATGAAAATTGGAAAAGGAATCAAGGACTAGGACAATAAAAAAAATGGTTTCAAATGAAAATTTTGAGTTTTGAAATTGAGCTATACTAACTTCCTTTTACTTTTCACAACTTTGATCACTATCTTGTTTTCTTTTTTTTCTTTTTTTTTAACTTCATGACTTCTTATATTTTTACTTTCGAACACACTTTTTTTATTTTTTACTTTTTTGTGACTTTTTCTTCTTTTCTTTCTTTTGAATTTCACTTTGCTCGTTTTCTTTTCTCTTTCTCACAATACTAACTTCTCCTTATATACCACTTGCTTTTTTTCTCCGCACTTGTTTTGCACCATTGTTTTATTCTACTCAGCACCCCTTCTATTTGAGATAAATTATATAAACTGCACAATGTGACAGAATCAAATTACTTGGGCGGACCTGAAGGGACAAACAATACTAGGAAAGGACCTCAACGTGGCTTTGTTACACTGAAAAATAGAATTCATTTCAAAGTGATTTCATTTCGTTTTTAAATAAATTCTTTTATTTGAGATAAATTATATAAACTGAGATTTTATTTAACTTTGAAGAAACTTTATTAAAATTTGTAGAATTTATTTTAATATTTGTATTTATAATATTATCCTGAAGAGTAAGAGATAGAAAATTCAAAGAAAGAGAGATAACTATTAATAACGTAAAAAAATTAAGAATAAACTTGTCTAATGAAAATATTATATTTGAAATGAAATGAATTCATACCAAATCCTATCCAATTTCATAAGATTTCAAAATGATAATAATGTAAATAAAATAAAATTTTAAAATGAAATGAAACTTAAAAAATTTAAATCCAAGCATAGAATTCATTTCAAAATAAAATAAATTCTTATTTTAAAGTATGCCAAGGGAGGGACGCACGAAATGGAATTATATAATAGAACAAACCACAGCACTACTTGGACACTATTATGGCTAGCACTTAATTGGACTTCGAAACGGAACCAGCCATACCGCTACTTTATTTTAATTTGAACAGACTGTGAACAACCGAATGGAAACAAATGCAATAATGAACAAAAGTAATTGATGAAATGACACTGGATGCGAATGAAATTGAAGAAACGAAGAATATGGACAAAAACAGAACCAAATCAATTGAATGACGCAAAATTAGATTGGAATTAAAAAGATGAAATAAAACAAACAGCTTGACTTCAATAAAGATCAATGTCTTAAATTGACGAAAACAGAAAATTGCAAAACTAAAGCAATGACAACAAAATTAAAGCGGATACCAATTAAAAGGCAACGCCAATTGAATGGCGCGGGCAAGTTGAATTTGAACGGAAGCAGTAATAACATGGAAGCACAAAACAGACTCAGCCTGGTCGAAGTTTAAACAAAACAAAACAATAGAAAAATTAAGAACACAACTTGAATTTGGAACAATCAGGGTCTGATATCAAATGATGAGAATTTATGATAGATCATTCCAAAATTTAATGAACCAAAGCAAAAAAAGAAAGATATTTATGCTGCACTTCAGAAAAGAAGAAGAAAAAGAGTTGTAAGTGATGAAAAGTCATATCATAAAGGATGAAATTCTTTAATAAGTGATGATAAATGATATAAAGGTTGAATGTCTATTATAAGTCATAGAATTCTTTCAAGAATCATAAAGAGATAAAGGGAAGGCTTATAAAAGAAACTTAATTCTAAATTTCAAAACTCAAATCTCAAATTTGAATTGTTTATAAGAAACAAGCTTCCTTAACTAATTTTAGAGAAAACCTAGAATAACTAGGATTTAAATAAGCTTTACTTAAGTCTAAAGTAAATACAAATAAACCACTACAACAATTTGGAGATATACAGACAACACCTATGCAAACGACAAAGTCTCAATCGTCTGTATAAGGCTCCAGAAATTTTATTTTTTTAAAAAAAAATCTAAAAACCTATATAGACAACATTTATCGTCTATGTATACATGTAGTCTGTATAAAGAATATCTATACAAACTACACTGTGGTCTGTATAGATCTATAGAAATAGAAACCTGAAAAAACCTATACAAACCATAGTGTGGTCTGTATAGCCTAACTCTCTATACAGACTACAAGAGTAATTTGTATAGAGTTGGGCAATACAAACCACAATGTGGTCTATATAGCCCAACTCAATACAGACCACAGGAGTGGTCTGTATAGAGCCGGGCTATACAGACCATAGTGTGGTTTGTATAAATCCCTACCTATACAGACTACATTTGTGGTCTGTATAGGTCCTAAGATATACAAACCACATGAATGGTCTGTATAGAGTCAGGTTATACAGAACACAATGTGGTCTGTATAAACTTTCTCTATAGAAACTACTGAACTAGGCTATACAGACTATAATATCATCTGCATAGATCCTTAGCTACACAGACCACACGTGTGGTCTACATAGATCTAGCCTACACAGACCACAAATGTGGTTTATATAAGTTCTCCCAAATTTTGTAATGTGAAAAATTTTGAGAGGATTTATATAGACCATATGTGTGGTCTGTATAGATCACCCATATATATATGTGTTAAATATTTTAAACTCTATTTAGATATTAATATCATTACTCATTATATAAAAATTTTTCCCATTAAATCTTATTTTATATTCTCAATGGAGAAAAAAAATTTATTTTTTAAGTTATTTGATTATGTAAAAATTAATCATTTAAAAGTAATTATGTAATGAAATTTTTTCCTAAGATAAAAATTATGAGTAAAAGTTTTTCATTCAAAAATAATAATTAATTAGTATTATCAATTATAAAATACAAATTATAAATATTTTTAAATTAATTACTTATAATTATCTATTTTATAATTATTTCTTATATGAAATCATTTTAAGAAATATCTTATCATTTCAATCATCTTAAATTTAAGAGAAATGAACTAAAATAAAAAATGAAATATTTTTTAAAATTATTTCAAATATAATTTATGACCATTATTATATTATATTATATTATATTAATGCATTAAAAAATTATGTCAATTAATATTTAATTGTCAGATTTAGAAATAAAAATATTATTTTTATTTTTTAGTCTGGCATTAATTTTGATTGTAAAGTTAGGGTTTCAAAGGTTAAATTTGTATAAGTATCCTGAAAATATTAATAGCATAGACCTTTATTACCATTAATGATTGGAATGAAAAAATAATACATAAGAAAGTAATTTAACTCAAAATATTTATTGAAATTAATCTATGTATAGGGTATCTTTAAAATACAAAGTGATAGGAATAATAGTGAAGTAGAGTTAGAACATATCAACTTTTTTTAACCCATATTCAATTATTGAAGATAATATTATGTTGTGTCATACCCTTTTATGAAGAATAATATTTGTGTCGTTATGATATCTCATAATGTTGCATAAGTGTTACAACTACTTAACATCTTTCATAGAAAAAAACTACTTAACAAAATTTAAAAGATACAATTTTTACAGTATACACTTCATTCTTTTGATATTAATAATGTGATCAAATATTTTTACTTATAATATGATGGAGGTTGATAAGTATCCCTTTATGATTATATTATTATTAAATTTATTTAATAAAATTTATTGATATACTTTTCATTTATTTTTCTATATTGTATTTTAATTTTTTTAATTTAAGGAAGAGCTAATAGAGACCTTTTTTCTTTTAAATAGTGTAAAAGCAAAATATACATTAGTATTGAAATATATAATGTTATCTTTATATATCATTTTTAAATTTAATGGAATTATTGAGTATAGAAAAAATTTTATTCAAATAGGAATTTTTTTGTTTAACATTTTTTTTTATTATTAATATGATATATAAAGACATCTATTACAAATATATAGTATTTGAGGTTTTTTAGAATAATTGCTTCATTAAGTTAAATATCTAATCTAACTGAATTATTTTACTATATATCACACATTTCAATCCTTGTATAAATTTTAAATATAATTATAATTATAAAATAGATATAACGTATTAAATTTTATTGCTTTCATAATTTTTTTAAATATTAAAAATAATTTTAAAAATAATTGAGACTTTGTTTAGGTTTATGTACGGTTCCACTTTTTTTTATCTATTTTTTATATATCTATCTTTATATTCACCTAACTATGTTCATATGTCAATATCATTGACATACATGTATATATATGTAAAATAATTTCTATTGTAAAATAAACTTAATAAAAACAAATTTTTTAACTTAATCAATTAAGAATATATTTATTTTTCATGTTGTTTAACTATACAATTTACTTATTATTTCACTTTATTTTAATTGATATGTTGCACATTTTTCTTTTTTCTATTATTTACTTTTGTTAATTATAATTGCAATGTAAATATCTCTAAATCATAATAATATAATATAATATAAATTTTCACAAAAAATACTTTAAATATCTCAAAAATGTAATTGTCTAATTTTTTTTAATTTTCTCTATTGTATGGTTTATTTTTCAATAAGTTTAAAATTTAATATAATTGGATTATTTTGATATATGTCATATCACTTAATTATTGTACCACATGTTCAAGGTTAAGTCATTTTAAATCTAAATATAAAACTATAAATAAATACAAGTAAATTACATTCTAATATTTTGTACATTTTCTTCGCATATTTAACATAAAGATAATGTTTTAAAATCCGATTCGACCATTAATCTGGCAAGATAAGCAGGTGAAGGTCATACTAGTTTAATTGGATAAATCAGGTAGTTAAACTAGTGAGATGATTGACACATACACACACACACACACACACACACACACACATATATATATGAAAAAATTAGATCTACTTAATTTATATAGGTGAAATTTTTAAAATATAATAAATAAATATTAATTTTATCATAATTATAAAATAAAGTTTAAGCATTATCATTATACATACTAGAAAGCTACTGTTATAATTTTAAAATCTATTCTATCAAAATTTTAAGCATACTTTAATTGTTATATTAAAAATATTAATTCTTAAAATACAATAAGAAGTAGTATTAAATTTTCAATTTTACAACAAAATTAGAAGTTTTTCCATGATTATAAACATTCAACACAATTTAAAAATATTTTATAATATTAAAATCATACTTTATATATGTTTATCAAACATTTTAAATTTATTTTTACAAGTAGAGATAATGTTTATATAAATGAAATGCAATTCCTTGCATGAGTGAATATCAACACAGGCGGCAAGTTGAAATTACGGCAAATGAAAGGGTATGGGTTTAAGGCTCCTCCACAAAATTTTTTAGAGATTTAAGGCCGCTTGGGAATCACGTGTTGTTCATGTGCTAACGCAAGGTGGGAAGGAGATGGAGCAGTAGGCGGGAATGCATGTGGAGGTGACATGTGGCGAGAGAGTAAGCAGGAAGCACGTGCAGATGACATATAGTGCAGGGGAAGGCATACGCATACTAACCATGTGTAGGGATTAGATGACACGTGTCATGCACAGACTAATCAAGTCAGAGATTGGATGACACATGGCATGTGCAGACTGAGAGGGCATAGATTAGACTACACATGCAGATTGACCGATTAGACAACACATGGCATACACAATTGATCAGAGGAGAAATTAGAAGACATAAAGCACAAAAGTAGTGAAAGAAGATGGCACGTGGTGTAAAGTAAGAGGACCACGATAGAAAGTGTTGACACGTGGCATGATATAGTGTAAAGCAGAATTCATGGCACGAGAAGCAGAATTCCTAAGCGGGAAAAGTGGAAATTTTATCCATCTGTTCAGATAACAATAAGGCCTATATAGACGCTCCTGTCATCTGTATAGGTTCCAATATTTTTGCCTTTCATTAAAGGCAATACAAATGACCATACAGTTTATACAGATGATACATGTCATATGTATTTATCCTCAGTATTTAAGCTAACGCAACATCCTCCCCTTCCCAATTTTGGCCACTTCAGATGCTATTTTTTCTCCATTTTTGACTCTGCACATCTTCTCTTTTTAAGAGTTAGCTCTCATCTCTTTTTTATTTTTTTCATTGTATTTTTTTAATTTATTTAATAATTTTTATGCATAGTTTGCTATAGAATTGTAGATTATACATTTGTCTTGTGGGTTAAATGGCTTGAAATCATTTTATTTGAATTAATATACATATTATATGATGAAATTATGTGCATGTTATTAACATTTTATGTACTATTTAGCTAAAATTCATGTATTTTTATTAACACAATACTGTAAAATATATTTTCTTAGTAGGGAAAGTATTATCTTTTATAATATGTCTAAATGATATAGGTTTTTTCTTAATAACTTTGATATAAATATATCATATGTATATTTTTACTTTCATTTTGATTGTTGAATGACATTTATAAATTGTTGCTACTGTTACTATTATAATTACTGAATGATATTTATATAGTGCTTGATATTAGTGTAGTGATGTTTTACCATGTTTTATTGTTTTATTGTGCAAATTAGAACAATTAATATCTTTTACAATTTCATATATTTGTTAGATCAATTGTATTATGAGTTAGATAGAAAATACATCAAATAGAATTTATGTAGAAGTTTAGAAAATTAGAAAATAAAAATATAAAATGTCTCATAATCTACAATTTCATGAAACCCTTACAACCATTTAGAAAAGTAAATGATGAAATTACTTTTTGCAACAAATGCATATAAACTATTAGTTTAGCAACTTCCCCTATGTAATGTACATTCTCTAATTAATAGATAGAAAATTTTAATTTAGTTAAATATAATTATACTAAATTATCAGTATAAAATATATTTTATTATGATTAAATAAATAGAAGATACATTATCATAAAATAAACTAGCATTAAGCTCCTACTACGCACAGGCTTCTATTTTTTCTAAAATAAGAATAATAAATATTATATACAAAGAATTATTATAATATTAAATATAATTATTTATGTGCATACTATAACAACTATATGCTTAAAGTTAAATATATGATATGATGTCAACACTGAGCAATAATAACATTTAAGTTATAAAAGAAAAAATTGGAAAATGTGGAATAAAGTAAGGAAAAAGAAAAGAAACAATGGGTGAGTTATAAAGTAACATATGAGTAAAGAATAAAATCTAAGTAAATTAAAATTTTCACTTATTAAATTATTATGACAAAAATTAAATGTACATTTTATTGTAAATATATTTGTTTAAAATATTAATAGATGTGTCAAAATGAGTTGGGTTTAACGGGTTGGCTTGGAACTGGTATAATTTTACCTAGCCTGAGATTGGGGTTAGTATAAAAAACAATAACAGTGACCTGACCTAGTAAGGAACTGAGACTAGTTAGCCTAACTTGGTAAGGGATTGGGACTAGTAAGTATTAATCCATCAAGTTATTAGGTTAGCCCATTAGCTTGATAATATTAGTAAGTAATAAATAATTAATTTATTATTATATATTTAATTTTCATATAAATATTAAAATAATAATTTTGGTCTAAAAAATTATACTTCAATATATATAATATTAAAATTATATATATATATAAGTAATATTAAATAACTTTTAATATTAAAATTAATAAATATATATATATAATGTTATTAATATATATTATATGAGTTTATCAAAATAAATAATTATATTAAAATTTGAATCAATACTTTAATATTAAAATTTTAATTTATCTAAAAAATTTAAATAAATAATTTTGATATTAATTTTAAATATATTATATACATATATATAATATAATACATTATTATTTATTTTTATTATTATATAAAATTATTATAATTATTTTTATTAATATATTATTTATAAAATTATATATTTATATATTTGATAATATATAAATTATTAATTATATTTATTTTTATATATAATACTTTGGACTTCATCAATATGTATTTAATAATATATATTTATTTTATTAAAACTATAATTTTAATATAATTAATTAATTTATTATATATTTAATTTTTATATAGATATTAAAATAATAATTTTGGTATATTAAAACTATACTTTAATATATATAATATTAAAATTATATATATTAGCAATATTAAATAATTTTAACATTAAAATAAATAAATTTATATATCTAATATTATAAATATATATTATATAAGTTTATCAAAATAAATAATTGTATTAAAATTTAAATTATTAATTTAATAATAAAATTTTGAATTATTTAGAAATTTTAAATAAATAATTTTGATATTAATTTTAAATATATTATACGCATATATAATATAATACATTATTATTTATTTTTTATTATTATATATAAATTATTATAATTATTTTTATTAATATATCATTTATAAAATTATTTATTTATATATATTTGATAATATAAAATTCTTAAATATATTTATTTTTATATATAATACTTTAGACTTGATCAATATATATTTAATAATATATATTTATTTTATTAAATAAAATAAATATATAATATAAAATTAATGATTAATATAAAATTTAAATTATATTATTAAATATATATATATTATTAAATACAAATTCACATATTTACTAGATTTTAATAATATATATTTATTTTATTAAATTTATATTTAATAACATATATTTATTTTCATATATAATATATATGCTCACTAATATATATAATAAAATTTTAAGTGATAATAATAAAATATAATTATATTTAATAAATAATAATGATAAATTTTAATTAATTAATGATATAAAATTAATAATAAACAAATAACCAATATAACAATAATAATAAAAAGTAATAGATTATAAAAACCTGCTTGGTAAATGTCGACCTAGGATTGAGATTGGGACTAATATTGTAGCAACCCGATTTAAGCTTGATCTGGTGAAAAAGTAATCTAACTTGGGACTGACCCAACGTACAATTTTTGCCCGTTGGATTAGTCTGATAGGGTTAAGTTAGCCCATTTTGATAGGTCTAGATATTAATGTTAGAATATAAGTAATGGGGTTGAACATAAACAATTGAAAAAAAGAAAAAAATGAATTGTATAAAAAAAGGAAGAGAAATAATTAGTAAGATATAATGTTATATAATTATTATTAAAGGTAGAATATGAACTTAAAAAATAAATTAAAATTTTAATGCATATCAAATATTTTTATAATAAAAGAATAATATATATATATATATATATATATATATATATATATGCTACTTAGGAATGTTAACATGAGCTGTAAATAATAAAATGCATGTATACAAAAAAAATTATAAAAGTATAATGAAATAGATTAAAAATTTTAAAATAATGCATAAATCGTAAAATGATATCAAGAATTCCTTATAATCATTACAAAATGATATAAAAAATTCCTATTCCATGATTTGAAAGATCATATCCAATGTCATTCTTTGTACAAAATTAAGGAGTTGTGAATTACATCCATGTAGTTCATAAATTTTACCATGATAAAAGGTAATTAATATACTATATTTAAATATGTTTGTTGAATGTTGTCATTTAATAGTGTAATGTATATGTTCTAGTCATTGTCAAGAATACTAGTTTAGAAATTACACCATGTTAAATTTGAAACATATTTGCACTATAACCTTAGACCCGTTCAAGGGTTGGTTGATCTTTTTAGATGAACTAACCTTTGAATTGTCCAGAGAACATAGACAGTTTAGGATATATCCTTCAGTTATTGTGATAACCTTATCTACTCCTCATTTCACTTGGTTGAAATTTCTTTCTTTTCTAATGTTCTTTGGGTGTCTACTATATCGGTATATAGTATACACACTTGGAGAACGAGGGGGAGATGTTGTCAAAATTTCATCATTTATGTAACGCATCGTGGATAAGTGAAAACAATAATAAGGGGAATATCCCAAATGGGATAGAGCCCTACCTATTAGAAGTGGAGTGATAAGGCAAAATTTAGGACACATAACAAACATACACATATAATTGAATTACATGATGACTTGTGCCATTATAGGCTAGTTATGTTATGTCTATTGAAAAAAGTTAGATAAACCTATGGGATTAGTTATGTAATACATATTGGAATGGTATTACCACATTTGTGGGCAGAGCCAAAAACTTTGTCGATGATAAAGGGATGGTAAGATGTCCATGCAAGAAGTGTTTGAATGTGTTATACCAAAAATTAGATACCTTGGAGGCACACCTAATAGATAATGGATTTGATCTGTTGTATATGAACTGGGTCCATCACGGTGAAGGGTATATGCTTAGGGCCAAGGTTATGCATAGGGTGTTGGTGTGTGTCCTAGAACCAATCATATAGATGATTGAAGTTATACACAATATATTATATTTTATTTTAAGCAATTTAATTATTATATTATATTTTTATAATTTTATTATTATTATGCGCAATTTATAACTTAATATAATAATTATCCTTGGAATAGCTTCGCTATTCCTAAAATGCCCCTAGTCAAGTATTATTATGAAAAGGATAGTAATAATACATCGAGACTAGCATGTATAGTGACTAATGATTACGAATCATGGATATGTGATATCAAGTCAATACATGAGTATATTGCTAGTGAACAATGTACTGGACTGACCCACTATGAGAATATTGCATGGATAGACGTATCATAAGTTATTCTCATATGATCACAAATACACATAAACCTTTGACCTGAAGTTACTACGGTTTCCTACATGAGGAATTACTCACTTTAATATTATCTTATGTCACCTTTAATCAGGATGACAAGTAGGGTATTGATTGGGTGAGTCATAAATCATGCAGAGGGAAATGAGTGATGTAGATGGAATTTTGTTACTCTTGTATAAAGGAGAAATATCCTTGGGCCCCTTGATTGAGTGAGACTTAGAAATGCATGGTCATGCTCAATTGAATTAATATGTGATATTAATCATTTATTTTAAGTCTACTCAGTATCAAGAAATATAAATTGAACATTGACGAGGATGACACATTCCATGCCTCTAGTTCAATTTGGATATTATTACAAAAGAGTTATGATGTAAAATATTGATCATGTATTAGGTAGATGTCGAATCACAGACATTCTTACTACTTGAGTGGCAGTGATGTATGAGTGGCAGTGATGTATGAGTGGCAGTGATGTATTGCTAGATACCGCTTACTGTCTATGGCTCAATAATAAGTCATTGTCAACGTAGTAAGAACCTACAAGGTCACATAAAAGGAGTAGGAATAAGACAATAATTAATTGGACTTTAATTATATTAATAACCAATTAATTGGACTTATTTTCGTGCATATATATATTATTAAGAATAATAAATTCACGTAATATATATATATATATTATATGATATTACTTGATATTAAAGTAATATTAAATAATTATCTTATCAGATATTAGATAAATATATTATGAGATAATATTATTATCTAATATTAGATAATTAATAGATAAGTCCTATCTCTCCCATTATCTCTAGGATAAGGATAAGATGAGTTGTTAAGTGTGATTAGGATTTTGGAAGCATTATCCTAGTTGGACTAGGATTATGGCTTGCCTAAGTTCTATAAAAAGGTACTTGAGGGCAGCACTTTAACAACACGTTCAAAGCTTCCATACAAACCCTAAATCACTCAGAAAACATCCAATCCTAATTCCTAGAGAGAAAAATGCATCCTAGCAAATTCGTGGAGGGTGAGAGGTCGTTGTTCACTCTGTGTAGATACCGTAGAGACGCTGTACCTTCCGGCCGAAGTTTGATTCATCCGCTCTCAAGTTTTGATCAGTAGAAACACGAGTGCCCAATAGGTAAAACCCTAATCATTGATTTATGTTTTTTGCATGGATCTTAGGTAGAATTCAGATCAAATTTTAAATTTTCGCTGCATATGATAATTCGAATTCCTAACATGGAGCTCTTGTATATAATGCTGATGAGATTATTGATGTCATACATGACTTTATTGGCCCTCGTGCCACTGGTGAAGTAGACAATAATGATAGAGTTCAAAATGAGGACACTTTAAAGGGCGAAACATCTAATGAACAAGCCTTTGATGACCTATTTATACAAGTTGAACCAGAATTCTAGCTTAGTTACACAACCTTTTCCTCGCTAAACTTCTTAGTTAAGCTTATGCATCTGAAGGTACTTTACAAGTGGACGAATAAGTTATTTGACTCTTTACTAAAATTATTAAAGGAGGCATTACTAAACAATAACAAATTGCCTAGGTCACATTATGATGCAAGAAAATGGCTTAATAAGTTGGGATTGGGCTATGAATTAATTCATGCCTGCAAGCATGATTGTGCCCTCTTTTGGAGATAGCATGCTAAAGTTAAGACATGTCTAATTTGTGGAGAGAGTTGATAGGTTGACAAAAATACAAAAAGGAAAAAGGTTCCTCAAAAGGTCTTGTGATATTTTTCATTGACCCTTAGGTTGAAGCAGTTATACGAATTAAGACACACGACAAAAGATATGACATGGCATAAAATAAGATAATCCACCAAAGATAGGGTTTTGCAACATCCTACTGATAGGGAAGCTTGGCAAGATTTTGACAGAAGGTATCCTGATTTCTCAACAGAGCCGAGGAATGTGCAGTTGGGTTTGAATGTGGATGGATTTAATCCTTTTAGTGATATGAGTCTATCATACAACATATGGCCAGTTGTGTTGACCATATATAATTTGCCACTATGGCATTATATGAAAGACTCCTTTTTCATGTTAACACTGCTAATCCTTAGGCCATAATCTCTAAGAAAAGATATAGATGTCTTCTTAAAATCGCTTGTTAAAGAAATAAATCAATTATAGGAGATTGGAGTTGAAACCCAAGATGCTACTACGAATATCATGTTTAAGATGCAAGCGACATTAATGTGGACTGTGAGCGACTTTCCTGCTTAAAGTAGTTTGTCAAGTTAGAGCGAACAAGGATACAAAGCATGTCCCACCTACAATGAAGACATGCCATCAATGCAGATTAGAGGGAAAATTACTTATGTTGATCATCGTCGATTCCTTTCGAGCAGCTATAGCTGGCGAAACAATAAAGACTTTGATGGAAAGACTTAGAGAAAAGCTCCTCTAGGATAATTTACTAATGATATGATCATGGATCAATTAAGTAGAGTACGTCAGAGATTGCTTGGAAAACACATGCAGTGGGGTGGAGTTAAGCAGAAGAGAGGCATAGATGAACTTAATTGGAGTAAAAAGAGTATCTTTTTCAAGCTTTCATATTAGTCCACAATGATCTTGAGGCATAACATTGACGTGATGAATGTTGAGAAAAACATATGTGACAGTATTATGAGTACACTCCTAGATATTGAACATAAATCGAAAGACACAAATAATGTAAGGCGTGACTTGGCCAACATGAATATAAGGCCAGAATTGCATTTATATGAGGAGAGGGGGAGATGGATGAAACCACATCCTAGATACACGCTCAATCAGGATAATCAATGTCAATTTTGTTAATTCATTAAAAATGTAAAGTTTGCTTATGGGTTTATTGGAAGTCTGAGAAAGAATGTGGTCGACAATAATACCAAAATCAAGGGGTTAAAGTCCCATGACTATCATGTAAATATGTAACGATTGTTGGCACTTGCAGTGCGAGCTTTTTTGCCAAAAGAGCTGGCACTACCGATTGTTAAGTTGTGCAATTACTTCAACCAAATTTGTATAAGAACTCTAAATAAGCAAGATGTGAAGCAAGCTAAGGAAGATATTGTATTGATCTTGTGCAAACTTGAAAGGATGTACCTTCCAACATTCTTTGACATAATGGTCCATTTAATAATGCACTTGCATGAGGAAGCACTATTAGGGGGTCCCATTCATTTTAGGTGGTTATATCCATATAAGAGATATATAAAGAAGTTGAAGGACTATATTAGGAATTGTGCTCGACATGAAGGTTCCATTGTTGAAAAGGTATGTTATAGACGAGGCATTGACATTTTATTCTATGTACCTATAAAGGGTGAAAACAAAATTCAATCAAACTCACCATAATTAGGATATAGCTAATATGAGCACAAATTGGCAATTGTCAATTTTTATATCTCAATGTCAACCTATTAGTAGAAAGCATGTTGTTCATTTAGATAGGAGGGATCGTGATACAACAATATGGTACATCCTCAACAATTATCCTGAAATTAAAAAATATTTAGAGTAAGTTACTCAAATTGTTTTTGCATTTCATCCAATTCATTCTATTTCCTAATGAACCCTTTTTATAATGTAGTGAACATAAACGAAAATTACAAGCAAGTGGTTGTTAAAACATTGAACATTTGCAAAGAACTCAATTTCCTTTGTGGTTTTACTTAAAGGTAATTCTTTATCATTCTTGTTACACCCTAATGCTACATAATTTTATTTTATACTTGTGTTATTTTTGTTCATTTTAAAAAATTGTATAGATTTACCACATTCATAAGAGTGGATCTCCTGAGGCGACTGATGAGTTGTTATCCTTAGCTTCTAGACCAGGCTTCACAGTTATGTCATATTCAGCGTGTGTGGTAAATGGAGTTCGTTTCATAATAGCTTCTCGAGATACAAAGCACAAAATGTAGAACAATGGGGTTTTTATATTTGGAATTGAAGATAACAAATTTTATGATATTTTGGAAGAAGTCATAGAGTTAAGTTATCTACATAACTATTTTGTGACTCTTTTCAAATGTAAATGGTATGACACTGATCATAAAAAAAGAAAATTATCATAGATAAAAATATAATAAGCATTTTTATTAGTGCTCAGTGGTATAAAGATGATCCATATATACTTGCATCTTAAGCACGACAAGTTTTTTATATTGAAGATCCTCTTAACAAACCAAACTGGCAAGTTATAAATAATGTAATGCATCATGATATATGGGATGTTCCTGATGATGATAATATTAGTGCCAATGGTGTATCCTATTTGTAGGATGATAACTCTATAAACTTTGTCCTCACAGTAGATCTTGGAGATTTTTTCTTGATTGCCTTACAGGATCAGAACCATGACCCTCATTTTGTTTCATCTTCTAGAAATGTTGTGGTTGCTTCGCAGATGTATGATAATTTTATAAATGATGATGATGATATAGAAGATCAAATTGTTGGGGATTACACAGAAGAGGAGACTTTGGAGTCCAGCAACAATAATTTAACTAATGAAGAACATAATGACCTTGCAACATTTACTGATGATGAATCTAATTAGGATCAGGACTTTTTGGTTTCTTAAGTAGTTATTAGGTATTATATTTTGATAATTTTGGATTTTATAGTAAGTATCATTTGTAATCAGTTACCTTAATTATTATTAAACAACTCATTCTGTACATGCTAATGTAATTTATCATGGAAGGATGAATTATTTCATGTATTATAAGTATTACTTACTTATAGAAGATAATAACTATCATGTGTATTTGATTATGTGTAACAATGCTTGATAGCCATGGCTAATATTATGTTACACTATCACAAAGGAGATGGTGGACATGATCCATCACTAAATTCCACTCATATCCCTTCCCAATGCGAGACAAGTGAAATTGGTTATATTAAAGTATTTTACTCTATATCTTTTTTTGCAAATTTATATTCTTAACAAAGTTTTATGTTTGAAAGCTACATTAAGTCGATTGTATCATAGCAAATTAAGGTCCTTAACCCTCCACCAAAAAATATAAAAGAATAATGGGAGGTCTTTTCCTGTTTGCTTTGATAAGACAAGTACATGGCAGGCAATTGGTCCAAATTCAAAGCATTTTGCACATGACATAGGAGTGCTGGTCAGGCAGCATTGTGAGCCCTTCCATAAAAATTAGAGGCAAGTTCTCGAAGAGCAACAATAGCATGTTGTGCAAGGAGTTTGTGTGTGTACTGTGACAAATTTTTGATATAATTTTTTAAAATTGAGATTAATAGAAACAATAATAGAGAATGCTTTCACATATTCCAATGTAGTCCCACTTTGAATTTATTAATGTTGAGCCTAAGGAGCAAGGATATGTTATTATAGGTATCCAGCGGATAGCAACCGATCGATACAAAGATTGGAAGTCTATGCTCCACTGACATTTCTTAGAATATGGTAGTCAAGATGATGTTTGTGATCTCAGTAGTGTGAGGCAAGCTTATCCCAGTGATATTTCAACAAATTATTGGGATAGGTTATGTACATACTTTAATAGTGATGAGTATAAGGTAAAGTTAAAGTATAATTAGTTATTTGCCATTTTTGACATTTGATTTGTTGGTATTCTAATTACAAATATTTTAGTTTAAATATGTAGGAATTATCTAGAAGAAATTCGAAGAATAGGTTAAAAAAGTTGTATAATGATCACCATGAATCAAAGTCTATTGCAGTGGCAAAACATGATAAGGTATATTCAAATTTCTGCATGGTGCTATCATCTAAAGTCTTACTAATTGTTAATATCATATTTTAAAATTGGTATAGAGAAATAAGGACACAGGTGAATGGCAGCCGGTGAAGGAGAATTTTCGTGAGCATCATATGTATCACACAGGAGAGTGGGTGCATTCGGATGCTGAGACTACTTATGTAAGTAATTACTTTCTTATTAAATAATTTTGCTTACTATATGAAAAAAATTTCATTGAAATTATATTTTTGTTTTAAAAATCAAGGCCAAGATGCTAGAATTGGCCACCAATTGATCTTCATAGTCCAATGCTTCCTCTAGTAGCTCTCTGGTAAGTTCGTCGAGTGTTGACAAGCCTACTATTACTGATGAGGTATTTGGCACTCGCTGAGGACACAGAAAGGCAGTTGGTCGTGTGCTTGCTATGACACCATATGGCACCAGCAGTGCTAGTTCATTCACTGCAGCATTTCCTTTGAGGCTGCACCAAGATGCAACATTTATAGAAGAGATGCAGATATATGTCACCGTGACTTAAGAGGGTTTAGCTTATGCAGATGAGCATATTCATCATCATGAGAAATGGCATCAAAAGAACCATATTCTCCCTGAGGGCATGTATGCTGCTTTACAGTCTTTGGGATTTTCTTTGCCTTCGCTTGAGGTACCATCTCTTCTTCTGAGAAGAATGCCTTGACCAAAAATACCATCTAGATTCGCTTTTGAGACACCTTCTGCTTCATAGCATCCTTTGGATTCTCAATAGCCATGACTCTTGCCCCAATCCTAACCACAGCCGTGCCGCCACCTCCACCCTAGCCTTGGCATCTATCTTCAGATGATGGAGATAATACTAATGATGATGGTAGCGAGGATTGTTATTTTATATAGTTTGTATCATATCAATTTAATTTGATACTTTATAGTACTATCTTTATTATATATTCTTTAGAGTTAGTGTATATTTCATTTCTTTTTATAATTACAATTGATTATGTTAGATAATTTTTAATTTTACTAAATTAAAATTTTTTTATCATTTCATTTTATTTATATATAAATAACTAAGTATGAATATAAATGTAAAAAAATAATAAATAGAAATATAAATAAATAAATAATCATGATATGTAAAAAAAATCATGAATCCTTACAAATTTTTTTTTTAAAATAACCTATACAAATGATAAGGACTATATAGATGACAATTGTCATTTGTGTAGATAAATTTATATAGACAACAAAAGATATACAAACCACAAAGTCGTCTATATAGATTGAACCTATAATAGCTATACAAATCACAAAGTCGTCTGTGTAGATTTTACTTAGACAGATGACAATAACTATACAGACCACAAATTCGTCTGTGTAGATTAGATCTATATAGACGATAATAGCTATGTAGAGCACAATGTCGTCTGTATAGGTCCGACTTATATAGACGACAATATGTACGTAGACCATAATGTCGTTTGTATAGGTCCGACCTATACAGACGACAAATGCTATACAGACTATATTGTAGTCTATGTAGGTGGGACCTATACAGACCATATAAGTATACAGACTATAGTGTCTTATGTATAACCTTTTGTCGTCTATATAGGTATGACCTACACAAATGACATTGTGGTCTGTATAACCTTTGTCATTTGTATAAGTTGCACCTATAATAGACGACACTGTGGTCTATGTAGATGTTGTCATTTGTATAGGTTCACTTACACAGATGACATGTGTTATCTGTATAGGTTCAAGCTACATAGACAACTAAAAGAAATGTCATCTGTATAGGGTGCAACAGGCACAATTCTATACAAACGACTCAATACGAACGACATTGTTGTCTGTAATATATATACAGACAAAAAATTTGATCTATACAGACGACTTTTGTAGTCTGTATAGCCTTTTTTTGTAGTGAACTTACTTAAACTTAAAGCAAACATATTACTTAAATGCAAAGCAAATACAAGTAAACTTACTCAAGTCGAAAGCAAACATGCTAGTAAACCTATCTTAAAGTAATAAAATAGTTAAGTAATGGACCATTGAGACATTAACTTATAAAAAAGCCAAACTATCTTTAAACATAATAAAAATATGAATAAAAATGTAAATTAAAAGATAAAGTGGTCAAATGGCTAAATTATCTCTAAAGTAGTGTCCATAAGCTTTAAGTTTGCTTTTTAGAATACATTCTTGATCTTCTTAGTTTTGCTCTTTAAGACTGCCCCATCTAAGATTACATTAGACCATATTGTCATTGGTGTATGATTTTTGAAAAAAAAATTGAAATTAAACTTTTTACTTTACAATGATAACAATGTTGTTACTATAGTGTTCCCAGGAAATTGAGAAGGTGTAAGTTGGCGCCAATTTTTCAAAAATGATATACTAACAATTGAGAAAAGGCTATACCAATGATTAATAAATGTCATCAGTACAGACTTGTAACATAAATTTTAGTAGAATGCTATTTTAACCATTATCATGTGATAGAAGCCAAAGATTGGGAGAGAATTATAAATGCCAAAGGTATGTTTCTTTATACTTTTCTCTTCCATTGTTATTGTTTTTTTATTTCATTCTCTCTCATATTTTACTTCACTAGTTTTGTGAAATGGTCAAAGTGTGCTACTATTGTTTCCTTTATATTTTGCTACATTGGTTTCTTCTCTCTTTATTCTTGTAACCCAGTTTATTTAAGCAGTGGCTATAAAGATCATATAGCTCTCATTTTGAGTTTTCTCTATATATATTTGATTAGTATTTTAATTCCAATTGATGTATGTTGCTTAATATTCGGATTAAATTGATTTATATTGTTTGCCAATGTTTGTTGTTCAATGTCATTTTTTTATTTTCAATTTATATATATTTGGTTATTTTATATATTTGAGGTCTGCTGGTTTATGAATATATTTTGAAGAAATTATAAATTTTTTTATTTTTGTTTTTGTTACATCAATTTATTATATTTTTTACTCTATTTTATGTCTTAGTGATTTCTATTTATAGAATAATTTATTTTTTGTGGTTTCTGATTATAATTTCCTTCAAATTTTTTATAAAATTTATAATTTGTTACATGTAATTTATAATGTTTTAATAAAGAGCTATATGTATTTGTAGTATGTGATCATAAATTTTGAATTCTAAAATTTGAAATATAAACATTTATATTTAAAATTAAAAATATATAAATTTTAAAAATTAAAGTAATGAGAATATAAGAATGTAGATAATGAAAATTTTGAACCATAAAGCATTATACTTAAAACCAAAAAAAAATTATTTACCAAATTAAAACATTTGAAATCAAGAAAATTGTAAATAATGAAAAAATTGCAAAAATTAAAAAAACTATAAAATCATAAAATTGAAACCATGAAAATTGGAAATTATTGAAAGGAATAATTTTAAAATAAACCTTATAAAATTGAAACCAATAAAATTACAAATAATGGAAAGATATAATTTCATAAAAAATAAAATTTATACATATTTAAATTTAAAGTAAGAAAATTGTAAATAATGGAAAGATATAATTTTAAATTAAAATTATGAAAAAATATTAAGAGATTGAAGCCAAAAAAATTGAAAATAATGGAAACCAATAAAAAATTACAAATTTCAAAAATTAAAGTAATAAGAATGTAAATAATGAAAAATATTCATTTCTGGTTTAATTTGTTTATATCTATAGAATACTTAATCATTTGTCAGAGACACCCACTAGTACATACCTAGAGTTTAGACCAAGTTAATGGTAGAATTTGGCTTATATCTGGAAAGTGGCCCGTAAGTATTAATTAACATTCAATTAAATATTTATATTAATTAATTTATGTTCTTTAGCATTTGGACTAAATTTGTGTATTTGGCTACAAATTAATTGAGAA
The DNA here is from genome assembly GCA_020226215.1 of Sindora glabra. NCBI lineage: Eukaryota > Viridiplantae > Streptophyta > Magnoliopsida > Fabales > Fabaceae > Sindora > Sindora glabra. The sequence continues at coordinate 16,276,682 of CM035229.1, read as the reverse complement.
GGAGTTAGGAATGCTATCAAGAAAAAAAAAATGCAAAATGTAATAAAAGGAGATAATATTTAAGCACTTCTAAATATCCATTGTACAAGTAGCCAATGGACTAAATGTAAGCCTCACCACTACAACAAACTAATATTTATGCTACAAATTATGCTATGAAAATTCAAAATCATGACAATTTATCTTTTGCCATGGGAATAAAAAAAGTTTATGCTACGAAAAACTTTAATTGTAGAAAAATATTATTTATAGCACACATTAAGTTACAGGAACATATTCTTTGTGGCAAAATAGCACTTCTTTAAAAAAAAAGAAAAAAACTTTTCCCATGACAAAATATTATTTGTGCCACAAACTAAAATGTAAAACCATATTTTTTGTGACAAAGTATTACTTGTATCGCCATATAAGTTAGAAAACTTTATTTGTGACAAAGTGTAGCTTGTGCTACTAATTAATTCTATGAATAAAATTATAGCAAAATATATCATTCTTGTAGCTAATATAAATATAAAAAATCATCAAAATTTGGAAGGATAAAATAAAATTTGAAAGAATAAATATATATACTACTAATAAAGGCTCATTTGATGAACCTAGTGAGTTAGATGTATCATATTTAGATTGGTTAAACTAGTAGGTGAACTAGTGATATTATTATATATTTATATAAAAATATGTATTATAATAACAAGTTTTATATTCATCATTGTAATACTAAGAGAACTTTCATTAAAAAATTAAAAATAATGATTATGTAAAATTACATATAATTTAATAATATTAAATTATTATGTTAAAAATATTTAAATAAATCATATTAAGGACATGTTATACATAAAATAATCTAAAATTCAGTTTTGATCCATCATTAATTCCACTTGTATTAATTTTGTTCCTCACAGTATCTTATATCAATTTCATTTCTTATAAATAATAATTTAATTAATTTAGTCCATCCAATGATATTTCTATGGATAGGTTAATGATTTGACAAATGGGGAGACAAAAATAAGATATAAATAATATCTGAGTGATGAAAATGATATTAAAAATCTATGATAGATTGAATGATTTAAGTTATATTTGTGAGAAAATAAAATGGTTATTATAAATAAAAAATTAAATATAAATAAACTTAAAATAATTTAAATATTAAATTATAATTAAAATTTAAGTATGCATGATAGTTTAAAATCATGATTTATACTGACATTTGTTTCAAATAATTCAATCTTTATTGAAAAAATTTTAGAAAATAATAAAACTTGCTTGAAAGATGTAAAAAATTGTTTTATATTTTTATTAACTTAATTAATAAGAATTAATTGAAAATTATGTTACTTTGGAATTGATTTTATGTTGTAATGATTTAATTATATGTTTAGTAGTCATAGACTATTAGGAGAGTTTAATGGATCAAATTAAATGTGGAATTATACATACTTGATTTTTACCCTTTTGGATCTTGATACTGTATTCTATCACACGGTTACTAAGAATTACCTCTGGTTAGGAACTCTTACTCTTATCCACAATAATTCCATTAAAACCACACTCATAGTGTTTTAGAGAGAAGAAGATGAAGGAAGAAACTCTGGTTCTTGTATTCTGAATAATGTGTTCTCTTTTTTTCTTTCTCAATTTCTAATGGGAAGTGGGTCGTACTATTTCTCTCTCCCATTTTCTCACTTTGTGATCAGTTATTCAAAATAAATTGATTACATGATTTTCATTTTTGAATTCAAATTCAAATAAAATAAATATTTATCTAAATAAATAAATATTTATTACATGATAAATGTGGATCACCCATTATGGGTGTCCCTATATTCATCATCTCCTACTCACACATAATAGGATGAGCCACATCATATAATCCTCTTCTCTCTTTTAGTTTTCATACTCAGTGCATTATTGTGACTGCGTGGGCATGACATCATCTTAGATATTCTTGTACTATAAATTCTTATATAGAATTAACACAAGGCAACCCTTACTTCTAGTTATTTATATTATGCCTCAGATGCCCTAAATTTTCCCATATACACTTTTCATTTGCAAATCTAATCCCTTACAAGCTTTATTACAACCCCAGATTGTCATCCATATAAGCATTGTGTCCATGCTTATGATATTACCAAAATTAACTTCATAACGAACATATCTCATGCACTAGCATAATTATGTATATGTCGGAAAATCTTTCTTTCACCCGCATATCACTTTGATTTGAGACAATTACTTTCCTAGTATTTTATCCTTTAGACCATATATTTCATGATCATAGAATGTATACTAAGGTAACAAATACTGCATCATTTCTTTATGATATTATCATAGTCAAAAGGTATATTTGAAAAGATTTTTTTTCTTTTCTGAGACTAATATAGCAATGAATCAGGGATCTTTCACTTGCTTTTCATTTACAGTTCTTTTTGTACATGTAGTATGAATCACATGCTATGGTTTTCCTTTTATAGCATAAGGGCATATGTCAATTTTATTAGTAATATCATACAGACTTTAGTTCAAGTATACATAATACATAACATAAATTCTTTCATTTCTTTCGATTCCTTTTGATGTCAGTATGTGAAAAATTCATTGTCTAACCATAGGTATTGTGGAAGTTATAAGAATCCACAATTCGATCCATATTTGTATTTCGGATCTCATCTTAACTTTATTTTTTTGAGGCAACATATTTTATTTTGTGCTACTTCTCTATCAAAACATAACATTTCTCATAGTTATGTTGGTAAACACATGTCTCATCTTTGCCCACTCCTCATGAGCATCAAAGGCGATTTTTTATGTAAGAGAATTAACTTTATTAACCTGTACAACATACTGGACATTCGTATACTCATACATATATTATAATACTTGTAATTAAATGAAAATACACTTTATTCATTTCAATTTTAGAAATGTTCAATTACATTCTATGCATACCAAGAGATTTTACATGCTCAATATATACATCTTTAGGTATAGCCTTAGTGAAAAGATCTACTATCATCTTTTGCATAAGAATGTGTTAGATGGTGACCTTTTTCTATGTTATTGCATCTCTCATAAAGTGATATTTTGTGTCTATATGCTTAATTTTTCTATGGTACTTTGGATCCTTTGTGTAGGCGATGGCTACCTGAGTGTTATAGTATATCAGGATTGGGTTTAAATTCTTACCACAAATCCTCAAATATTTTATAAATCTTTTCAGCTATATTGCCTTTTGTACTACTGCAGAACATGCCATAAACTTTGTAATTATCGATAATGCAATGCATATCTACTTCTTGCTATACAATGATATTGCACCATTATTTAGCAAGAAATAATAACCTAATGTGAATTTTTGCTCATCTATGTCTCCTGCCCAATCCACATCATAATATCCAACTAAGCATAAATTATCTCTTGATAGCATAGCGTAGTTAATGGTGCCTTTCAAATATCTCAATATCCTCTTGATAGCTTTCTAGTATTTCTGCTTGGCGTTTAACTGGTATCTGCTTACGAGTCCGATCGCATGACAAATATCCGATCTTATACACATCATTGCGTACATCAAACTTCAAATTGTACTAGAATAAGGAACTATTTCCATTAATTTCTTCTCAAATTCATTTTAAGGAAACATTTCTTGACTCAATGATTTGCTCTTATTTACAAGGGTATCCATAGGTTTGCAATCTTTTATATTAAATTTCTCAAGTATTCTCCATATATAACTTTCTTGAGAAAAAGAAATAAATTTCTTAAAGCAATCTCTGAAGATTTTGACTCTAAGAATGTAATTTACTTCATCCATATCTTTCATCTTGAAATTCGAGGATAACCATTCCTTAATAGCCATAATTGAATTCATATTATTCCTAACCAATTGTATATCATCCACATAAAGGGATAATAGCATAAGATTACCTTCATGCCACTTGATATAAACACAATGGTCTTCCTAAATCATTTGGAAGTTATATGAAGTTATAGCTTGATAAAACCTTAAGTACCATTGTCTGGATGACTATTTCAATCCATAAATGGACCTTTAGAGTTTATGAACTTTCTTTTCTTCTCCTTTTTGTATGAAACCTACTAGTTGTTCCATGTAGATTTCTTCATGCAGTTCTCCATTAAGAAAAGTAGTTTTTATATCCATTTAATGTAATTCTAAATCTAAATTTATTGTTTTAGCTAAGAGTAATCTTATTAAATTGAAATGTACAACAAGTGAGAATGTACCTTCATCATTCATTCCTTCATATTATGTATAACCCTTTACAACTAGTCGAGTCTTATACCTTTCTATTGATCTATCTACCTTTCTTTTAATTTTAAGAACCTACTTGTTCCCAATTGCCTTCTGGCCAAATAATAGGTTAACTAGTTTTCAAACTTAGTTAGTTTTCATTAAGTCTATTTCTTCCTTTATTATTTTCTTCTAATGTTCCTTAGTAACAGAACTTAGAGCCTCTTGAGCTATTTTTAGCTCTTCTTCATCTTGAGGAGTAACCATAAAAATTGATCCCTCAATTGAAAAGCATCTTTTAGGTACACTTCCTATTTTACTTTTTTATAGTGGGGTTTCCTATACTATATCATTTCTAAATCCAGGGTTCTCACTCATTCTATTAAAGCTCTCACTTAGATTGGTAGGTATTCTTTGAGAGCTCTCACTCGGATAAGATGGATAAGATTTAATATTATTATCCATTTGATCTTGTGACTCATAAAAAAAATACAGTGCGATTAATTTCTCCTTTCTTAGGAAACTCGCTTTCCAAAAATGTGGCATCTCTTGATTCAAGTTCCACTACTGTTCTATCCTTATTTTCTCCAATGAAAACATATCCGTTAGATAGTTTTGAATATTTTATAAAGATACATTTCTTCCTTCTTGGACTTAATTTTTCATATCTATAGGAAGTATCATGGACATACGTAGAAGACCCCTATGATATGAGAATACTCAAATCAAGTTTACACTTTGTTTATAATTCATAAGATGTGATATAACAGACTTTAAGGGCACATGATTAAATATGAAAGTGAATGTTAAAATGGCATCTCCCTAATATGAAAATAGTAGATTTGCTTGTGCCATTATTGACTTAACCATATCTAGAAGAGTCCTATTTCTTCTTTCAGCTATTCCATTTTGTTATGGAGTGCTAAGGATTGTTAATTATCCTATTATCCCTTTCTCTTCACAGAGCTCTTTAAATTGTTCAAAGAAATATTTATGTCCACGATCAGTCCTAAGTGCTTTAACTTTCTTATCATTTGATTTTTGACTTCATTTAAATAACGTTTGAAGCAATCTAATGTTTTTAACTTATGTGGAATCAAATAGATATGACTGTATCATGATAATCATCAATGAAAGTGATAAAGTACCAAGCTCTGTGTCATGTCCTCACACTCAAAGGACCACATATATCGGAGTGAATTAGATGCAATGGAGTTTCTACGCTAATTCTTTTTCTAAATTGTCTTCTAGTTACTTTACTAGCTAGACAATGTTCACATAAGGACATTTCCAAGTTTTAAATTGGGCTTAACAATCCTTCTTTTGCTAGTTTAATTATCTTATTTTGATTTATATGTCTTAATCTAGTGTGCCAAATGTCCATTTCAACATTTAAATTGGAAGTGGAAATAGTAAAGTAATCGAAAGCAGCATTATTGACAACATCCAAAATGACAAATCCATCAGAAATGAAGCCAGAACCATCAAATACATTATCTTTAAAAATGTCAACAATATTGTCAAGAAAATTAACTGAAAATCCAAAACTAAGTAAGGAACAAACAAAAACTAAATTATGTCAAATGTCAGATGCATAAAGTACATCATGCATGGTTAAGTTTCCTCCTCCATGCAAATCCAATTTGCATGTACTAATGCCTTTGACCTTAATCCTTGCATTATTTTCAATGTAAAGCTATCTATTTTAACTCGACAAATTATGATATTATATGGAGGATTCTCGATCTTTACTCACGTGGTCTATGGCACCTCAATCCAAAATTCACAAATGATGAGATTCTATTAGAAAAATAGTACTGGAAATATATGAAAAATATTTGAAATTAGTATTCAGTAATACTTTATTTTGTTCATTTTGTTGAGTGCAATCTCGAGCAAAATGACCCATTCTTTAGCAGGAATAACATTTGATCTTCTTGAGATCAAAGTTCCTCGCACCATGCTTTTCCTTTTTTTTCTTGAAGGTTTTCTTATCCTGAGAATTGGGCCCTATTTTTCTCTTCTGGAACTTATTTACCTTTCTTGGATTTAGGCTTAGAATTGGAAGGACCTACTCCTTCTATCATATATGCTTGCCCAAAGGACCTATAAGCCCCCAAATGTTCATCCTTAAGTTTTAGATGTCTCGCCACATCATTGAAATTTACTATACTTTCATTATGAGTCAGATTAACCTTCATATATTCCCAATTGACAGGAAGTGACCTAATCACTACTTGCACTTGCTGCTTATCAGAAAGTACATGTCTTACCGCTTTTAGCTTACAAATCATATTTGATATTTCACACAAATATTGTTTCATCGGTGTGTTAGGCCGAAGTTTGTATATGTCAAATTTGATTGTGAGTTTTCTTAGTTTGGTGGCAAAAGTACCACCAAATTTCTCTTTTAGGGCAATCCACATTCCCTACGTAGTTGGATAATTCTCATATTCATACATGAGGCCATCTGCCATTACACTTAAAAGTGTAATGTATGCTATGCTATTTTTTTTCTTCCAAATAGTATATGCCTTAGCATCTCTTTTATGCTGAGCTGTGTTCCCATTTTCAGGTTCTAACATGACATTGTTTAAGACTTCTAGAGCATCTTGCTCCTCTAAAATATATGATATTTTTTTATGCCAAATATCCCAGTTGTCACCATTTAATTTGTTGCCCTTGTTTAATTTAGTAATTATGTTCTTGCTGGCCATTCTGTTGAATATTTGAACATTTCCTATAAGTATATAATGTTATTCATTTGCATAATTCTTGCATAAAACAATAATAACACTACTTAGTTCATGGTCAAGAGTTTACGTTTGTCATACCCTACGTACATTTGTCTAAATACTATCATTATTTTCTATCAAGACTGTTCTCATGCAAACATCATACGTTGTGTTGCTCTTAAGTAAAAAAATAAAGTATAAGAGCTCTCACTCAAATATAGGATTCCATAAAGATAAATGTATATCAAATAAAGATATCTAAACATTTATCAAATAATAAATTGATTTAATAAACATTCATCGATATTCATAAAGTAGTCTCAACAAATTAGTTCATTCCAAAAATCCACCAAAGTTATTCAACACTTTTAAAGAGATGAAAGCCCCGAATTCAAAATAGGAAATTATAATAAAAACACTAGTTATAGTTGTTTTGGTGAATTTATTTCTGGTTGGGAGAGTTTAATAGATCAAATTAAACATGGAATTATACATATTTGATTTTTACCTTTTTGGATGTTGATGATGTATTTCACCATACGGTTGCTAAGAATCACCTCTGGTTAAAAACTCTTGTTTTTATCCATAACAATTCCACCAAAATCACACTCACAGTGTTCTAGAGAGAAGAAGATGAAGGAAGAAACTCTGGTTCTCGTATTCTGAATGATGTGTTATCTCTCTTTCTTTCTCAATTTCTGATGGGAAGTGAGTAGTACTCTTTCTCTCTCCCATTTTCTCACTTTATGATCAGTTATGTAAAATAAATTGATTGCATGATTTTAATTTTTGAATTCAAATTTAAATAAAATAAATATTTACTACGTGATAAATGTGGATCACCCATTATGGGTGTCCCCACATTCATCATAGACATTAAAAAAAAATTACATGCATGTATGATTTGTAAGTTTATGTGTGTATAAAATCTTTAATAACTAGTTATAAATTCAAATATTTTATTTGTAGGATAATATGTACTTCAAAATGCATATTTAAAATTATTTAAAAATCAATATAGATTATTCTCAATCTATTCATTTAATTTTCTTTTTGTATTAGGTTCCTTACAAATGTAAGTCATATCAATTTGGTACCTCATATAATTTATATTATTTATATATAATTTTAGTCATTCTATTTTTATAGTCATTAACCCATTAACAAAATATTAATAGAAGAATAAATTAATCAATTTATTATTTGTGAGAGATAAAATTGATATAAAATATTTATGAACAACAAATTTGATGTAAGAAAAATTAGTAATATTATCAATGAATTTTAGTTTATAAAAATAATTTTTAAAATAAAATTGTAAGGCTTTTTAGCATGCGTATATTTTAATTATATACATTTATATAATATTTTATTACCATATAATTAGTATCGCATGAGTGTATTTTTACTTATGAAATTAACCAGTTAACTAACATTTTGTATGAAATATATTGTATTGTAATACTAAAAAAATAAATGGGCATGACAATAAGGCTTGATATTCCTTAATTTGAAGATTTATGTTTGATTTCCCATGAATACAATTGAATTAGTTAGACAATTGATTTAATATAAATATATAAAAATTATTTTAATTAATTACATTAGTTTTTGCAACAATTTTATTTTATTCTTTTCACGATTTTGTTCATGGTAGTATAAGTTATAAGTCACTGATATACTTTTTTTGCTACATTTGTACTCATAATTGGGAGGATTTATTGCTAAAAAAATTATTTATATCACAAAACCTTTTTTATGACAATTTTTTTTCCACATTCACTTGTACTACACGTCCATCCCACTAGTATTTTCATGGCTAAGCAACATAGTCATGAAAATTTATCATGCCATAAGTGATGATTTGTAATCTACACGATTTTGAAAAAAAAAAGGTACAAATAACTAGTTATTTAAAGGTGATTGCATATTGTCTTCATGATATTCTTGAAGCAATTACTCACTTTCATATCTATTGCACGAATTTTATTCTTAAAGTCATCATCCACTAACCTTCATAGAAATACCCACTCTTTGTTACTTCCAATAATTTTTAAGTATAATGAGGAGTTTGACTACCCTAGTAACATACACTTTTTTCCTGGTTTGATATAGAAAGCCCTTCTAAGGGTTTAGGATTTAAGGTTTATTATTATATATAATTTTATTATTGTGCATTATTCACCATTTATTTTATATGTTTTACTTAGAGGTGGCAATTCGTATCATTTGGGTTAACCCATTTATTAATTGTGTTATTCATATCGACCCGCGGGTCATCCGTTTAATTTATTTAATAATTTTAAATAATAAAATATATATTATAAAATTATTTATTAAATTTAATTATTTATTATTTATTATTAAAATATTTTTAATTATTAATAAAATATTATTTTAATTTTTTATTATTATTTTATTAAATAAATAATTTTATATCTTTATTATATATATATCTATTTATGATTAAAATATTATTTATTTCTTAAATAAAATTATTAAAAATTTAATAAGAATTCTTAAACGGGTTGGCGTGTTAATCCGAACCTGAATAAATGTGTTAGGTTTGTATCGGGTTATCGTGTTATCGTGTCGTATCAGAAATTGCCACCCTTAATTTTATTTGTTTCATTTAATATCATAATTAATATAAAATTTTAATTATAAAAAATATTTGGAAATAATGATTGCTATTAATATTGCTAAAATAACAACAAAACTAAAGTTAATTATTATAAAATTAAAAAAGTTACGATACCAATGACAAGGGTCTTCAATATAAGGATGTTGCCATGTACCTTACTTGCCTTATTTCGACAATAGCTATTGTCTATATAGGATACTTTTTTATGACAGAAACACATGTCATCAATACAAAATCATATAGCCACCCCCTAATATAGACAACTTAGTACTGATGACATTTTTAGTGGTATATGCCAATAACAATAACTTTGTTATCAACACTGATGATAATTCTTGTCTATATAGACTATTTTTTGTATAATGCAATAATGATTTATAAATAACAAATGTTTAATAATTATATTACTTTATCTCTCTCTCTCTCTTTTGAAAATCACGATGTAAGAGATAATCACTCTAGGAACTAGAGTATTAATAGATTTTTTCCTCCCAATAGGCATAATTATATTACTTTCTACTAAGTAAAAATATGAAAAATGAGCTAATTTTTTTCATATATTCTCTACAATTGCAAGTAAATAATAAGATAGAAGGTAATAAAAAGAACGAAAGTAGATGGGTAAGAGAAAGTTCCCATTTTCCTTTTTTGGATTTTTAAACAATCCTCCAAAAATTCCTAAATTATAATATAAAATAAAAAGTAGTAAAAAATTTGGGAAAGTTTTGGAAGGATTATTTATAAACATCAGATCTTGATTCCTCATTAATCAGAACTCTAAGGAGGATGTTAAGATATATAATTTTTCCTTCCATTTTCTGCCCTCAATATTTCAAACATAACATTTTGGCTCATTAAAATGGAAATTCATCAACTATAAGTACCATCTATCGTCCTATATTTTGAGACTAGGTACAATACCTTCTAAATTATCAATTGCGTGTAATTTTTTTAAGAACATTTCATCAATTTTCCTGAGATGGTAATATTTTTTTTAGAGAAAAAGAGTTCTAAATTACGCTAACTGAAGGAAATATTTGTGAAATACAAGCATAAAAGAATTTCTAATATTCGGAAATATTAGTGAGAACTTAGCTTAGGGTCCTTTAGAATTTCATTTAGTTTTAATATTTAGAAATTAGAATTTAGCCTAAAATTTCAAAATAATTAGATCCCAATACTCTTAATTTTGAAATACTACTAGCGGAAGGCATATGCTTGGCACGGGAAAATTAATATAGATACTTGATTAAAATTATTTTAATAATATATAATTTAATATAATATAAAATTTTAACAAATCAATTATTATTAGCATATTTTAAATAAGGAATTTGATGGAAACATATTAAAATAAATATAAAATTAAGCCCTAAAACCGCATACAAAAATAAAAGAAAAACAAATGCCTTTATAACTCATGATGCAACTAAGTCAAAAGATTTTAAAAATGCAATTAATGTAAATGTACTCATACTTATTTTTCTCATAAGTAAAGATAAAATAATATTAAGTTTCTTATTATACACAATATATAATACTTATCAAGTTTATGATATGAAAATTATTATATACTTATTTCAATAAGAAATTTTTTAACACTTCCTAAAACATTTCATTTTTCATTGTTTTTGTTGGTTGACTGTTATCATCACATATCAATTACAATATTATCATTAAAATTATGACTTAGCAAATTTAGCTAAAAAATCTTTAAAAAAATATTTATATCAATTATATATCCTATCACAATATTTTTCTTATTCCTAATTTATATGTTTATGACATTAATATAATTTTTATTAAGATCAAAAGAAGATATTATATTTTAAATTAATATGTGTATAAATATTAATAATTAAATATTAATATGAATTTTAATTTGATATTACACTCTATTCTATTAATTAAAAGTTAATTATACCCAAATTGAATGATCGCGTTTCAGAATTCTATCAAAGTTAATATTTGAAAATTATTATATACTTACCGTTATAACAAATTTTTGAACACCTCCTTAAACATCATATAAATCTGAAAATAATGTTTTTTTGGTATGGATGGTGGATGCATTAAAATATAAATTTTCGGAACACATTTGGGTCACTTTCTTCGGTACCCATAGCAGTGCTCTTTTCATTCTATTTGTTAGTAAACCAATATTATCACATATTAATATTCTCATTAAAATTATGACTTTCTCAATTCACTTGAAAATTTTTTAAAGTTACAAAAATCGATTTTATATCTACTATCACATTATTTATTTGTTACTAATTTTTTATATTTATCGTATTAAAATATTAGACATTAAGATTAAAAGAAGATGTTATCTCTTGAATTAATGCATCCATTTTGAATTTTTTTGAATTTTTATTTGATATTTCACTCAATTCTATTGATTAGAAAAATTAATTGCACCAAAACTTGACTAATTTTATTTTATACTTTATCGAAAATAAATAAATGGTAATAAAAATATGTCAAAATTACATTAATTATTTAAAGAAATAATTGACATGATTAAAAAGTAATTATGACTACCAATTTAAAATCTGGATCAAAGTTAGTCTAAATTAACTGTAATTTAAAATTTTCGGATTTTAATCCAAAGTTAGATTTAATTTTCTTAATTATAATGAATTAATTGTATCATAAACTTAAATGAATGGATTATAATGTAGCAATAAAATTTTATCATAAGTACATTGATTATGTAAGAAAATTATTAGCTTGCTAAAAAATGATTGAGATTGTGAAATATCTTATCAAGGCATTTCGAAAATTTTTAACATATATTGAATATTAATTATATATATTTCATCATATCATCATATTATTACATGTATTTAAAAGATATATATATATATATATATATATATATATATATATATATATATATATATATATAATTGATAAGTTTTTGACATTTTAACTCTCATCGTATTTTAAAAAGAAGTTTATTTAAAGGAGAATTATTATTAATTACTACCCAAATGGTGGTCATGTCATAAACTACCAATTTAATCTCAATCATAGATGAGAATTAATAAGAGAGTCATAATAATTTGCTCATCATAACATGATGATATTGTTAATTAATAGTAAAGTAAACTAAATAAAAATATAAGATCACTAAAAAATATAAAATTGAATGCATAACTAAATCAAAAAATAATTTAAAATATTTATTTAAAGATTAAGCTACAAATCACAAAGAAACCATTATTGTTGATCAAGTCAAAATCAAATTACTATGATATGAAGACATGAAAAAATTAAAATATTGAAACATATGTTATTATATCATGTTCATATATTCTAACTTTGACCTTTTATTCATTTAATTGCTCGACATTGCAAATTTGATTCCTCTTATACATGCATTGTTTTTTCTTGATCAATATCCATAAGTCAAATTAACGGATCGGAGCTAATATAACCAAAGGCACAACCTACAAAAAAAAAATTGAAATTAGTAAGTATTGCATGCCAATAATATCAAATTATAATAATTTTTCATGGTAATATCAATTTTCTTTTTAAGATTACTACCATCTAACTTCTCTTTAATGGATGAGAACTGATATAGTCAATAATAATAATAAATCACACATAATATATAAAGTCATTTAAATAATATAATAAGTTAAATAATATATTATAATTTTTTAATCATTTTTTTATACCAAGAAGATATGCTTCTAGGGTATAAATTTGAATTGATCGATGAGAATACTAATATAATCATATTTAGTAACTAAATTATTCTATTTGAAATTTAAGAAACAATAATGTTGGTTTAGCTTGTAGTTTGGATCTTAATCAATAATATCAACCCCAAAGTTCAATATCATATGTGTGTTCCTTTGGCTAGCACATTAATAAACCTTCAACACTATAGGAAAGAATCACATTTGGGGCAGCATTGGTTGCCCTAAACTTACCGTGTGAAAACATGTGTACACATTGCCCCAAATTGTGAAAAGTTGAATTTTTAACTTTTCGGATTTAGGGCAGTAGCCGCCCCAAATATACTTTTTAAAATTTTTAGATTTGAGGTAGATGATGCTACCCTAAAAATCTGCCAGTAAATAGAATTTTTTAGTTTTATCGCCACCCTAAAATGCCACCTCAAATCAAAAATAAAATTCATCCAATCCCCTTTCTCCCCAACTAGTAGGCTTCCAGAAATTCTTACATTTTCTCTATTTGCTATCCCTCTTTCTCTGATTCAAATCTTTGTATCCACCATCTAGACAAGCTGTAGCCATCTTCAACCTTTAATCTCCGACAAATGACATAGATTCACTTTCTAACTGTAAGTTTATCTTTTATTCTTTTTTCTATTTTTTTTTTCAAATTTTTTACTTTATGTTGCAATTTTAAATAATGGATCTTTAATGCAAATAGTTGAAATTTCTTGTTATATTTGTTGGAAGTAAGAGTTTGATTTTGTATTTTGATTTTTTTAATTTAATTTAATTTTAATTTTAAATATTGTTATTGTAAAAATGTGTGAATTTTTGTATACATTGATTTGTGAATTATAGTTAATTAATGTTTGATTTTGGAAGTTACGGTTAATTTTGTGTATTATTTGGTTGACAATAAATTTTTATAGGCTTACATATGTGAATAAATGAAATGAAAAAGAATAATACAACATATTAAATTTATTATCTTTTTAATTAGTTAATTAATAGTATTTTCCATCCAACATCCTCCGCTGGGAACCTTTCCAATGTAAAAATAAAAAAAATTATGTGTCATCTATAGTATATCTATAATATACTATAATGTCAAATTTGAATTAAATAAATTTTATTAAACTTATATTGATGTTAAAATATTCTATTAATTTATTGTATTTCATAAATTTCAATTTTAAGAAATATAATTTTAAAAATTATAAATCTATTGTCTTTCTAATTAATTAATTAAGATTAAATTATTGTTGATATATATTTTCTAACGGTTGAATTTGTGTGTCATTTGTATAGTTGAGAAATAGTTAAGGGTTACTTACATGAATAAATTAAAAAAATAAAAATTATACAATATATATATATATATATATGAAATATAATATTTTTGCAATTAATTAGTTAAAGTCAATTTATCATCATCATCATCATCATCATCATCATTATCATTGCATACTATATTGAAATGAATTTATGTGACATATCATAGGGTTGATTTACATGACAAATGGATATTCCAAAGCATCAAAAGTGAATGTATGATAGATTAGTTCTATATAAAAGTATACCAATGAGTTTATATTAGGAGTGGAGCATTTTATTGCATTTGTTTGTCAATAAGAAATCTTTATTAGGGAGGGTGTAATTTGGTATCCTTGTTTAAAGTGCTAAACTAAAAAATATATGAATCTAGATGAAGTAAGATTACATCTTTATACAAAAAGGGCTTATCCTTGAACATTGATGTTGAGATTATCATGGTGAGAAAATGTCTAGATAATATAGAGATGATAACATAAAGGGTTTTATGAACAAGATAACCTTGATAAAGTTAATTATCTTAAGAGTATGATTTTTGATACTATTGTGCCTAGTTTTGAAATTGAATATAACTACAACATGAAGGAAACCCCAAACCTAGATGCTTAAATATTTTAGGAAATGTTAAATTCTACTCAATGTCTATTATGGATGGGTTGTAATAGTCACATAGAGTTATTTGTCATGGCTAGGATGATGAGCATAAAATCTGATTATAATATACCTTGAAATTATTTTGATGAAATGATGAAGTTGTTAAAGGAAACTAATCCAATTGGAAATCTCATATTAAAAAACTTCTATCTAACCAAGAAGTCAATTTTAGATCTTGATCATAGATACAAGAAGATATATTGTTATGAGAAAGGGTGCATGTTATATTTCAAAGATGATACAGATAAGAAATATTGTAAATTTTGTAGAGCACCTCAATACCCCAAACCATGAGTAGGAAAAGAAAGATATAAAGAAATGCTTTTAAAGAGTTTGTATTTCTTATCACTTATACATAGGCTCCAAAGGTTATATTTTTTCAAGAAATCATCTAAACATATAAGGTGGCATTATGAGAATCAATAGGAAAAAGAAGTGTTTTATAACTTATTTGATGTAGAAGATTGAAAGTATTTCAATAGAATATGCCCTAATTTGCTCTCAAACCTCGAAGTATTTGACTTAGCCTATGTTTTGATAGGTTTACTCCATTCACCTAATCTACTACACTATACTCTTGTTAGCTAGTTAAGGTTATACCATATAATCTACCACTTGAAATATGTATAACTGCACCTTATATGTTCTTGACCTTAGTCATCCCTAGGCCATATAATCCTAAGAACAAAATAGATGTATATTTGCAATTATTGATTAATAAGTTAAAGATCTTGTGTAACGATGGTCTCCTCACATATGATATTTCTATAAAACAAAACTTTATGTTAAGGGTAACATTGATGTGAATAATCAATAATTTTCTAGCATATGATATGTCACTTAGTTGGTTTAATACTAGAAAATTAGCATATTCATTTTGTATGGAAGACACAAGAACATTAATATTGAAAAATGGAAGGAAATGATCTTGGTTTGATTACGACAGATGCTTCTTGGATAATAACCATGCCTAGAAGTGGAATAAGGATGCATTCTACAAAAAATAAAGTTGAAAAATGTCCAACCCCTCATAGGTTGATAGATGGTGAAGTTTAGGAAGGATACACATAATTCCAAAGGCCATAAACAATTGGCCTATCAAGTTGTGTGGGTGTAAGAAAGACCATAATTGGACAAAATAAATCATATTTTAGGAATTACCATATTAGAAATCAAATTGAATTCGTCACAATTTATATGTCGTACACATTGAGAAAAATATGTTTAATAATCTTTTTAACATTATGATAGATATTAAAGGCTAGAGTAAAGGTAATGAAAAGGAAAGGATGAATTTGAAGGAATATATTAAGTAAAAGGACTTGGATTTGTTTTGTTCACAAATTCAAGCCTTTTACTTAGGTTATCCATTGAATATGTGCAATAATAGAGAGAAAATTTGAAGTAGCATGGCCAAAGCGGACAAAGATTCCTTCAAATGTGAAGGAAATATAGTGGAACATGTTTAAGATGCATATTCTCTTGAACTAATGAATCTAGAATGAATGGTAGAAAGCATATATAAGAATCTCCTATATTATGTCCACTTTAGCATTAATCATTTATGGTTGAAATTATTTTCTATTATGTTTTAAATTATCTACTTCTAACATATGGCAATGTGAATTTAAATTTAAATTTAACATCTTAACTTTCCTTTATTCTCAATTTGGCTTTATATGAAAAAAAATGAAAAAAAAAAGTATAAGTGGGACCCTTAACATGAAAAAAAAATGAAGAAAATTTTTTTACATAAAGGGGTTGATTGGTTTAAGGACATGATGATTGGATACTTAAGGTAGCTTGATAGATTATTGGAGTAGTGATGAGTTCAAAAAGGATTTTACCCTAAACAAGACAAACTCAATTATCAGCAATAGCCAAGCACTTTGTACTGGAGGTTTAATTCCAATAAGTGAGAATAAAAGGAGAATGGGTAGTTGATTACTATTTTTAAATCATATTAGTAGCTATTATTATCTAATAATATCTTTGTGTATAAGAAAGCGAAATTAGGAGAATGCACTCATCAAAAGGCTAGTTCTTCTTGGGTTGATGATAGAAGCAGAAAAACTTATGTTAGGGATTTAATTTTATAGTCAATATAAGCTTCATTATTATATAGTTTCTAAAAGTGGTTTCTCACTTATCTTTTTCTTGTTTGTTGTTGGAATTTTACTATTAGCCTTCCAGATTTCATTCTATTTATAGAATTCAATGATAAATGCTCTTATATCTACACAAGGGGTGCTTTTTTTTTCATGTAGTTGTTTTCTTTACTAAGTAAAGTCTTTTTGCTTTAGGATAAGGTGAGTTGTTTTAGATTTCTTTGCAGTATTCTTAGTTTTGAACTATTAAAACTCATTTTCATTTGTATTATTCTATTGATTATTTTAGACTTTTCATTTTGCATATGTAACTTTTACCATTTAGGGGAAATAGAAAATTTTGAACTTCCTTTTTTTTGCTAAGATAATTTATAGACTACAACATTATTTTCTAGTTTTGAATGCTTATAATATATTTCAAGTAATTATTGTTACTAGATTTATCTTGTGAAAATTTAGAATGATAGTTGCAATTATAACTAATTATGTAGAATTCAATTGTTAGTAAGACATTTATTAAACCTAGGCCTACATTGTAGATTTATGTTTATTTTTCTCAAATATTTGCATCATCAGTGAATGATAATGTGGACTTTGCTCACTCTTGAGGCATATTTCTACTTTAACAATTTAGGCACCATTATTTGAATATACGTGAACTTATAGTTGCTCATAGAATAGTTATTGCAAATTTTATACATCTACTTGGTGAATTTAGCGGGTTATCTATGGTGGTAAAAAATAATGGTGGGATAACTACTTTATAAGAACACATCCTCCATTTCCCATGGTATATTAACTTTTAATTTAACTAGCTTCCATCTTAAATATATTGCTTCTGACAAGTGAACATGTTTGTCTCACTTTCATTTTCTTTCTAGTTTGCTATTTAGGAAGATGGACCATGCCTTTTTTGCCTTACATTTTATAATTATAATAAATTTTCTATTCTTGTCTCAATCATCATTTTCTTCAAAATAATATGCATTACTATACTATTTTCTATTATTATTATAGTTGGAATATCAAGATATTGTCTAAAATTTCAAATTATTTAGTATTATAGGAGATTTTTCAAAAAAAGACAATCGACTCCTAAGGTTTTCAAGCCAAGACAATAACTGAATTATTTGAGCGGATGAAGACAGTTAAGGGGAACAAAAAAGGTAGAGTTTATAGGCTAAGATTGCCAACATGGGATATTAACAAAGATGAGTCTTCCAATAGGGCATCCTAAACTTTCCAACAACTACTAAGGCAAGAAGAAATAGAAAAGAAAGTGGTAGTAGCACTCAAAGTTAAGGATGAGGCAATGATAAAGTTGCTTAGTGATCATAATAATTAGAACTTACCTTTTGTAATCTTAGCTTTACCACCACCTTCTTATAGTCCCACCAATCCCTCCCAACAGTATGGTAGTAAGCAACACCATAACCTTTTAAATGATGTCGATTTAGGAAAGGATCATAAATATTTGTTTTATTTTAATTACATTATATTTTATGATTCAATTGATATCCAGATTTGGCTTTTGGTTAATGCTAAGTAGGATTTGTTATTTAGATTACAATGTCATTAAGCTTTATTAATGAAAGTTGGATATATTTTGAATCTTTATAAGAATTACTCAAATTTATCAAGTATATTGAATAAATTTTATCATAGAAGAACTATATTTTTTCATGGATTTGTTGCAATTTTTTTTGGTATTTTTTTTATAATTTCAAATATTTCTTGTGAATTTTTCATAATTATTATTATAGGAAATTTGATCTTCCTACAGCATTTCTTGCGGCATAAAAAATTTTAAAAAATTTATTGGCAAAAATGTGGAAAACTGTGCAAAAGTTATGGGAAATTCTTATAGGAATTCCTTAGGAAATGATTGTGGAAAAATGATGTGGACAATGCTACATGAGAGACATTTTCCACAACTTAATTTCCAATGTGGATCCAAACTATGGGAAATCCCGTGGAGAATTCATGGAAAAAGTCACCCCAAATCCAGTACATTCGCATAATACAAAACAAAATTTGTTGGATAATTGTTTAAATGGTATAAATCTAAATGAAAAAATATACAAAATAAAATTAAATCTCAAGCATTGTTCATAAAAAGTATTATACAAAGAGAAAATAATAACTATTGTGTAACAATAAAAAAATGCATAATGCATAAAACATATAAAGTAAACGAGAACAATATCTCATTATCAAGCAACACAAGTTTAATGGAAGCATGTTCATTAGGTTTGTAATTCTTTTAAACATACTAATATCGAGCAATGTGGACCTTGATTATTATTACTTTATTATCACATGTTATGTCTCTTAATTTTGTGATTGCTTCATGTGAGGCCATAGTTAAACTTCCTTTGCCAAATAAAATAAACTAAATAAAAGATTGTTAATCATGTATATGTTTGATTGATTGTGCTATCAACTATGTATAATATCATAATGGAAAAATAATTTAAAATAATTAGAAATATCAATCTAATTATAAAAAGTCACTCATGATACCAAACATTTGGTTAAACTTTTGTTTAATTATGAAATATATTTTTAAGCTAAGTAAATAATAGGAATTATTTATTTTTTATAATTAATTATCATCATTAATATTAATATTATAACTAATTATTTTTTAAAATTAAAATCAATTCAGTCTAGAACATGCTAAATATTATCATTTTTTTGTAGTAGGTACTGAAAAATAAGATAATCATGAATAATTAAAAAAATGCAAAATTAGCATACATTATCTTAAAAAAAAAGGTATTACAATTAACTTTCATTCAATAAAAATCAATCAATATTAAAGATAAAAGTAAATAAAGTAATTAAAGGTAAAACCCAATTAATCAATAATCAACAATTTAGCTAATAAAATTTATTGCAAATCAAAAGCCCATCAAAATTTGGATCTTTATTTTTCAATGGGAGAAATTAATTACTATAATTAATTAACATATTTACTAATTATATTTTAATTAGTTTTTATATTCATAATACGTTTGATTGTATTATTCAATGTTTATAGTCTGACAGTGGAAAATAATTCTAAGAAAAAATATTTTAAAAGATTCAAAAATATTATCATGATTATAAAATTCCCTCACAATTTCAAATATTAGATAAAACTTTTAATTTATTATGAAATATATTTGAAAGATAAGTGAATAATTGAAAATCTTTTTTCTTTTATTCTTTTATGTGATTAAAAGAATAAAATAAAATGATAAATATTATACTAGAGAAAAGCTTTAATGGTATTCATCAACTTAGCAACTGATGAAAATATAATAGAATTATGATCATGTTACTTAATCAATTAATTAAGCTTTTAAAATTTAAAACTAATGTGTCAATTTGTTAATAATAAAAGTGAATTAAATAAAACAACTAAATTAATATATATAATAATATATACTTTTATTAATTCATATCACACCTCGTTAAGAAATAAATTATTTAAATAAGTTTAAAGAGATCAACAAATTAATGTAAATTATATGTTTCCAAATATATTTGTTATTGAAAATGTTATTACTATACTCGTAGATTAATGAGTAATTTAACATTTTATTTTCAGTTTATTTAATATTAATTATCAGAGTTGATTATAAAAATTAATGCATACTCAGGGAAGTGAGGGAATAGTCTTTTTATATTTGCTAATTATCAATAATCAAAAAAATTATATTGATATAAATATCATAGACTATTAGATTAATATAATTTTAAGTGAAAATAAATTTTACACATTTTCTAATTATAAATTTTAATTTTATTAATAAAAAAATTAATTAAATAAAAATATTAAATCACTAAATTAAAACATAAAAAGGTATACAAAAATTTTAATATTATTAGCTATATATGAAGAATGATGTATCTTTCAACTTTCTATTTATGAAATTCCTAGAACGAGGACTAATTGAATAAATTGGATTTTTCTAAATTTTTTATTATATAAAACAATTATCATTATATATATATTTTTTAAAAAATTATATTGATAGAATTTTGTTAAATTAAAAATTAAGCATAATAAAATTTTTGCATAAACAAATATTTTACTTTAGGTAGGTAAGTAAGAAAATAAATAATTTATAACAAGTAAAATTAGATGATAAGAACTTTCTCTAAATTCTCAATCTGAATGTCAATATTTTAACCTATCTTTTTTTTTTATATATATAGATACAACTCACAAATTATTGTATAAAACCAATTTTTTAATGATATATTAAAAATAAATATATTAGTCAACATAGTACAATAATAAATAAAAAACTAATTAATATTAATAAATTTTTAATTAAATATATCTTATCTTGATTCTCAATAACTATTTTGTCGTAAAGAATGAAGAAAAATTCATATCAATCAATCTATCTATCTTCACATTTCAATAATTATATTTCAATATTAAAATCCACAAAGAACTCATTTTAAGAACAACTATGATCCTTTTGAACCTTCTAAACAGCAAATTTCAATATCATATAAATAGCTCATTTAGAAGACATTTCTTAAATTTGTTATCGTGAATCTTGAGAATAGAAGAATGAATCTTATTTCCTTAGAAAACAAAAACAATACATCACATGTTTGAAAAAAATAATACAATAGAAAACATATATTTTATTTATTTTTTTAAAGATGCACAAACTTCGTTCGTTGAGAAAGATCATCATGATGCTCTTTTGGTTGTTGCTTTATCTTTTTTGTTAAATAGAAAACTAAACAAATCAAGACAGAAAATGATACAATACTAAGTAAGAATGATCAATGGTCTAATTTAAGAATATAGGAAGAATGAGACAATTGAAAACATACACTTTATTTATGTTCTTTGAGCATTTTATATTGAATGGTCAATAGTCTAATTCTCACCGCTTCCACTCTTTTAATTAAAATTTAACATAAAATTTAGTAGACCTGTGTTATATCCATATTTCAAACCCAAAAGCTTATTGCGCGGAGAGGTACGCTAAAATTATACTAAAATTATTTCTGGGCCTTCTCCAAACAATTTAAACATTTGAGAACAATCGATGCTCAGTATTGCATTACATAAAAATTAATTTTGGATATTTTTTAATTTAAAAATTATTAATAAAATAGAAATAATTAATGACAAAATAAAGACAATCGTATATATTACTCAAAACATTTATATAATATGCACCTAAATGATTTGAAAAATAAAAAAAGAGAATAATATTAATAAATAGGACAACACACTTACTTATATTTTTTTTATTTTCAAAAATATATAATAATCTCCTTTTTTTATATGCACTCACTTAAATCTTAAATTCTTTCCATATACACTTACTAAATTCTGAGGTCTCATTTGTTATATTGGATAGTATAGTATAAGGATTATCTTATCGAATAATATAGTATAATATTGTATTAGGATAAGCTAATATATTATGGTGGCGTTTGGTTTATGGAATCTTACATTCTCAGAAAAGTATGTATTCCCAAGAATGTGAGTCATGAGAATTTAATTAATGAGAATGTAATATTCTCATATTTGGTTTACTTATAAATTTTTTTGAAAAATATTTTAATATTACATTCCCATTACATGGGATTAGAGATACCCACCTCCTCCTATAGGAATATTTTGTGGGAATATTTTATGGGAATGTTGGGTTAAAAATATTCCCAGGAATGTGACATTCCCAGATATTTTTTTTTCAAACTTTGAACTAAATATGGAAATGTGATATTCCCTTAAAATATTCTAGGAAAATGTTAAAAATATTTCAAGAATCAAATGCCACCTATATTATATTTGATTTGTTATTGTATAAGATGAATGATTTTATAAAATTATTTTATCTTTTATTTATTTTTCATGTTATAAAAGAATATTTAGGTTTAAAAAATAATTAATTTAATTAAAATACCCAACATATATAAAAAATTAATAAAATCATTCTAAATGAATCTAAAGTATATAATTAGACCAAAATGCCCTTCAACAATAATATATTAAAAATATGAAAAATATATAAAGTTTAAGATTTATAATATGGTAATAAAATAATATTGTAAGCTTCATTAGTATACATCACAAACACACATATATACGTGTTATGTGTGTGCACAATGGTATGTATTTATGGATATTTGTATAGTAAAATGTTACAATAAATCAATTTAAAAATATAAAATTCAATAAGTACTTTATATAAAATCTTGAAAAATATTTTGAAAAAATAATATACAATATTCACAAATAACATAAACATAATCTAATATTATCAAATAAGAATTTAAAATATTAAATTAAAATATAAGTTTTAATATAAAAGAATTTTTTTAATTTTAAAGAATGATATATGAAATAAATGTAAGAAAGAACAATATTATTTTTTTAATCTTAATAAATTAAAACTTATCTTAATATTTTCTTTTTGGCCATTATCTTCTTTCCTATAAAGTGGGTAGTCTTACATGAAATTAGTTATATAGGATGGGACTTGTGAATATCTTATACAATCCATTTGAAATTTCCAAACATTATATAAGCCTTAATAATATAACTTATCCTATACTATCAAGTCATATATGGTGTGCCAAATGAGGCATAAATTTTTTTACCATACATTTATCTCTTCTACTCTAAAAAACAAAAAAGGAAAGTTTGTATTTTCAAAACATTATATATAATTAGGTTATATTTCATAGAAGAGAACTCTAACTTATCCTTAAAATTAGAGATCATTTAATTTGCAAAAATAACATAAAAGTAGAACTTTCCAAAAAATAAGAAATCATTTAGTTAATTACTAACTATTTAAATAGGAGGAAGCAAAATCAAAATGTTTAACTTCTCACAAATCATAAAAAGTTGTTTATCCACATCCATTCTCAGTTAAGAAAATTTTTCATGTCATTTATCGATGAAAATGCAAATTTTTCTTACTTAATTTAATTAATAATTATTTTAATCTTTTATCCTCAACATTGGAAAACTATGAAAACTATAATAAATATAAATTATTAATTATAAAATATAAATATAATTTTTTAAATATAATTTTTTATTTATCATATAATAAATAGAATGAATATTACATAAAATAAATATTAAATATTATATCATATATATAATTATAATACAAATTTAATTCTAGACAGAATCATATTATATATTATATTATTTTATTTATTATTTTAAATTTCTTATGAAAATAAAAATTATCTATTTCTTATTTATTTTGTATAAATTTGATGGAATTCATTATTAACTAATATTTTTCTTTATTTAAATTATATTCCAATTAATTATATGAAGATAATTTATGATATATATATATATATATATATATATATATATATATATATATATATATATATATAAGATGCTTTAATTTTTATAAGCCTATTTTACTTTCTTATAATTAATTAAAATATTAAAAATTATCAATTTAGAAAAATTAAGCCAAAGAAGGAGATTAAAAATATGGTTTAAAAAAATAGAGATTGTTAGAATTTTTTATGATCATTTTTATTTTTTATATTTGCAATTTTAAAGGATATATTAGTTATTTTGATAATACTTTCTATGAAGTTTAAAGTCAAACTAAATAAAATATATGAAATTAATTCTTGAAAAATATCAATTTCTTATTATTGGTTTTGATGGAGGGAAGGGAAAGAAAAGGGAAGAATATTGGATAATTTTTTTTTTTAGAATTTTGTGTATGGAAGGGAAGGAATTGTAAGTTTATAACTAACCCTTTAAAACCTTTAATATCATGTATTCCTCTAAATCATAGATTTTGAAAGGTTATAAACTTAATTTACAATTTTAATTTCATTTTATTATTTAATTTATATTTATCTATATATTTACTTTTTTATACAAGAAGGAAATAAATAGAAGGGAAAAATACACATTACCCCCATAAAATATGATTTTTTTTAATCAAATAATCCCTAAACTTTCAAATATAACAATAACCCCCTAAAGTTTTGAAAAAAGTGAAAAGGGTAGTAAAATAGGCAGAGTAATTTAACAATAATTCTATTATCACTTAACAGTAGTTCAAAACCATTGTCTTTCACTTATTAGATGTTTAAAACCGATCGGTCAATAAAAAAAATTGCAGCAGCTTAAAATCATTGGTAAATGAATCATGATAGTGATGGTTTTAAGCATCTTTCACTTTTTTCAAAACTTGAAAGGGTTATTTGTTACATTGGAAAGTTTAAAAGGGTTATTTGATAAAAGGTCATACTTTAAGGGGGTTATATATATTTTTCCCTAAATAGAAACTACAACCTAAAAGAACGAGGATATGAGACTCCCTTTGAAATCACTAATACATCTCTCTATATAGCTTCTTGGAGGAGATTTAGACTTAAACTTAATGATCCATACTTCTCACATTACAAGCCATATTTGCCAAAAAAAATCAGTTACATGATTTCCTTCACGATAACGGTGAATAATCACAACTTGCCAATCTGCCTATCTCAACAACTAGATTACTTTTAACATTGCCCAAGATGGATGATACTCCTCACACCCATTCATCAACAATTCTACTATAGTTTTTAAATCTAACCCAAAGATAAGATATCTCTAACCTTTATCCCATTCTATCTTTATGGCAGTATATAAGCCCCACAACTCAACTATGACACTAGTGAGTCTAATAAATCTATAGAAGCTAAGAATCTAGACACTAGCTACATCTTGGAACACACTTCCATAAGCATGAGATGAATAATGCTTCAAGGATCCATCAGAATTGCACTTTACCTAGTTTATTAGTGGAAATTGCCACCCCATTTGTTGTTCTCTTATTGTCTTGCTTCTCTATTTTGCAACAGCTTTATCTATATAATATATTCCCTTACTTTTTAGCTTTTGCCGTAAAAATTAAGCTATGGATGTTTACTATTTCTTCCTCTAAAGATCATATCATTTCAATTATTCTAAATAAGCTAGCAGAGATTCCTAAACATAAAGCTCTAATGTCCTTCAATTGTTCTTTCTAGATTACATAGGAAGTTCTAAGACATTCATTCATGTAGATTAGAAATAAAAAAATTTTTCTAGTGGCATGGTTTTATAACCAAAAGCAAAAAATTGCTTACCTTTATGTAGTCTCTGATGAGGTGCATCACAATTTTAGATTCTTATAGACATCGGAGGCAGATATCTAAGTCCTTGAGTCTTCTAATCAACCGCTTTATATTGTTAAGTAATCATTCTTTCCCATAAGCCATCAAAAGGTTCTCACCCTTTCTTAGCCTAATGTCACAAGTTAGTAGTTATGATAATTTAATAAGTAAACATGCTTGGTTTAAGATGAAACTTAGTGAAAAAATCATATATGTTATAGAGGTCCTGTCATTGAAATTTGGGATTAATTTGACTTATATACTATTTTTTTAAAATTTTGAAATTTGAAAATATTTTAATGATTTTGACATGATTCGAGAATTCAAAAAAGTTTGAAAAGTATGTATTTATGATATTCACATTTTTATCTTTCTGTTAGTATGTTTTTAAGCATGAATTGGATGCTTAACGCATTATGAAAATGACTTACAATAACTCTAAAAAAGTATTTCTACTTGTACTGAGTGATTTTTTTTATTTAAAATACTCTTTAAAAGTGTGGAGTCTTGAGAAGGCCTAGCGGGGCACTTTAATATTGAGCTAAGGATTCAAGTGTATTTATTTGTGGCCATTTCTACTTACTCAAAATTATAGAATAAGGCATATATCAAATGAATAGAGTGTTCCTTTCCTATTCAATTTATATTTTTTTAAACTCGTTATGTTAAAAGGTTCCTAATATGGGGTGATTTTATAGCTCGATATGCACAAACACTTTGGTGACATTTAACTATGGTTTGTAGACATATTGTACATGAGATTTTGTTATATAAACAATAATTCTTCGATGCTTTGCTATTTTTACCAAGTAAGTTATGAGAGAGTTTTAATGGGAAGGTTAGCATATTCACTAAGAGTGACAAGCATATGCCATATAGTTTCAACTAGAGAGCTACCAATTCATGACATTAAGTATCATAACTTGATTTGTGCTAGAGGGCCAAGATCGGGTAATTCATAATTAATTAGATATAATTTATACAATTTTATATAAGGGATATATAAAGCTATCATTTTAAACTTGTAAGAGTCATTACCAAAGACTTGACTAGAGGGCATAAAAGATTGGATTGGCTTGAGAAGCTAATAGTGCAGGAAGATCATGCATTCGAGTAACCATTGATTGACATATCAAGCATAAGCATTTATGTTAAAGGGCTAGATTACTTGTTTGCATAGGACATTAGTTATGCATTAATTCATTATAATGGCATCAAGGGATGCAAACCACTATTCAAAAGAATGAGCAAATTGATAGCTAATCTAAAAGGAGAAACTTGGCCTTGCTAGAATGCTTAACCATTTTCGAAGGGGTGTGGTGGAGTTGAAAGGCGAAACCCTGGTCTTGTAGAAATACATAACCATAATCAATGGATACATCTTGAAGGATGACACATTAGAGTAATGTGTCGAGCATGTTATCCAAATAGAGCAGTCCAAAATCATGTCAAGGTGATCTAGAAGGATTAGTCTTGATGCTCAGAAGAGTATAGCTAGAGGAGAGAGTGGGTTACTCCAGAAGAAGTATTCCAAATTGTTGTGAGGCAGTCCCGAAGGATTATTTATGTTGCTCAGAGGAGTAAAGGTAAAAGGCAGAGTAGAGATTTAAAGGAATCATTGCAATATGTACAATTTATAGGTTTGATAGAGAATGTGTAATCATACATAATATTCTTTAATATAGTACGCTAGGCTACATAGTTACTTTATGGAGTGGTAATAATGATTCAAAGGAAAGGTAGTAAACTAGTATTACATAGTTGCTTGGTTAAGAGATATCACAACATTGAGTTCATATTTACTTATGCACAAATAAAGTGGAACTTAAGATAGAGTGAAGGATACTTTATACTTAACCCTATCAAGCTATTGATATTAGGGAGTCATTGGATGGATGTGCTTGCAAAACTCATCAAAGGACACACTTGAATTAGAATTATGTGAGCCTAGATATTGTTGGATATTACTTGAGAAATGAGGGGTTGGAAGATCATAGTGCTAGAGTGCATTAACTCTGAGTGTGGATTATGGTGGCCAATGAGATGCTGGAGTGTATTAATTCAAAAGGATGAGATAATCCAATTGAGTATAAAAGTGAAATTGCAAAGTGTGATAAATTGATCAAAAGCAAGTAAACGAACCTATGAGTAAGGTTATGGGGCCTATACATAGATCAGGCATAAGTCTTGGCGCTTGCATTGGTGTTATAGGACACTAGGTGCAAGATACTTATTATTAAGCAATCTAGAATGCTAAGTATTGCTCACAAGCTATAGATTAGTACACACTTTTGCTATGGTAATGGCATCTATGCAAGCTATAGATACAATGAGCAAAGCCAATTGCCCATTGGATAATTTACAATGGGAATGAGTTTAGGAAAGCTAGTGGGAAAATGACATTAAAGGGTGTTGGTACACTTTGAAATGAGACTACAAAGGTAGTCTTTTGAGAAATTTATGGAAGATGTATTTGGTTAAGAGGAAATTGATATTGTAGAGGTGATAACTAAACTTTGAGGTGGGGAAAATTTATAATGCCTCAAAGAGGCAAGCATGAGTAATTAAAGTAGTAACTTAGAGGAATAGGCTAAAGACTAATATGAAATTTAAGAGTAAATAGATTTTTCATGAAGTCATGTTAAATTGAAGCATCAATAAGGATATTGTCATTTAAAGTGTGGAAAAATGCTACAAGCTAGTAGTTGTAACAATCTGATAGGCAAATATGCTTAGTTTATAATGAGACTTGGTAGAAAAAACCAAATATATTGTAAAGGTCTTATAACTAAAATTTGGGATCAATTTAAGATGTGTACTATTTTTCTTGATTTTCCTAAGTTTAACCATGTTTTGGTAATTTTGGTATAGTTCTAGAATTTAGAAAAGTTTAAAAATCCTATATTGTGATTTTCACATTTTATCTTCATATTGGTGCATTTTAATGTAAATTAGACATGCAAAGGATTGCGAAAAGGGCTTATAAGGACTCAAAAAAGTATGTTCACCTATACCGGGTAAACTTTTGTTTAAAATGCTCTTTAGGAAAGGTAGAATGTTAAGAAGACCTGGCAGGGCATGTTGGCATTAAACTAGAACTCGAGTGTATTAGCTTATGACCATCCTTTACATACTTAAAATTATAAAATAAGGCATTTAGTAAATAAATAAAGTGTCTGTCTTATATTCAATTTGTCTTTTATTAAGCCCATTATATCCAAGGGCTCCTAGTGTAAAGTGATCTTATCGCTTGATATGTACAGGAGCTTCAACAATATTTGGTTATGGCTTGTAGATGAGTTATACATGGGATTTTATTGCATGTGTGATAATTCTTTGATGTCCCGTTATCTTCACCAAATAAGCCATGAGAGAGTTTTAATGCAAAGGCTAGCACATTTGCCAAGAGTGGCAAGCATGTGCTATACAGGTTTCAGCTAAAGAGCTATTAGCTTATGACATTTTGCCACTTCGATATTTGCTTCCAAACTTGTGAATGTGTACTAGCACTATTATCCATTATTCTTGAACAAATTAGTTTATTAGCTCTAAGAGAGTTTTATAAAGGGACCACACTCAACAAACTCATAAGAATATCATTAGGAATGACCTCTCCAAGCCTAATAACATCTCACCCATGTACCAAGTCAACATAAGAAGCCACTGAACAATTTTCTTCTCTGTTAAGGGCCTAAACATCATTGCAGGATTGTAGAGCATCATTTCCTG
This sequence comes from Sindora glabra, assembly GCA_020226215.1. Classification (NCBI taxonomy): domain Eukaryota; kingdom Viridiplantae; phylum Streptophyta; class Magnoliopsida; order Fabales; family Fabaceae; genus Sindora; species Sindora glabra. The sequence continues at coordinate 16,246,365 of CM035229.1, read as the reverse complement.
GAAACCACATGTTTTTCCAAAACTTGATGTCCTTTTCATTGCATAAAATCCATTTCAAGCCTTGCTTCATAAGATTCCAAACCCCATAAATCCCTTGCCATAAATTTGAACACCCAATGATTTTTTTTATTTTTGGAATTTTTTGTGGTCCATAATCATATTTGAGTCATAGTAATTTGATCCATAGACCTTCGGGTTTATCAATAATGAGGTAAGCATCATTACATTCCTTCAAGCTCGTTAAATTAAGTCCACCTTCCTTCTTCTGTTTGCCCATACCCTCCAATGCCATCAAGTGTACTATTTGACTATCATCATTATCACCCTATGTAAAGTTTCTAGTTAGCTTTTCCACTTTAGAGCAAATAGAATCAAGCAACTTATTCCTTTGCATGCTATATTAAGTTATTACTGTATGGATTGATTTTCTAAGGTTAGTTTTCTAGCAAACTATAAATATTTTGCCTTTTACACAATAAGTTGTTGGGGGACTTTTTCCAAAATAAAGTCAAAAGATTCTTTATAAGACACCCTCTTGTGGTGAAGAGGTATGCCTAAATATTTCCCAAATCTGTTGAAATTGTAAAACTAGTGCTTCACCAATTTCTCTTGATCGATTGCGATTAACATTTTTGAAGAAGAATATTCTAGACTTGTGTTTATAAACCTTTTCTTTTAAGTTTCTATAGAACAAGTCTAGACAATAGTTTGTCATTCCTGCCTAAATAACCAAAACCTTAGCAAAGAGACCCAAATCATCAGCATAAAATAGATGAGATATTGGAGTGCCATTCCTTTTAAGAGTGCTTCCAAGCATTTAAGTTGATGGCTACTTCAATTCCAAGCACTAATCGCTCAATACAAAGTACAAATAAGAAAGGAGAAAGTAGGTTTCCATGTTTTAAAACTCTAGAAGGAAGAAAATAGAGTAATCTCACCATTCCATAGAACCAACATACTACAAGTAGACAGACATGCCATGACCAAGGAGATGAAATGATTTTTGAAACCAATATATTTCAACATGTCCTTTAAGAAACTCCAATTGAGACAATCATATGCTTTCTTTAGATTAACTTTGATCGCCATAAAACTTTTCTTCCCTTCTTTTGCTTTAATTCTATGAATTGCCTCTTACGTGATGATAATATTATCTAAACTATGTCTTCTTGAAATAAAGCTACTTTGATGTAGCCTAATAATGTTAGCCATCAACCTTTTTCAATCTTGTTGCAACAATCTTCCTAATGATCTTATAGATGACATCACAGAGACTAATTGGTCTAAATTTCTCAGCTACTCTGGATTGTCTACTTTCAAAATTAGCACAGCAAATTTTCTTTAAGACTTCTTTTTTTCTCAAGATTACTAAAAGCCTCTTTGGTACATTGACAAACAAACATACTCATTGTATCCCACTGACTTTGGAAGAAGAAAGCATGAAGGCCATTAGTGCCAGGAGCTTTTAAAACCCCCATACTAAAAACTGTTAACTTAATTCCTCATCTGAAAAAGGTTCTTGAATACGAGCCAGTTCCATAGGCTCAATGCTAGGAAAATACCAGGGAAAGGATAAGCCGGTGCATCTTGATTATCTTCAGTGGTAACGTTATGAAAATATGAGACCGTCATCTTCTTTAAGACTTCGAGATTATCACACCAATGACCATTTTGGTCCAAATATATTCAATTTTGTTTCTTCTCCGGCGAATAATGGTTGACGCATGAAAGTATTCCAATCCTTTCCTTTCTGCCATGAACTCTTGACAACATCAGAAAAAGTCTCATTGGGGAGCCACGCCCTCAGACACCTGAATGGGCCATTGCCCCGTTCCTCATGATAACGATATTCTGTTTTTAAAAGGATTGGATGATGATCTGATTTCCTGGAGAACAAGTGCAGGACTATAGCCTTAGGAAATATATTTAATTGTCTCATGCTCTTCCAGTTAGATTCTGCTCCCCCCCCCCCCCCCCCCCAAAAGCTTCTCCTCTTCTTTCAAATAAGCATTGAAATCACCTAAAGCCGCCTACGTCTCATTAATGCCTGTAGATAGATAGCATAACTCTTCCCAGAGCTCCTGTCTTCGACTAGGATTAGGAGAGCCTTATACTCTCCGTCACAAAGCCATAAAAGGGTCCGTTAGCTAGAGAAAATTTTGCATCGATAAATTGTGGATGACTAAGAACAACCTCCACTTGGAAAGTCTGCTTGTTCCAGAGCAACCACAAACCTCCTGAATATCCGTTAGGATCCACCTCATGCCAACCATCTATGTCAATGCCCTTGATAACCTTATCAACCTTAGCTTCCTTTATTTTTTGGTTCAACCAGCAATATCATTCCTAAAGAATGAAGAGTTATAAAGTCTCGTATTTGGGAACTAAAAGCACAAGCACCTGCCCCTCTGCAGTTCCAGGCTAAAATATTCATGATAAACATTAAGATGATAGAGTTGTAACAGAAAAAACAGCCCAATAAAGGGTGTCTCTCAACTGTTGGCAAACCCAAAAGGTTGTCTAAGTCTTCTTTCGACGGAAAGGATGAGTAAGGTTTTTTTTTAGTAACAAAGGAATTCATTAACTATATATCAGAAACAAGTCTAGGGTAGATACCCCCATTATATCTTTGAAAAACATAAAAATAGCTGCAGGATGAGTAATATTCATGGAGATCATTGCAAAAGGGAAAAAGCATTTTTAGCCATAAAATCAGCGACTTTATTGGTTTCCTTATACATATGAGTAATTTTGAATTGTCGCATCTTAGCAGCAACTCTTTACAATTTGTGTATAAAGTAAAAACAAAGGAAGGAAAAGAAAGATTAGCACTTTGAATAGCAGTTACCACTGATAATGCATTCAATTCAATAACAACCGGGAGTAAGGCTTAATTAAATGGGTGGTGTTTTGAATATCAATGGCTTTGGATGAGGCCCCCCACATTATTTATATTTATATTTACATTCTCGAGATTTTATTATTATTTACATTTAAATAAATTCATTATTTATATTTTTTTTTGAAAAGTACCTATGTGTAAAACATATATATTATAATTGTGAAAATTTTTAATAGAGATATAAGATTATCAATTTTTTATTAATAATAATTAGACCTAACAGTTGTTACTCATATTTATTTACTCATATATATTTATTCTTAGACCCATCCATATTAATTTTAATTTTAGGATGAATGTGATTTGAAACATTATTAATCTTATCAAATAAGAATCATTAGGCCAACCCATAAGAAAATTTTTTATATGCCTTTTATAAATAATAATTATAATATTATTGTATGTTAACTTATCATATTATATTTTATAAAGAAAATTTTTACGAGAGAGTCAATATGTTATAAAAGAAATTTGAATAGCCATATTTTTAAGAAGTTATTTTAATTTAGAAAACTCATTAATAAATTAATTTTTATAAAAGAATAAAATTGTAATATTATATTCTAATTAATTATATATTTTTATTTAACCTTCCATCATATAATTTTAGATATTCAAATAAGGAGAAAAAAAGTTATGATTTAACTTTCTTTTCTCCCCTATTTTCTTCCCTTCCTTCCCCTCTTAACTTTCAAATATATTATTAACATCAATCAAACAATTTTAAATATTTCTTAAAAAATTCTCAAATTAATTTACATACTAAAAAATTCAAATTTCTTGCAAGAACTGAACCAAATGACTCCTCATTATAAAGTAATCAGTTTTCCACACAAACAATAAACGCCTCGAGTTAAAAATAGAATTGAGTCAAACACTATCGCCAGATTAGTTTCTCCATCTCATGAAATTGCTTATTCAAGACGCAAGGATTGAAAGGCAAATAGTATTAATTTGGGACGAGAAAATTCTATGTCACGGTATTAATCAATAAAAGAAAAACAAACACATCATCAAAAAAAAAAAAAAAAAAGAAAGAAAGAAAGAAATAACGCATTAAAGTATAGTAAAAAATAATATATTTCCCTTTTAACTGCCTTAAAATTTAATTAATATATAAACAACGTACAATTAAAATTCCCTCATTCTAAATAATTTTTAATTGCATTAATCTTTCATTTGAAATTAAAAAAAAAAAATTCAATTCATTTAAATTTACTCCAGGAATATATAATTTTTACATACTTAATTTCAAATGAATTGAATTTTAATTTTTTAACGTTCTTAGCGAGTTATTCGAGACAATCAACTCTTTCAAAAGATAGAAACAGATTTCTTTTAGTACATTTACTAAAAAAGTGTTTTAAACCTGAAACCTCCGAACATGTTTAACACGATGTTGGTCATGAAAAAAATTGAAGACGAAAAGACTCACAAAAGGTAAAAGAACTCTATATTCATGAAATTTACATATTTTTAATATTTAAATTATTCATCATCTCTTTTTTTAAGTAAGAAAAAACTCTTATTTCAAAAATAAAATTATTTTCTTTCCTACTAAATACACTATTTAAACTAAGTGATGTACACCTGCCCATACATGTGACAAAAAATTAGGCTCTTTGATTCCATAAAGATAAAGTTGTGTAAAATGATGGGTTGAGGATAGTGATTTGAGATTTTATTAAAATACGTTCACACGGTAAAGTGTTTATATTTAAAGTTTCATTTCACATCGCCGTTGTCAAATTCTGCTTGATAGAGAGTTTAACCGGATACTTATCCTACGTATTGTACAGATTTTATTGAGAATTTATATAAAAATTGTTCTATAAATTATCAATAATATGTTGACAATATGAATATTTAAATGTGGAATTTAAGTACATAAATTCATAATATTATCATTTGGCCCATTCTTCGATACATGTGCCTATTTTTTTCATGCTATTAGTATATGAATAATATATATAATAAAAGAAAATTATATATATAACAGAAGTGTAGAAACCTAATCTATTATAATTATTTTGTAATCATACATCAAGTTTGTAAATAATAAATAATAAATATTGAATTAATACATTACTTTCTAGTAAGTGAAAATATGCCAAATCAAATAGTTTGTTTTCATACATTCTTCACAATTGAAAGTCATAATTGAATCAAAGTTGATTTTCAACGTAAAAAAAATACAATAAAGGGTAAATGAAAACTCTCACAACTTATTTTACCCGTATCACTTTATGAGAATCAAAATTGAAAAAAAAATAATTTAAAGAAGCCTTTTCTAATAAATACAAAAAGATAAGATAAAATATTGATATTTTTTTAATAAACTCCTCTCTTTTAAAAATAAGATTATATTACCAAGAAAGATGAAGATAATTTTAAACTGCATATGTTGCACTTAGCATAAAAACGAGTAAATTTATCTCATAGGAATTGATTAGGAAATCAAATTCAAATTCATTAAAATTTTCAAATGTTTTTTATACTCCTAAAATAGATTAATTGAAAATTTTAGGTACAATATTTACTTACTTCTTTCAATGACTATATAATATAACTGAGTATGACCTACATTTATTTATAATTATAATATTAAATATAAGAAGGATTTAAATTTTATCAATTATTAGTGTAAATAATTTCCTGCTTTATTACCCATCCACGCGTCATCACATTTATAAAACTATTAAAATTTTCTAGCTAATGGTAAAAATTACTAATTAATTTTTTTCTAAAGATATGTTATTTATTCTTATTCATTAATAGTATAAAAAGTTTGATTTATTTTCTAAGATATTAATTCATATTCATATTTCTATATTAAATGTTTGACTTATTCCTAAGATATAATAATAATAAAGTTTTATTACACTAAGTGAGGTCAGCTATATAAATTGCATGATACCATTATATTTTATCCAAAACTAAATTTTCAGGAATACTTATTTCTAAGATATATTTATTAAAAATATTTTAATATTTTTCATATTAAATTCATGATAAATTCTTAATGATTAAAATATATTTCATTTTAAAAATAATATTAAAAAATTGATATTAAGAGAATATTGAAAAATTTTAAATAAAAAAAGAGAAACAAGATTTGTAAAGTAACAAGAGTTAAAAAAAGAAAATGAAAATTTTAAAATAATGAAATGTGAGCATGTTCGGTAGAGCAATAGAAGTAAAAAAAAAAAGGAAACGTGATTGGGATTGACCTTTGGTACTTAAGAAAGTACTTATAAAAGGAAATTTGATATCAATTTTAAAATATTTATCTAAAAAAATGAAACTAAAATCTTATTTTAGTTCTCACTTTATAACAAAGTTAACTTATAGTGATAACACTTATACCAATGATATTTTCTAGATTATTAGTATATATAACAAAGTTGTACAGTGTGTAGCCATGGTGAAATTTTTTTAAGGAACCCTATATAAAAAATAAAAAAATTAACATTTTACTAATGAAATCATCATTGGTGTAATTTTTCTTAAAAAATGAAAATTATATGTATTTTGACAATAATGTTGTTACTATAAGGTTTGTGGATAATTGCATAAATTGGAACATTTACCTATATGTGAGAGTCACTTATTCTGACATCCATGTTGATGCTATTGGTTGCCTAAGAAACTGGGTTGCTACAATCTAGTGCCAATTATTCCAAGGCCCTATATCAATAACATTATTGTCTTTGTAAATCTTTTTATGAAAACTTAAAAAGTAAATTTTAATATAAGAATGCAAATAAGGCAAAATCTTTATTTTTAGTTTAATTCTTATGATCTATTAATATTTGCAAAGCACTTAGCCATTCATCAAAGGCACCCATCAGCACATCTTTTGGAGTTCAAACCTAACTGAAGGTAAGATTTGGGTTGTATTTAAAAAGCGACTCATAAGTATTAATCAACATTCAACTATATGTTTGTATTAATTAACTTATATACTTTACCATTTGGATTGAATTTTTATTTTTGTATTTGCCTACAAGTTAGTTGTAAAGATGTCAAGAATGCTATCCAAAGAAAATGGTTGTATAGAAATCTTATCAAAAGGTAATATCTTAGCACTTCTATATATCTAAAACACAAGCAATTAAGAAGCTTAATATAGGTCTCATAACTTTTAAGAAATGATGCAAATAACTAAGTTTTTTGAGATGGATACATAACAGAGGAAATTAATAATAATGGTGATTACTTTCATGGTATCTTCGAAGCAATTCTTCACTTTCATGTCCATTGCAACTAGTTTTATTCTTCAAATTATCATTAGCTAACTCTTATAATTCTTTCCCACTTCTAGTACTTTTTAAGTATAATAAGGAACTTAACTATCCTAATAACATGTACTTCTTTTCTAATTCGACACAAGAAGCCCTTTAAAATGTTTGTTATTGTATCAATTTTATTATTGTACTTATTATTCTATTAAATTTTTATTATTATGTATTATTTTCTATTCTATTTTATATATTTTATTTTTTGTTTCATTTAGTATCATTATTAATATAACAATATTAATTGTAAAAAAATTAGGAATAATGCTTATTATTAATATCATTAAAACAAAAATATAATTAATTATTTTCAATTTTTTTAAAAAAATAAAAATTGGCTATATTAATGACAAAGGTTATTAGTATAAAGGTGTTACCATGGACACCACTTACCTTACTTTGATGATAAATGTTGTTTACGTAGGATACTTTACTATGTTGATAACACATGTTATCAGTATAGAACCCTATGGCCACACCTTAATAGTGATGAGTTAGTATTGACACCAATATTGTTAGTATATATTAGTAATGATGACTTTGATATCAATCCTAATAACAATTGTTGTTGATATATATTATTTTTCTTGTAGTGTTGAAATATTAGATTTCTATCAATTTCATCCATTAAATAATGTTCATGTTTATTTGACTCAGGAAGATTTAAGACTAAGTAAAATTTTAGTCCTTCTAATTTGACTTGGACTTAAATCTTTAGAGACTAAATTGATATACAATAATGAAATTGATAGAAACATAATACTTTGAGGATTAAAATAAGATTTTAGTCAAAGAATGAAATATATAATGAATTCATAATTTTATATTGAAGATTTAACCTATTTTTTAAGATTTATTAATTAAAAATTAATTAATATTTTCTATATTACATTGACAATGGACAAAATTCCAATTAATTTATACTTAATTTAAAATATAGCACTTGTAAATTAATATTAATAAAATTTAAATATATAAATAAATTTGTTTTGGTTTTCTTAAATTTATTAAACATAAAATATGCATGTTAGTACTTTCAAAAATTATGCATTATTTAAAATATTTTTATAATTTTATAAAGTAAAATATTAAATATTTGTAAATTATTTTTTTCAATTTACAATTACCTACCTTAAGGTTTATCTTAATTACATTTATACTCATTCTATTTTCATAAATATACACTTGCCTCCTTTTTTTTTCTTTTTTGGAAGAAGATGATAAGTGTATATTTAAAATAGAGAGAAAAAGAAGTGAGTGTAAAATGAAAAGGGATTTCAATGTACATTCTTGAAAATAAAAGGGTTTGAATGTTATTACACTAAATCTCAAGTGAATTTGTCCATATTTTTATGATTTACGCTTGAAAGTTAGAAGGAAAAGGGTATGAATTGGATAAAGAGATAGAATGGAAGGTAATAAAGGAAATAAAATGGATGGTTAAGAGAGACCTTTTATTATCCTTGTTTGGATTTCTAAACTATCCTTTAGAATTCCTTAAATTGGAATATAAAATAGTAAGCAACAAGAGATATTGAAAGGCTCTAAAGGATTAGTTATAAATGTCAAATTTCCTCTCCTCATTATTCAAAACTCTTAAGATACAATCTTTTGTTCCATCTCTTTTCCTTGTTTTTTTTTCTTTTTCCATCCAAATATAGCATTATGGCTCATTAGAATAGAAGTTCATCAAACTTCAAGTATTAATTTTCTATTGTCATGTATTTTAATATCCAATACTGTACCTTCTGAACTATTAAATCTACATCTCATCAATTTTCTTCAATGGTAATATATATATATATATATATATATATATATATATATATATATATATATATATATATATATATATATATGTATGTATGTATGTATGTATGTATGTATGTATGTATGTATATATTGAGAAAAAGAGTTTAAAAAATAAGCTAACTAAAGGAAATAATACATTATTATAAAATTGTAAATAAACATCGGTAGATAAATGTCAATCAAAGTTAACATCGATATTTATTTTGAGATGATGACATCTTTCAAATTATTTAAAAAATTAAGATGACAGATCATAAATATAATCGATATTTATTTAGATATGATGATATTTTTGAAATTATTAGAAAATTTAATATGTTATTTTTCACTTAACTAATGTTAAAATGTGTTTCATTTGGAGGTTATTGGAAAAATAAGAAAATTTAATATGTTTATTTTAGATTTAACTAATATTTAAAGGTATTATAGAAATTTGGCAAAAAAAATAACAAATTTTAACATGTCAATTTTGAACTTAACTAACGTTTAAAATTATATCATTTATAAGGTTATTGGAAAATTATGAAAACTCAAAATATTAATTTTGTACTTAACTGTATTTTGAAAGTATTTTAAACAACTAGTTAAGAATTGTGAAAAGTAAACACATTGATTTTGTACTTAATCAATGTTTAATGGTATAATATTTGTTAGCTACATAGAAAATAATGATATATAGGACTTTGATTTTGTGTAATAACTAACATGTATTTTTTTCTTCAAATGACCTATAAATTGCACTCCTACTCTCCAAATGAGACATCATTATGATACCTTTGCATCCATTATTTAATTCAAGAGTTTGAGTGGAAGACAAGGATAGGTCACCCATCCTCGCTTTGCAATTAGAAGTGTTGTAAATGCTGTTGAAGTATCTAGTCCATTCCTTGATATCTTTTTTAGGGAATGGATAATAAGATGCTTTAAAAATATTTACATCATTTCTAAATGTGTAGCAAGAACGGACGAGCTATCATCATATTCCACCTAAACTCAAAAAATAGTAATGGAAGTTAATGTAATATGGAGATATTTGGGCTATAAATGAGACAAATAAAGTAGTTTTCAATGTATATAAAAATTTGCAACATTTAGGATGATGATAAATGTTTGTCAATTTAGTTTAGGTTTTACATTGTAAAATATATTGATTTTACTATAATGATTTATTCATGATTTAATGTATTTTTAGTGTAGGTTAATCACCATTTAGTAACATATGTATATGTAATAATTTGAAAAGCAATAAAATGTTGGAGTAACTTTTTAGAATTGTTTGTCTCTCCTTTCTCATCTATTTGTACACTATTACAAAATGACGATTCTATATTGATCGATTGATGTTAATCAAAGATAAATATGGTAATATTTTTTAAATTACTGAGACAAATAAAATAACTGTTAGCAAATATAATCAACATCTATGTCAATGTAATGACATTTTTAAATTCATGGGGAATTTACAATGATGGTTGCCAGCATCTATTTAGGAGGTGACATAACTTTTGAAAACATTAGAAAGCTTAAGACGTTAGTTTTATACCTAAAAGTGCCAAGCAAACTCATAATGTTGGTTTTTCACTTAACCGACATTAAAATTGATGGTGTGATGGTGTTTTTATAAATATTGTCTTAACTTTCTATGTCTATTTTACATTAATCTGACATCAATTCTTTAGGATGTTAGTTGTCAAATTAAAAACCAATAGGTAAATGTTTTGGCTGCATAACTTTCATTTCTTCCCTATTTCAGATTACTTTAACTTTTCGAAACCCACTTCTTTGATAGTAACCTTTGTTGTCATCATTTTACTAGCAATTCTCAAGCCTTTACCATTTTCTTAATTGCACTCAAGGTTAGCATTATGCTTATTCTAGTCATTACAAAGATCTTTAGGTAAGTTTTTTTATCTAATTTTGATTGTATTTTTTAATGTTAAAAGATTATTTAGCTTTATTTGTTTGGGATTTATATGTGTATAGTGACATTGTAGTAGCCTCGTTCATTAATAAAAGTTTAAATATATTATTTGTTGTATTTGATAATGCTTTTAAGGTTTAGTCGCCCTTATAATATATGATTATGGTCATCACTAAGTTAATTTGTAAAAAAAAAGAGTAAAACTTTGCTTTAATGGTACAATAGTTGATATGTAAATAATAAGAATAGGATAGGATAAAGGGAAAAATTAGATTCAACATCTTTGGAGTTTATACTAATTATATTGAATATTTTTCATTATTTAAAAATGTTTATTTATTAAAATATTCTATTAGGTATGAAATGTAATGATATTAAATATTTAAATTATAGTTCCTTTATTAATATTATTTCTTATGGCTAAAAGATTATTTCCTTATACTTTTTATTTAAAAGTATGCTCTTTTTTTGAAAGATAAAAATGTGTCCCCTTTTTATGTATAATTGTACTATAATATTTGCATATAAAAATATAGGAAAATTATCCTCTAACTATGATAAATAATATTAGAGAAGAAATTATAGCTAAAAAATCAATGTAATTAAATTTCATAATGATCAAAGTATTTAAAAAAGGTTGAAATGTACAATTTTGAAATATGAGAAATATTGAGTATAATTGAGTCAAATCTAAAGAAAGTCAATTTAATTTGTCTAGAATACAAGTTTGTCTTAACCTGAAAATAGCAGATAAATAAACTTAAAAAATACAAAGAAAAACTCTTAATTTTTTAAATTTAGAGCGCTTTTAATTTTTAAATTTATAAATAATTATGTTCTTCTTAGGGAAGAAGAAATTCTTGCTACATAGGAAAATTGTAATTTCCTACTATATACACTATTTAAATAAGGTGAGGTCTTTGATTTTTTTTTAATAAAGGTCATTGATTTTATATAAATAAAATTGACTAAAATGAAGGGGTAAGGAAGTAATTTGAGATTTTTTCCCTTTAAAAGTATGTTGACATAGAAAAAGTGTTTTTGCTCATTTAAAGAGAAATTATAGTATACCACCGATGTAATAGTGTATCAGTACACCATCATCTTAATGAATATTAGGTTTTTTTTCTTAACTCAAATCTAATATATTATACAATAACAAATTAATGGTTATATTTAATAGTGCATACATAACGGTGGTCAAAATTTTGGTTGACAAAAGCTTTAATTTGATATTATCCTATGTATTGTATAGATTTTATCAAAAGTTTACATAAAAATTATTTAATTTATATTTTATTTATTATTGACATAAAATATTTTATATTATCAGTGAATTAGAAGATAACACTTCATTAAAAAAATAGCAATTATTTAATTTGATATTATCCTATGTATTGTATAGATTTTATCAAAAGTTTACATAAAAATTATTCAATTTACATTTAATTTATTATTGACATAAAATATTTTATATTATCAGTGAATTAGAAGATAACACTTCATTAAAAAAATAATAGCAATTAAGAAAATTTAAATATAGCAAAGAAGGTTTAATAATTTTTATTAATATAATAACATATGATTGGTTAATAATTTAGAATTGATTACATTAATAATAGATCAAATTCAAATCTAAAATTATTTTATAAGCTATAGATAACACGTTAACAATTTAAGTATATAAATTTATAATAGGCTAATACTTCAATACAAAGATCATATTTTAGAGTGTTCATACCCTAGATATTTAAATAAATGCAAGTCATTTGGTTAATCATTTATTGAATAAATGTTTTGATTTATTATTTAGTAACTTGATACATAGGTTTTAATTTCTTGAGAGATTAATGCCAAATTTATCACATTATTTAAAATGAATACAAAAGAAGCTCCACTAATATGAAATATTGGAACTTTATCTCATTAATTAATTATTTGTAATAAATTACTTTAATCCCCTCTAAAATTTACTTAAATTGCACAAACCTTTTCTATATTTTCAAAGTATACATGTTGCTTTACTTTAATAGAACAATTAAGAATATTCCTCGAATATGCCTTGTTTCTAATTTCTTTTCTATTTTAATATATTAAAATTGTGAAATGGAAATTGCACCTTTATTTATTCAAATTACAATCTAACTTCAACCCCATTTTCATCTTCTCTGCATTTCCCTTTCTTTTTCTACTTGTTTTCTAGAATTTTTAATAGAGGCTTATATTACTTTTATTAGGTAAGGTTTAGGTATTAGTGTTAGCTTTGGTAATTTAAGAATGGTGTAGCATTCATCTAATATATTTCATTAATTCTATATCTAAAAAATAAATCAAGACATTTCTTTTTTCTTCATTTTTTATTTAAGAGTATCTTTTGGATCAATTGCCAAAAAAAAAAAAAAGTTGAATGCTTGAAATTTCATAGATTATATAGAGACTCGTTTGAAGTCATATCCTCTTCTAGATTATGACCAAAATTAACATTCTTTTTTGAATCAAATTTTTATTATCATTTCATTTTATTGCATTTACATGCATAAATAATCCAATAAAGTAGATACAAAATTGACAATTCTATGAGAAAACTTCTTCTCTTCTCTACTAAGATATTTTAATAATAGTATATCACGACCTATCATGATCATGATTAGCATAGACTTCATTATTAGTTTCCATAAACCTTAAGAAATTTTCATTCTTTTTATTTAATAGAAGTTTCCAAATTTCAAGAGAATTTGAAATTTTCTTTTTAAAATTTTACAGAAAAAAAGATAAAATTTCTTCCATTTTTGAACACTTCCTAAGGGTTATATGCCCTATCATTCAAAACCTATGAATTTTCAATTACAATAAATTCAAATGTAGTTTTACACTCACGTATGTATAATCAATTCAACACACTATATTTCTAAAGTATGTGAAACTGTATCCTAAAGTGAAAGTCTACCTGCATATAACCTAAAATCTATTTCTCACATCGCAAATATAAGAGTCTCAACTATTTATTAGAATTTAATATCATATACTACCCATTCTAGATAGATATTACATTCACAAACAGTCATTAAAGTTTAAATATAAATAAATCATCATAAACATCAATTCTTTGCAATCATGTCAAATATTGACATCCATTTATAAGGAAAGTTTTAATATCACATTAAGTTACATATTTAATTGTATTAAACACAAATGCAACTGTATTTCAGGATCAAGTTTACACTTTTTTTAACTACGTGTCAAGAATTTCCTATTCGACTCTTGAATCAATCTTATATCTTTCGCAACGGTTAATTAAGAATTTTCCATCTGACTTTTAGAGTATCATTGTTTCTTCATAAATCTCAATATCCAATGTCATTACTCTAACTCAGATCACATTTTAATCTCAATTCCACTCATAGCATAATTCACACTATACTACTTAGTGTATAAGTAACAATTGAAATCAATCATATTTCATTAATAGTTAAAGATACTACTATCATACTTCTATTATGCAGTTTAATCAATTAATATTTATTTAAATAACTAATAATTCTTATTTCACGATATTAAATTTACACATAAATATATATATGCATCAATGAAAAATTTATATTATTAAGTAAAAAAATATAATTCATAATATTTAAATTACCATTTATTAAAGTATTAAAATATAGTGCGATATATATATGAAATCACCCCGTAGCTCCAAAAATATTTAATTTCTCCGCTTTCACCTTGTGTTCTTCCCGCTCATTGACACCGGAAGGAGCCGCCGGCAGCTCGCCGGCACTGGAAAGAATGAGAGCTTGCCCGAGTTGCAGCTTCACGCCTCCGGTTAGCCACCATCATCTCAAGCTGCGATTCTGGAGATTCCTTCACGCTATCGTCAACAATGCTTTAGAAATGGTGAAGCCTTTAGCTTATGATGTTGCGGCAAGGCAAGCAAGCATCAGCCGAAAAAGAATCCCCACACTGGAGTTCTGTTTCAGCCCCCCCCCCCCCTTTTTTTTTCCAGCGGTGGAGATGTAGCTCTCTTCGCGCCCAGCCCAAGAGCCGTCGGACCAAGGAAGAGCAACGTGCGAGCTTGCGTGCGGCGTGCAGCGTGCAGCACTGTGGAATAGAGAACCAAGATGGAAAGAGGAAGGAGACCAAAGAGAGAAAGTGCGGTGACAGGGTAGGGAAAAAGTGAGAGAAGCTGCTGGGGAAATAATGAGAAAAAGGAGAGGGAGCTGCATCCGAGAAAAGAAAAACAGAGGAGAGAGGCAGTGACTGTGTCCGGAGAAAGAGAGAACCATTGAAAACGCAAAAAAGGCTGAAGCTGTAGCCGTGTACTTGCTACAGGTAAGAGACAAAATAAAGTAAAAAAAAATAGAGTACGTGCGCTAGCGAGAATCCGGGAAAAAGAGAGAAATTTCGAGAAAAACAAAAATAAAAAAAAAGCTGAGGGATATAATTCCATATTTCTGACCTCATGAGACTTTTAATAAAAATCTCAACCGTTAATTTATTTCACATAGTTCTTACAAAACTAATTTTTATTAAAAGTCTCATTTAATGTATTTTCAATTCTTCCTTTTAAAAATATATATAAATATATTTTGTAATAACTTGACTAAAATAAAAAATCTAAAAATAATTTATTTTTATCTCCTTTAATTCCAAAATAAATTTATCAAATATTGACAATTAATTCATAAAATTTTTTACTCATAATTACTATTTCCAATTTATTATAAATTCCTTACAAAATGATTTTAATCTAATTTTACATCGACAATGACGATAAAAATAAATAATTCTCATAAATATAATTTTTTCCAATTTTCCAAAACCTTTGATTTGGAATATAAATTTAAAACCCCAAATATTAATCAAATAATAAATAATTATTCATAACCATTGAAATTTATAAAACTTTAAATATAGATTTGGGAAATTCAAATATAGATTTGGGATATTACAAAGTGCAAATTTTTAGTTCAACTAAAACTTATTAAGAAAATTTACTGTGAAAATAATTAGAAAATTAGAAATTTCTATAGTTTTTAACTAAATTCCTATAGCTTAATCTAAGTATTTAATTAAATGCTAAATTAATTATGGAAATCTTGTTATTAATTAATTATTTATTATATACCATTTATAATCTAAATATTTAATTTGTAATCAATTCTCTTTTATTGTTTTAATTAAATGCTAAGTTATTAAAATCATTATATTCCTTCTTTAATCTACCTATTTAATATCATACTAAATTTATCAATCTTATTTATCTTTTTTGATTGAATGTTGAAAATAATTTCTTATTTGTATAATTAAACATTAGCTTAATTAACTCGTGTCTTAAAAAAAGTGAAGATCCTATGTTACAATAATTAAGTTATCTATTTTGCCAAATATTTACTAGTATTTTAAATTTTGACCCCCTTTATTTGTTAACATATGGCAACATACTTAGGAAATAAATTGGATTATTTAACTTGCTAATAAAAAATTAAAAAAAAGAGTAAACCATACTAAAGAAATAAAGCAATCTAATACCACTTTTAGCAATAACCAACAAATCAAGAGCTTTTAATTAAAATAATAGGAGGGTTTTCATTTTAATCAATCAAAAATTTTAAACTAAATAAGCAAAAATTTTGAAAATATTGAGATAGTTTAATATGAATACAAATGGTAAATAAATTAATTTTAACTAATAATAAGGTCTTTTGTACACACTAATTATATTTACTCTTTCAAACTGAGAAATCTCTCTTGAATGTCTCACTTTTATCCTCAATATTTTCCTTAACATAAACACTCTATTTACTAACGCACTTTCTTCTCACTATATTGCATATATGAGCACTTACTCACTTTATTTGATCAAACAAGTACATATCAAGGCCTTTGTATGATCCTTCGAATCAATAGTGATACCATAATTTAATTAGAAACGACTAACAATGTTTTCAAGGAAAAGCAATTGCTAATTAGTTTAATAAATTAGTAAATCCTCTATTGTTAGTGTGCTTTGACATTAATTCTACTAGTATAGCATTTAAAATGTCTAAAGTGATATTTAAAAATATTATCAAATGTCTAATATTATTAATTTAGGTATCAACTCAATAACCAAGTTATATGTATGATATCTATTTTTTAATTATTTAATGTGAAAGTGAGTAACTATATAAAATAAGTTTGATTCTTGGTTAATTAATTAACTAATATGATGTGAAATCATTATAATTATAAATTATACGATATCTTGTTAAGAAAAATGAAGCACACATGTGATAAATAAATTAATTTTTATTAATAATAAGATTATTTGTACACACTAATTTTATTTATTCTTTCACATAAAGAAATATCACTTGAATATTTCACTATTATACTTAGTGTTTTTCTTAGCATACTGATGACACTCTCTTCACCAATACAAATCAGCACTTTATCCTTACAATATTACATAATTGAGCACTCATTCCCTTTACTATCACACAAGTATATATCAAAACCTTTATATGAGCTTTCAGTTGGTAAATGATAACTTTATCAAATTATGTTATACCTATTATTCTCAAACAAAATTTCTTATACTCTTTCACATTTTTCCCATGAATATTCCTTTAGTGAGAATCTTTTATGAATTATTAGATTTACAAATGTTTGTAAGAATAGATTTATAAATTAGTTGAATTGGATCGTATTTTACATTTTTTTTGAAGATTTTGGAAGTGATTCTCATTTCAAATATATAAGACAAATTAATTTAGAATAATTGCCATTAATTCATAATTAAGATTGCAATAATTTTTATTAATTCATTGGAATCAACTTTCAATTAATTTTCATTTTTAGGTGAAGAGAATCTAGCAAAAATCACAAACTTTTAGTTGTGTAAAGAACTTATTTTACATAAAAAAATTATTTTCAATTTTGAACAATACAATAAATTGAAACAACGACAATATTTTCGAATACTAAAAATATTTCTTTTAAAATTCATTTGTTTTCATTCATCATCCATGATCATTGATGAAAATATACATTAATACAAAAATAGAACAAAATTTTAATAATCACATTTCGTAATCTACTCTTGCTCACACTTATACTATGAATGACATCTATTGAATTATAGGAGCAATTTGCACTAATGCATACAAGATCATAACCATGATTATGATTTATTCTTTAACTCATTTTTTGCTTCTTTTTTAGAAGAATTCCTACAAAATTCAATTCCATTGAACTAGGCAAAATCTCCTTGTAGAAATTCCTAATTTTTTAGCCCCACCATCTTCAATCTTCTTTGGCATTATTGCTCTATTGTTATTCCCTCTTAATCTTTGCCAATACATGATTCTCTAGAGTACGCTTGATTTTTTTAGAATTAGAAGTAAATATCATTTGACCTTTGCTCCAATAATCTATCTTTTTGTTTCTTTATTGTCGATTTTCATAAGAGAGGTAATGGTATTGTGATTTTTCAATAGAGAAAGAAAGGAAGACAAAAAAGGAAAAAATGAAATAAAATAAAGGGCAATGTAGTTATTTTATAATTAATTTATATTATAAATTATATAAAAAGAGAAAAAGAATAAAAAATGGAATATTCTTAATTTTTTTTATTAAATAGACTAATGTGTACGATTTGAAACTAAATGGGATGTTTGTATAGTTTCATTAAACTAAAGAAGAGATCAATGTATTTTACTCTATAATTAAAATGATTTAGATAATAAATTTCAAATGAATAAAATATTAGGATGTTGCTAAAATAATTAATTTTAATAGGGCAAAATTATGAGTAGGTAAACAAAATTTAACAAGATATGAAATTAAGTTTTTGGTGACCTATGGCATAATTTGGTAAAAGCAAGGTATCCAAGTCCCAAAAAAAAAATTAGTGTAGAGGTCTTGCCCTTTAAAATATTGTATTTGGTTCATTTGTTTATAGAATGGCTCTTATTTTTATGCTATTAATATAATGATATTTATGTAATAAAAGAAAAAACATATAACAAAAGTATTTAAGCCTAATTTCTAATATTTATTTTACAATCACACATAAAGATTTGTAAATAACACATATTTAATATATACAATACTTTTGTTGAGTAAAAAAAATGTAAAATTAACTAATTTTTTTAGGTTTTTTATTAGTAAATTCATGATTGAATTAAAATTAATCATCAACATAAAAGCAAATACAATAGAGAGTAAAAGAAAACTCTCATAACTTGTTTTACTCCACATATATTTTTGTGAATCATATTTGAAAAAGGATTTGATTTAAAAAGGTTTTTTAAATGAATGCAAAAAGGTATGATATATAACAGAACAGAGGCTTAACCGCTTCCCACTCAGCACATTCTTTCATAGGTAACCGTGGCACTATCTCATCATGGGCTTGGAAAGGTGTGTTAGCCAGAGCTCTTTCTCTTTATCATAGGGCATGTTATTTAATATGTGATGGGTCACTTAACCTTTCACACAATCCCCCATGGCTCCTAAGTGCCCTACTCTTTTGGCCACGTCTCAAACTAGGTAGTGCACTGCCTATAAATTGCAGTGTTTCTAATCTCTAGATACTAGGTACAAAGAGTTGGAATGTCAACATGCTTCATATCCTTTTCATTGAAGAAAATGTGGACCACATTATCCAAATCAAAGTGCCAATAAATGGGATTGATGAATTGAAATGGATTTTGGAAAGTTCTAAATAATTCTCAGTTAGTTCAGTTTACATGGCCTGCAACAAACAGAGGTACACTGAAGAGGAGGCTAATAGATGGCAGAAACTTTGGAAGGCAATTATCCATTACGGGTTCAAGGTCACTCTTTGGCGATTTGTTAAGGGAATTATTCCTACAAAATCACGCATTCAATGTTTTATACATCTCTAAAATATTAATTGCCTACTGTGTGACTTAGAGCCAGAGGATAAACTACACATAATGGGTAGATGCGAGATTACATGCCTTCTGTGGTTTCATATTTTAGGTATACACCTCATGTCTATTCCTTTTCTCTCTACGGTTAGTGTTTTGGATGCTATTTTACAGATCAATCAGACCCTTGTTCCACACAATGCTTTAACTACTTTTGCTATCTGAGTTGCGGCTGGTGCAGCCATTATCATATGTCGAGTTTGGGAAGCTAGAAATGATCTAATCTTTAAAGGAACCCCAATAAATGTGGAAGCTTTAACAGTCTTTATGGAAAATGATTTAAGGATGGAACTCGGTAGGATCGAAGGCCTAAAGAGCGCAATAGCTAATCAGATCATGGTCAAATGGACTCCTCCAAATGACTGTCTCAAGTTCAATGTAGATGCAACTTGGAAGAATGAAATGGTAGCAATTGCAATTCTAGCAAGGGATGAACTTGCCTAAGTGGAAGGCATATGGTTTGAAAATTTTAACTATGAATATCTAGAAGTTGCAAAAGCCCATGCAATACTCAAAGCCTGCCAAATAGCCCAAGAATTTCATCACAACAAGATTATTATTGAAAGTGACTGCAAGCTAGTGGTAGATGCTATTTTAGGTTTCACTCAAGTCCCATGGAAGATTAGTTCTTACATAGAAGACATTACTCTTTATTTGCTAGATTCTACTATTTTATCAATAGTTTGGATAGGTCGTGAGGTAAATACTGCAACTCATGCTAGTGCCAAATGGGTTTACAATGTCATAGGGAGTGGCACGGGTACTGTCCGTGAGGTTCCTCCCTCTGTGGAGACGGCATGTACAAATGACTTACTTTTTGCTTTTGAGTAAATACAATTTTTGCTTTTAACAAAAAAAAAAAAAAAGGTATGATATGATATTGATTTATTTTTAATAAATGGCCAAGACTTTTACACCCTAGATATTTTTTATGGATTCAAACACCTTAGTTAATATTTTTGCTATATTGTGCCATATGTCATAAAAAAAATATTTCATAGTTTACTAAACTTTGCTTACTTGTACATAATTTTGTCCCATTGAAATTAATTATTTTAATAGCATCCCAATATTTATTCTTTTTATTTTTATTACTAAAATTATTTTAATTATATTTTAATTTTTCAATGTTACTAATCATATCTCTTTACTTGGCCTTTGTAAGGGACAAATTAGTATTTTTGCAATATAAGCTATAGCCATCATGACTTTTGTAATTGCTCTAGGACATATATATATATATGTATATATATATCGAAATCTTGGTCAAAGAGCTTATAATTCCATCATAAAAATAGAAATTTTGTTATTGAGATTCAATTAAAAGTAACAAGAATTTATCAAAATAACGAAGTATTCATGTTTATGTATAGAAAGTTACCAAAGTAACAAAATATTTTTTTATATTATATCATGTTGTATTATTTATATTATAGGGAAAATTGTTCTATTTTATCAATGTCCATACTAAGCTATGCCAATATTTTCAAAATTTCTGCTTGCCCAATACTCCAATTTTATAATACATCCAATTTGAAATATATCCAAAACCACCAAAAATACAATACTCCAATTTTCTATTACATACACACCCTAAATAGAACAAAGAATATGTACATTTTGTATTAATTATAATACACAATTCCAAATTTAGGAAATGAAATTCATAATATATATAAAAGCTAAATTTCTTTCTACATTAATTTCATACAATTTTGATATGGGATTAAGAAATACCTAATGATTTACAGTATTGAATAATATATGTCTAAGGAATTTTTAAATTGTAAGGAAATATAGTAAGCAAATAAAAATTTAAGTATTGTAACAATTACAAAAAAAAAATATCATAGTGAATGCCATGAATAAATAAATGATCTTATAATTGACTCACTATCCCCCTCTTTACATAACAATAGTAAACATACGAACACCTTAAGAGGTCATAACTAAAGTAGATTGCAAATCTAATGAATTTGGGAACCCCATTTTCATATTTAGTACTAAGCCAATTAGCATGCATCCATCTTTAATCCATGAATAACTAATCTAGAAAGAACTATACACTTAAGAATATTAACCAAACCTTATATCACATTAATTTGTACATATTCTTAGGTATATGCCTAAAATACATACACATTCATGCATTTATATAAGTCAATAACACAGCCTAAATCATTCATAATGGAACATTTTCTAAGTACATAGCCAATGCTAAAACATTTCCATACATTTATAAAGGAAATATTTTGTGTGTAATATATTTCGTACCTAAAGTTATGATATGTTCATAAGTTAATAGAGAATCATAAATATTTTAGTATAGCAGTATAAGCTTAACTCTAATCATCCTAAGTTAAATATATTAAGACAAACCCAAGAGAAAATAAACCATACATCTATGTTAAAAATATCAAGATATACAATGATAACATGAGAATATTTGGTAGGTGTACTATGTTTGCATAGAATAATAGAAAAACAAATTGCATTTTGCTTTTTACGATAGAGTTTTGTATTAGAGAAATCCTAATTTTGTAAATGACATAGAGTAATTAGTCTTGTATTTCATACTTCCACTAGTGCTTTTGTATTTTTTTTTATACTTTTCCCATTGGTTTCTAATAGTAGATGATATGGAAACAAATATTAGTTATTTGACATTGATTTAATTATAATATCATCATCTTTATTAAAGTGACATCATTCTAATAAATATAATATAATATCAATTATTTGTATGCAACTAACATTATTTTGTAGGTGACACTACCAATATATTTTAATATAACTTAAATACTATATCAAATTTTAGAAAATTACATTGACTAGTTGAAAACAAACTAATCATTTTACAAACTACCTAAAAGATGAATTAAGTATAAGAAACTCAAAATTTTGCATAAATAAGATAAAAAGGATTACTATGTTTTAAGACATTAATTTTTGTAAGTATGAAGAAAAAGAATGTTAGTTTCAAAATTAAGAAAAACTTTATAATTTTATTAAATATCATAAATTTATGTAATTTATATGTTCTTTTTGCATATTTTTCTCACAATGATAAAAATATTAATATATTAAATGTAAATATATAAAAATATAAGAAAGAAGAAATCGATATAAAAAATTTATTTTATAATTTTATTCATTCTATATGTCATTACATCAATAAATAAAAATTTATAATAATATTATATAAATAAAAAAAGATGACTTTTGTCTTCCACTCTTATTGCTAACCTTCATGCCAATTCTTATAGTTATCATCCAAAAATCACTCTTTGATATTTATTATATTTAAATATTGGCAAATCATTGATTGATATGGGTAATACATTTGTCACTATTAAAATGCTAGAGAATTTGAGGAGGAGGAAAACTACTCTCTTACTATCCCAATTGACATATCTATATATTTTTCAATGTGTGAAAGCAAAACAAATCAAATTCTCAAACAAAGTGTATTAGATGAAATAGTAGGGGAATTGTTTTCCCTATCCTGAGATGTTTAGAGTTAAATAATGGAGGTTAAGCACCATAAATATATTTTTAAATGGAAAGTGAACATGAAATGTATAAGTAATAAAGAAAACTATAGACATCGATTATTAACTTAAAATTAATGTCTTAAGAATGCTTGATTACTAAAAAAGTGAAGGTTGCATTCCTAAGAAGATTTTCTAAAATGCTTATAGATATCAATTAATGTTAATATTGATATGTAAATGTTTTTCATCTTCTTGTGGTATCCATTGAAATGCCTTTTGGATGATGGTTTTGTAAATAAACAATGTTTTATTTAGGCATAAAGTTAGTGATGCACAAAAATTGACTATATTATTTTCTCCTATTGTATATCTCTTAGTGTGTTTCATACACTAAATTTTATGGAATTGGCTTTGATATGTGATTGGATATTGATTTTTCAATGTTTTAAAATTGTTTGATTAATATTAGATTTTTACATTGTATCATGTTTTCAGATATAACTTGAATTTTAAATAATGAAATTCGGTGACCTTTATATCCTTAGAAAGCTTAGAGGAAATTTTAAAATTCATATACTTTGATTGAAACCCTATTTGGATGTTTGAAAGGTCAAAGTGATCGTGATATTGATGCTTTGTTTTTTGCCAAGCTAAATTAGTTTGAATTTTTAAGCTATATTTGGAGCTTCAAAGGTCCAATTAAGGTAAAACTAGTTCCTATAGTTACTAAGATGTGACCTAACAATTTTCATGTTTAAGATTTGGTGAAACTATATAGCCTTGGGGTCTCATAATGGCTATAAATCAAACCTTCAAGATTTTATTGCAATAACTCTTGTAATGTATTATTTTATAAATTAAGTTCTAGGTTTTTAAAATTAGAAAGGTCTTATTCTTTGTAACCCTAGGAGATATATTAACTTGGCCCATCAAGTTTTGTAAGATAGGAAATCATATTTAATGTTTTGTGCCTTCAAAGGTAAGAATATATAATTTTAAATATCTTTCTTTTCTTCTCTAAGTTTCTTCCTTTCATTTATAGAAGGCTAAATTGTAAAGTGATTCAAGGAATTTGAGACTCATTTTAGTTTGGATTATGAAATCCTAATTTGTAATTTTAATTATTGTTAGTTGATTTTCATCTTTCTTTAATTTTCACCTAATTTTTGGAATTGCATAAATTGAATATAGATTTGATATAATCTATGTTCAATATTATGATTTATGATTTTAATTTTGTTTTGTGTTAAATTTTAGTTTGTCAATCATCATGCTTCATGTGAGAATAGAGAATTCAATGATTAAATAAGAGGTTTTTGGATTAGTCTTTCAATTTAGCTAAACTTTATATTCAAATTGATTCATATCTAACATTATCAATTATAGAAGTTATTTAATTTTGTTAATCTAAATTGTTTAAATTTTAGATAGTAATCTAGCGTAAAATTCATGAATCATTGCAGGGATTTTAGATAATTCTAGGCTGAGAAATCAATTATAATTATCAAATATATTATTATTTATTATTAATCTATCAAAAAATTCTTAATTTCCTTAGTTGAAATATGTTTCTCCACTATTTTTCTATGATAATTCTAAATTATATTTCTAATATTGCTTTTTGCTTAATTTCACATCAAACCTACAATTCAATTCTATTTATATTTTTACATCTTGCTTGCATATTATTTGTTTAATTGCTTTAATGTGCATGGTTAAATTCCACTTCTATTTGTATTGATTTCTTCTGCTTTTATTACATAAAAGGCTTAAATAATTTTCTATTCATATTTAGTTAATAAATATGATAGGATGTATTAAGTGGATCACTAGGGGGTTTGACCTAGTTTGTTGCATTATACTATAAGTTTTAATTAAACTAGTGATTTTTAATTTTCATTAGCTTTAACAACCATTCGTTAATTGCTTAAGTAATTATGTTTCTTTGCAAATCATTACATCTAATTGTATTCCATAAAAAAAAATCTTGCACTAGATTATCAATAAACTATTATAGCATAATCACTATGTATTTAAGTTTACAACATAAATAAAAATTCTTGTTACAAATTCTTGTGTGTTAGAGGAAACTTATCTATTTTTCTCATATTAAAGTGCTCTTGTAGATTTTGTAGACATCAACCATTTTGCTCCATAGAAACATCTTATCTAAAATTCTAAGGTCTTGTGGATAAATATTCATTGAGTGAGAGATGTTAGAGTTTTAAATGTACTTCCACAAGATTCAAATCCCTTTTAAAGGATTAACCTAAACACAAACATTAAAAAATTAAGAGAAAAAATTTAAATTAAGTAATGAAAATTAATGGACATTAGCAAAATAAATTGATGCCACATGCATCTCCTTTTCAAAGAATGGAAATAGTAGTCCTAACATTTGACTTTGATTACTTTAAAAAATGATATGTTAACATTTTCAAATGCTTTTTTGCATGACAATTAAGAAAAATTAATTTCTTAAACTTATGTACATAAGCTTTGATGTTTTTTATTTCTAAATCTAATATGGTAAGATTTCACAAATTTCAAAATTACCACCACATTAACATAGGCATTTGTTATATACTTTATTTATTATCTTAAGTTTTCATATAATTTTAAAAATATCACTTTATCAAAAATAAACATCAATGATGATGTAAACTGACACAAATAATCAATTCTATATTAGTATTTACTTACTACTTTTGTATTTGCTTTTCTATTATAAAGGTTTTGAATATCGCCAATAATCCTTGCACAACTCACATATGTAAAAAATGTCAAATTGCATTAGTAATTTTTAACTAGAGCCAATTTGGTATATTCAATGAGACACAGTTAAAGTATTAGGTTTTGACCATTTTAATTTATACAATTAAGAATTGTCATTGTTTTACACAATTTGATAATATAACTTCAAATTATGCTATTTTTGAAAATAATCCTTCTATAAAGAAAGGCCAATGACAATATGGTAGAGCCTTAACTAGAAGTAAACATTAAAATTATTGAAAAAGTTGATAATGTCCAAAATCAAAACAATAAAATTTTTGTGGCAAATCCTAATAGGAAAAACCAATAAAATCATAGTTAAAGAAACAATCATTGCAATAATAGGTAACCTAAATGCACCAAACAACAACAACAACAACAACAACAACAACAACAACAATAATAATAATAATAATAATAATAATAATAATTTAGTGAATAATAATAACATGTCAACTAGTAACAGCCAAAGAAACAATAATGTTAGGGTCTTGCTAGAATGCCTTATGGTATGCCATTAACTAATGAAAACAATAAAGTAATACCTATGAACATTTAAAACACTCAAAATAGAAGGAATAATGAGCAAAATACTAATAAGAATAAACTTATAAGAGAAAATAAGGAAAATAATAACCACAACTTAACTCCATAAAGTTTAGTCATAATAAGGCAACAAATGAATGAAAGTAATCATGATATGGTTTATGTATTATCATAAAAAATTGCAATAATATTAAAGTCAATACTTGAAAACATAGCCTTTGGTCAGATAAGAATGGAACAAACATTAGCAAGAGTGGCTTAACATTTCAACTTTCAAATGACAACATGAATTAAACAATGAAGAGTATCAGATTAAAATTGAAGATGAAAATTAAAAAGGCAAATAACTTGAGTAGAATAATGTGAGACTTGCAAGATGAGGAGAAAACATAAACAAGATTTGGCTAAATAGAAACAAAAATGAAAGTTCAGAAATAAATTGTGTGAAATAGTTGAACCAAAATATACCAAAATTGTAATATATGAATAAAGGGTAAAACCAAAACTTATAGTTTTTGGTTAAAATATTAATAAACTAACAAAGTAAACAAAACACTGATCTAAATTATAAGGGTGTGTTTTTTGAATGGATTAATTAGACACATTTACCTAGAGGATTTAAAATGCCTAAATTTGCCATTTTTTCTGATGAAGACAACTAGTCCACAATTGAACATGTTATGTAGTTCATGGCTAAATGTAAGGAGTTAGTTAGTAATAAGTTTTTGAAATGAAACATTTTTCTTTGTCTTTACTAAAAATCACATTCTCATGGTACTCTAAAGTTCCCTTAAATTTTATACATTCATGGGCATGAATGGAATGTATATTCAATGATCAATCTTATTAAAGGGAAATAAGAATAGGATTATTTGATCTAATCAATATCAAAAAAAGTTTAATTATAAGTATAATTCAAAATCTCTATTTAGAGTTCTAATATCTTCTACTCTTAAATATTTGAAAGTAAAAGACATTAGAGTCTTGCATGGGATGTTCTAAAAGAGATCCCTATCAAGAGTAGATTTCACCAAAGACATCACATGAAAAGGTTTCAAAATACAATTCTATTTTCAAATCATTTGGAAACATCCATCCATTCTATGAGCTTGCAAAGTTTAGAGAGTGGATGAGGTGCTTCCATAGGATTTCAAACTATAAAATTTCATAAAAAATGGTAAGTCAAAGTGTGGAGTGCAAAATTTGAAGGCCTTTTGGTATAATAACAACATCAATTATTCATATAAAATTCATGTGTTAACTTTTTCTGATGACTCTTCTTCTTTAATTAAACATTGGCCATTATCAAGAACCAATATTATAAGTTTGTCCCTATTTTTTGTGACAACTCTTTATATCCTATTAGATGTTAGTTTTATACTAATCGATATAAAAGTATCAATTATGGTTTTACAATGTTGGTTGTTAAATATAACTAATATGTTAAGTTAATTATATTTTCAAAAAATGTCATCATACCATTATATACATCGATTTATCCTTTAATTAACATTAGTAAGTTGACATTGTATGGCAAATTAATAGTAGTGTTTAAATACTTATTTAAGAAATAATTCTATAGTCCTTTTCTAATTTAAAAAGAAAAAAACCTATTATAAAATATAATAATAAATTTGTAAATACTCTAGCTCTAAAAAGGCAAATATATAAGTTAGCCTAGCACTAAAGTGCACCTTAAAAAAGGACCAAAAATAAACTAAGGCCTTAAAGAAGCCTAATTTATATTGGCCTAAAGGGTGGCTCTAAAATGAAAAAAAACAATAAGGTAACCAAAATGATGAGTTTGAAAAGTAATTAAAGCACACTACAAGCACTTGAATTGTTATGGAGCTATAAACAAATAAGGTCCCATAAATGCTTAGAGCCATTTTGCTAGAAATTTCTTTAAAGGTGGCTTAGTTAGATTAAAATAAGGGCTCTATGCACAATACATAAAAGCATTGAGCATATCAAGCCTAGGCCTCCTCATTGTGGGCCCTTTGCATGTAGTTGATAAGAGAGTTATAATGATTCTTACTTCCTTATCCTAATAACTTTCACCTAACCTTGCCTTATAAATTCACCTATATTAATTCTTATTGATTATCAGAAATATCATGTCACATTATATGATATCCTTTATTAATTATCCTTTCATTATAATTATCCCAATATTATTCATATAAATTATCATAAATTTCATGATATAACTAACCCTAATCTAAGCCCATAGAATATGACTTGTTGCCTACACCACCACTTTTTCATGTATATAAAAGCCTTACCTAAACTTGTCCCTAAGGAAAGAAAATAGCAAGAAATCTTAACCAAGAATCATCGTATAAAGTTCCTTTTACCTTACTAAAATACTTCACAAAGAATGCGCATTCCTTCTCCTTATAAATCACTCTTAAGGTTTCCTTCATTGTACTTATATTTCTAACCCTGTAATCATTAAAAATCAATGTTTGGGGACTCTATTGGGGAACTATATATGAAGAATGAGTTTAAATAATCAAGTGACTTCTAATGCTAGAGATGGCATCAATACTCACTACAATAGAATTACCCTTTGATGTCACTAAATTTACATCGATTAAAGTGAAAATTGATGTTTATAATGGTACAATGGAATTTTTGAAAATAAGTGCCACTTATAATGTCTGTTCATATAGAAATCCAATGTTATAAATCAAAACTCTCTATAAAATCATTAATTGAATGGAAAAATAAACTTTCCATGATGATTATTTAAACAATTAATGTGAAAAATGAAGGTATTCTACAATAAACATTAATGTTTAGTGTTTGTATAATAAATTGGCATTAGAAGGTATTTTGCAACTTAAAGTTTGTATTTATAATATTATTGAAAATTGTAAAAATTATTTATATTTCATTAAATTGGATTATTGTTTATATTTACAATATTATTCGAAACTATAAAACTTATTTATATTTTAATATATTAATGTTTATATTTACGATATTATAGAAAATTATAAAGATTATTTATTTTTCAATGATTTGCCCATTTAAAATGCATTGTGGCATTTATGAAGTGAACACTTATAACATTTGTTCTTAAAATAACCAGCGTCTAAAAGGTATGTCATCATTTTTAAGACATTGGTTAGATATTAATAATTGACGTAGAATTTCTTGTTTTACATATAAATTATGTCCTCCTTTCTTTTTTCTTTCACTTTATTTTTCAACTGATAAAACACTACTAATAATGCTCAATCATCAATTATTAAAATACAAGTAATTGCTTTTAGGTTATTTATTATCTTTTCCTAATCATAATTTATGCCATAATTTGTATTGGACATGAAAGCAAGGATGGAGGATAAAATATCATTGCAATTGAATGCCAACAAAAAGGTACTAAGCATAAAATATACATAGTTTCCATAAAGATAGTCACTATCAAGTGTCATCAAAACTCATACCTCTATGAACCATCTTTCTAACTTCTACTATAAAGTCAATCACCATCACTTTTCTTCAAAGTGGTCAATGACAAAATTGTTATTTTTCAAGATAAGAATGTACAACATAAATAGATATGTTGATAATCTACTGTAATTTTTGTGTAGTTCCTTTTTAGAAAAATTTTAGGGTGCAAAAGTTGTATTTTATTTCAAAAAGATAGAAAACAACATCATTTTTTAATCATAGCTAATGCCTTTACAAACCTATAACTTAGAATAAATATTTACTAACATGTAACAAATGTTAAGCTATATGAGTTGGCATCAATTTTTGTTTAATAGCCAATATATATTAATTTTTATTCTACCTATAGATTTTTCTTTTACTATATTTTTTGTTTACATGAAACAAGAGGACAATACACCTATTTTTACTACACATTTAGAAATGCTTTAGTTTTTATGGTCATAAGTGTATTATTAAACCATAATTATCTTTTGCCCTCAAATAGTTTAGGTGGAAGATGATATTTAAGGTTTGATGTAATTACAATGATCATAAAATTTGAAGCTTTTCAAGATGTGCAATACTAATACATGTGTTGTCCCTATATTTCACTTGGTTTTAGAAGAAATGCATGGTTAATGTTTACATAATCTTATAGAGTGCTTCAACATTAGGAAAATAGATTAGATCTCTCTTCAATATGAGAAAAATATTATGTTGTAAACTGTATTGATGATTTAGTTATATTTTTATGTAGGTTGTTGTTAGAAAAATGTTAAGATCTAACTGTAAAAAAAAAAAAACTTAAACAATGTCTATTATTTATTAAAGATTAACCTTTTTTTAATGAAAGAATATTTGTTTGCATAATAGATTGCCTCTTTTCTTATTTTCTTTATTTACATTCAATTTGTTGCTATTCTAATTAATTGTATAATAAAATGGAAGAATGTTAATGCCACAGATTTCACGTAGAGTAAGTTATGCTTTGGGTACTAATTTGATATATCTATATTGTAAATTCTAATACATATAATATGCATAATTGAATTAGTTTTATTTTAATATTATTGTATATCTATCAATTCTAAAATAGTAACATTTTGCCTAGTAAAGTAGTAATGAATTCTTAAAGAGGAATTTCACATCAATTGTATAATAAAACCAATGTGTAAACTTAAACTAAGTCCTAAACATCAATTTTAATTTATAATTAATGTGGAATATTAAATGGTGCTATTTTTCTTTACTTAAAACTTATGAAAATGAAGGTAAGAGTTTAAATTAGAAGCCTATCTTGAGCGTTAAATTATAGGTAAATTACAAAAAGTGTCATACAAAGTGATTAACTAATTCATTTTCTTTTGTAAGAAACATGTACCTTGCAATTTCTCTTTAACAGATCAGAAGGACCACCTCTGCCTAACTTCAATGTTAAGGCTTGTTCAAATGCCTCATTTCTTCCTTAAACTTAAATATGAATGTCTATTTATTATGTTATGTTAATTTTTTTATTACATTAATTAGGATTTTGGTTGATGTGAGTTTCCTTTTATAAAAAGCCAGCAATTTCTTCCTTACAATGGGCCAGATAACGTGTGTATTTGAACAACACATGAGTCCACTAAAGTTTAATGGAAAAATCTAGGTAATAAATTTCTTTCCAATAAAAACATATTGTATTAATGTTTCACTTACAAGAATAGTTTTGACCCTCGTTTTGTTTCAGTGGGATTCACAAGTATTTCTATCAATGGTCATTTCAATGGATAACAATGTTAGTTCCTTCTCAGCATTTAAAGGTATTATTTCTAGTTTTTAAGACTTTTACACATTATATGTCTTTTTTTATTTAGACTGGAAGAATGTTAATGCCACAGATTTCACTTAGAGTAAGTTATGCTTTAGGTACTAGTTTGATATATCTATATTGTAAATTCTAATACATATAATACGCATAATTGAATTAGTTTTATTTTAATATTATTGTATATCTATCAATTCTAAAATAGTAACATTTTGCCTAGTAAAGTAGTAATGAATTCTTAAAGAGGAATTTCACATCAATTGTATAATAAAACCAATGTGTAAACTTAAACTAAGTCCTAAACATCAATTTTAATTTATAATTAATGTGGAATATTAAATGATGCTATTTTTCTTTACTTAAAACTTATGAAAATGAATGTAAGAGTTTAAATTAGAAGCCTATCTTGAGCATTAAATTATAGGTAAATTACAAAGAGTGTCACATAAAGTGATTAACTAATTCATTTTCTTTTGTAAGAAACATGTACCTTGCAATTTCTCTTTAACAGATCAGAAGGACCACCTCTGCCTAACTTCAATGTTAAGGCTTGTTCAAATGCCTCATTTCTTCCTTAAACTTAAATATGAATGTCTATTTATTATGTTATGTTAATTTTTTTATTACATTAATTAGGATTTTGGTTGATGTGAGTTTCCTTTTATAAAAAGCCAGCAATTTCTTCCTTATAAAGGGCCAGATAACGTGTGTATTTGAACAACACATGAGTCCACTAAAGTTTAAGGGAAAAATCTAGGTAATAAATTTCTTTCCAATAAAAACATATTGTATTAATGTTTCATTTACAAGAACAATTTTGACCCTTGTTTTGTTTCAGTGGGATTCACAAGTATTTCTATCAATGGTCATTTTAATGAACAACAATGTTAGTTCCTTCTCAACATTTAAAAGTATTATTTCTAGTTTTTAAGACTTTTACACATTATATATCTTTTTCTATTTCGGCCTAAATAAAAATATTATTTTTCATCTTTTTTCAATTTACCATGTTTGTGATATTAATTTTGACCATAGAGATATTGAGGTAAGGCTTGAATACTATTATTACTTCTTTTATAATAATATGAGTTGTTGGATTCTATAATTAGACTTGGATACTGCTATGGGATAATAGGGTTTAAGGAAATTCTTATAGATTTTTTTAAAAAATAAGGAAATAATTTTAGTTATTTAACACAATCAACTTGTGAAACTGATATTATTAATGTCGGTTATTAATAAAAGACTGATGTCATATTTCAATTATTGACCAATATATTACAACTAAACACATAGATTTTCTTGTAAAGAAACCAATATTGATATGATATTCGATGATGGTTTAATGATTGGCATTGAAATACATGATTTCCAATTATGCTCCACACATATTATGTGGTAACCGACATGGAATGTTTTAAACAACTGACATTAAATGACATTTCTATAATAGTAACTATCTCTTCCAATAACACTTTTAGGAATACACCTTGGGAATGCCTTTAATTTTCATTCTTATGTCTCTTGCTGGCCAACTTGCACTATTAGTTGTGATCTTGTGACATTGTTAAACTAGACCCAACTAATTGTGGTTAGTCAAGGAATTGGTGTGGCAATAATAACAATAAACTTAAATTCCCAATCTCATGTAGTAGTATTAGTTACAACTATTATGATTACAATTTTAACCTTTTGGTTGGATGACCTAGTAGAAAAACAACGATAAATGGGAGCTATATTATCCAATGTCATGCAAATGTTACACTATTTCTCTCTCTTAGAAAGGAATGATCTTACAACAACATCAAAATAATTTACCATCTTTTTAGACTATGTCATAGCCAATCATTTGGCCATCCCAAACTTAAACTATTATAGCTCACCAATATAATCCTAATATCCTCACTCTCTTTGGTAAATAGAAAATTATTCCTCTAAGAGGAACTTAAATTACTTTAGTTAGCCTTAAAGGTTTGTTACTACTATTGCTTATCCCATGGTGATAAAAGAAGATCTATTCCACTTCTTGGAAATTGCTAAGCATAAAGCTATTGTTGAGATAGATTTCCATCATCCATTTGCTCAAGAACTATTTATTAAGCCATATTCACTAGGTTATTAGCCATTATTCTTTAAAAAATTTGATAGAAAAGGAAATGCTAAGTAGCATGTCCACTAATTCATCAATGACTTAGGCTAATAAGGTAATGATCATAATCTTCATGTTGGTGAATTTTCTAAAATCCCTTTCTAATAAAGCATATACTTGGTATATTAGGTTATAACATGGCACAATCCTAATGTGGAATGATATAATGGTGACATTCTGTAACAAAGTTTTCACCACCTAAGGCAATATCTATTTGATGGATTTAGAATAAAACAAAGGAAGGGAAAATACATTGAACACAAAGTAGCAATGAAATAATTAATAAAATCTATATTATATTTTTTTATCTCAATTGATTATATATCTTTAAGTATGAATAAAAATTTCTTTTATTATATTTTCAATATTTAAAATATATTAAATTAAGACTTAGAAAAAATAGTATCTCAAAATTTTTCATTGAAAATTTAATTGTTACAAATATGGATACACTAAGATATAAAAATTTTATATTAATATATAAAAAATATAAAAAATATTAGTGATAAAATTTTTAGTAATAATAAAAATATTTTTAAACATAAAATAAATATAAATAATAAATTTTAGAAATTTGAATAAAAATTAAAAAACAAAGGAACTCCCTTACACATTATATACACATATATATATGAAAAATTGATGAACATTTTATAATCAAGCATAATAGTTTTAATTTTTTTTGTGGCATAAGGTTTATGAAAATTTAGGGCTCATACATTTAGATGATTAGAAGTACTTGTCACATTGGATCCAAATTCATAAATAATTTGGTATTTAAAATTTTATTTTTAAATAAATTAATATAGTATATTCTATGTACACAAGTATCTCTTTTAGTGGAGGGTTCGTCCCTAACATGGAATAATACAATACATTAATTAATTAAGATAAATTTAATAATATATAATTTTGACATAACAAAACATTTTTGTTCAAACAATTTCAGTCATTATAATTGAATCTACCGTTTATTTCAACAGAATATAAAATATTGTATTTATGAGAGACATATCTCGATATTCAAATGGTTAATTATGATACATTTAAATCTAAAAAAGAGTAATTTTAGAGTAATACATTGAAAGTAATTGAATATAGTGGAAGGTATAACATAGAGATTGTCAAAAAAGAAATGTTAATATTCATTAATATAAAAATAAAATTACTAATAATATTCTTAAATAATTATATTAGAAGTGATGGTTACTAATAATGCATAAATTTTTTCACTATAGCTCTTGTTAGTCATTATTCATAATTATTTATATAGGGTAAATTGATTTTGTCTTATTATTTAGTAAAAGATTTCCATAACAACTCCAATATGATTCGATACATTATAAATATGACATATTCTAGTAATTTTAGTGAAAACAATATTTATATTACATCTATTTTTATAAGTGTAGATATAGCATAATATTTTAAATTTAATCATTGTGTATACACTAATTAAAAGTTGTCAAAAGAGCTTAGTCCACACAAAATATATATGCTTCAAATTTTGTTATGCATTTAAAATTAAATTGATTTATTATTTATAAATTCACTCCACCTCAAAGAATAATAAAACTTAAATAATAACTTATAATGAATTATTTATTAAAAATATTAAAAATTTTGTAATATATTTGACTTAATTAAAATTTTGAATAATCTAATGAAATATTTATGGCAGAAAATTTTATCACATTAGCTAAAAGCAAAAATTTTGATTTTTTATATTTATAAAGATTATTTTTCTAGTCCATTAATATATGCATTAAGTAACTCTATTTTATATTATTAAATGCTTAATCTAATTGATGAATGTGGGGACACCTATAATGGATGATCCATATTTATTATTATATAAATATTTATTTATTTAAGATAAATATTTATTTTTTATTTTGAATTAAATTTAAATAAAAAATCAATCAATTTTTGGTAAATGATCAAGAAGTGGAAAAATGGGAAAGAGAAGAAAACTACCCATTCTCCTTTGGAAATCAATAGAGAGATAAAAAGAAAAAAGTGTGGATACACACAATTCAGTTTTTCACCAAAGCCAGAGAAATTTCCTTTAGAGAATTTTCCTTCATATTCTTCTCTCTACAAGATAGTACTTAGGGTTTTGGGTGCAATTATTGTGGACAGAAGCAAGAATTCCTGATCAGAGGTGATTCTTGGCAAATCGTGTGATGGAATACAGCATTAGAATCTAGAAAGGTAAATTAAGTATGTATATTCCACATTTAATTATGGTTTATTAAACTTTCCTAACATTGGTATTAGACCCACGTTGGTTCTGATGTTTGTATTTTTCCAAGCGTATTTAATGCAATTAAATGTAAGTAGATGTATGAGATGTATTAATATATGAGATGCTCTATGATAAATGCACTTGTCACATACTGTGTATTTACATGGTAATTTTTTGTTTTAGCCAAAAAGCATGCTTTCTAATTTTACTTTTTGTGATGTGAAAATTTAGCCAAATAAATAAAAATTTATTGTATGATTTTGCTATTCTTGGAATAATATTATTAGGGATGGTTTTAATGTTAAAGGGCATACATAAAGCATCCATAAAATATTCCTGAATATAAATATCAACCATAACACCTAAAACTCTATAAAATTTGTAACCTTTGAGATATTGGGTCCTCTAGAAAATTAATTTTTTAGGCCATAAAATTAGCCTAGATTTGTAGAGCATCAAATTTTGAGAAAAATGGCTTTTGAATCATCTAAAGCGGACCTCCAAATCAAAAGTTATGGCCAAAAGACGATTTCGGGTCAAATAGACCCATTTGAGTCGCAAACCAGGTCGGGTTTGACTCGGTCAGACAAAGAAGACAACCAAAATGACACAATATTTTAGGCCGCCCATAAACGACACATCATTTTAATGTGTGAAGTGCTCGACTCGACCCAAAAATGACATGTTTTGACTCGGTAAAAAATGACACATTGTTTCGAGCAGTCTTATTTTTCTAAAAAAAAAAACTCTTTCTTCACTTTCGGGAGTGGCATGTGGGGCCTACCCCAAAGCTTAACTGTCATATGTCATACTTCTTTAGAAAGAGAAAAATTTTTCCTACATTTCTAACTAGCTCTGGTGGTCGAAAAATATGCATAAAGCGGTGTGTGTGCCTCATGCACCATTGCCGTACATGGAAAATTCTAGTTTTTTCTATTTTTCTAGAATTTTTTGAATAAAAACATTGCAGTGGCACATGCGAGCACGTACGACATCCTTTGGAGGCAAAATTTAACTCTAAATTTTTCTAAAAATGAGATCTACACATTGACGTATTATTTGTACATTTTTTAAGCTTCTGTGACATAGTTTTTGACTTAAAAAGTGGCAAAAATATCATATTTTGATCATATTTTATGTTTATTTTTTGGAACAAATATGGAACAGTTGTTTAGAGAAGAATATGATCCATATGAGTTTGTGGAGAGTGTAGTAAGAGAATAACCTAGAGAATTAGATTAGGTTGACACTCTTAGGGACCTAAAAGAAATCATGCACTCCTTATATAAAAGAAATGCACGCACAGATTACCCAATGATAGATTTCTTATTTGAAGTAAAATAATTAAAAAGGGATCTCAGTCGTAAAGGAAAGGTGTTTCCTGATCACCTTTGGTTTAATACCTTAATAGATGTAATTCCAGATGATGACTTCTGTACTTCAATTAAAAAGACCTTATGGAAATACAAAGACTATTCACTGGAACTCGTCAAATACTTTGACCCGAAAAAATGCATGGAAGAGTTGAGACAATAGAAAATCTGCTATTTCAAATTAATTAGAGAAAAATAACCTTGATGTCACAATTCCAAAACATAAAGAGTACAATACATTTTAGGCACAATACTCTAGAAAAGAGATTACACTTAAAGGGTCCACTTAAATCTATGAATGTACACAACTTTGGCCCAGCTCATTCCAAGAATCTACTAAAATTGTTCAACAATTTTGAAGAGATGAAGACATTGAAACCAGAATAGAAGCTATAATAAAGACACTAGCTATAAATGCCTTGTTTTGATGTATTTATTTCTCTTAGCTTGTTAAGATTACTTTATGAACATTGTTGAATGTTTATTGATTCTATTTATTGTTTGATGAATGATTAAACATCTTTATTTGATGTAAATTTATCTTTATGGAATCCTGCATTTGAGTAGGAGCTCTTATATTATGTTTTTACTTAAGAGTGACACAACGTATAATGTTTGCATGAGAATGATCTTGATAGAAAATAATGATAGTATTTAGGTAAATATGCAATAGGGGTATGACAAACATAAACTCCCAACCATGAAATGAGTAGTGTTATTATTATTCTATGTGAGAACTATGCAAATAAACAACATTGTATACTCATAGGAAATGTGTTGGTGTGTGTCCTAGAACCAATCATATAGATGATTGAAGTTATACACAATGTATTATGTTTTATTTTAGGCAATTTAATTATTATATTTTATTTTTATAATTTTATTATTATGCACAATTTATAACTTAATATAATAATTATCCTTGGAATAGCTTTGCTATTCCTAAAATGCCCCTAGTCAAGTATTATTACGAAAAGGATAGTAATAATACTCGTAATAATATATCGAGACTAGCATGTATAGTGACTGATGATTAGGAATCATGGATATGTGATATCAAGTCAATACATGAGTACATTGCTAGTGAACAATGTACTAGACTGACCCACTATGAGAATATTGCATAGATAGACGTGTCATAAGTTATTCTCATATGATCACAAATACACATAAACCTTTAACCTGAAGTCACTACGGTTTCCTGCATGAGAAATTACTTACTTTAATATTGTCATATGTCATCTTTAATCAAGATGACAAGTAGGGCATTGGTTGGGTGTGTCATAAATCGTGCAGAGGGAAGTGAGTGATGTAGATGAAATTTTGTTACTCTTGTATAAAAGAGAAATATCTTTGGGCCCTTTGATTGAGTGAGACTTAGAAATGCATGGTCATGCTTAATTGAATTAATATGTGATATTAATCATTTATTTTAAGTCTACTCAGTATCAAGAAATATAAATTGAACATTAACTATAAAAGGGAGCTTGAGGGCAGCACATTAGAGACACGCTCATGGACTTCCTAAAACCCAAAATCACTTAGAAAATATCAAAATCCTAGTTCCTAGAGAGAGAAACGCATCCTAGCAGATTCGTGGAGGGCGAGAGGTCGTTGTTCACTCCGTATAGATACCGTAGAGACGTTGTACCTTCCGACTGGCATTTGATTCATCCGCTCTTAAGTTTTGATCAGTAGAAACACGAGTGCCTAATAGGTAAAATCCTAATAATTGATTTATACTTTTTGCATGGATCTTAGGTAGAATTCAGATCAAAATTTTGAAATTTCGCTGCATGTAATAATCTGAATTCCTAACAAAATGTTCATACATTTAATAGAATAGCCAGTAAAAACATAATTACTGAATTAAACAAGGGTGACAAATTGAATGGGGACAACTAGGACATTTGGTATCGAAAAATATCATACATCTTAGAAGAACAAGATACTTTAAATGTCTTGAGCAATGTCATGTTAGAACCTGAAACTAGGAACACAGCTCAGCATAGAAGAGATGCCAAGGCATATGTTATTTGGAAAAAAAATAACATTACTTGCATTACACTTTTAAGTGCAATGGCAGATGACCTCATGTGTGAATATGAAAATTACCCAATTACTAAGAGAATGTGGATTGCCCTAAAAGAGAAATTTGGTGGTACTTCTACCACCAAACTAAGAAGATTCACAATTAAATTTGACACATATAAGCTTTGGCCTAATACACCGATGAAACAACATTTGTGAGAAATGTCAAATATGATTCGTGAGCTAAAAGCAGCAGGACATGCACTTTTTGATGAGTAGCAAGTGCAAGCAGTGATTAAATCACTTC
Source organism: Sindora glabra (assembly GCA_020226215.1). Taxonomy (NCBI): domain Eukaryota; kingdom Viridiplantae; phylum Streptophyta; class Magnoliopsida; order Fabales; family Fabaceae; genus Sindora; species Sindora glabra. The sequence goes on along the minus strand of CM035229.1, from coordinate 16,206,319 downwards.
TTGGCAGTTAGAAATATATAAAGGTCAACCTAACTTACAACGAAAGCATTGTGACTTTCAATGATATGGCAAGACATCTGGAACTTGAGGATGAATGTCTAGAGGCTTACAGAACCTCTGGGCAAGCATATATGGTTGAAGGAGTGGGTCCCTCTAGTTCCAAGGTTAAATTTAAGAAAGATAAAAAGTTTCAAAAGAGAAAAATTAGGTCTAATTCTCAAGGCAAGAAAACCTTCAAGAAAAAGAAGGGAAAGCGTGGCACAAGGAACTTTGATCTCAAGAAGATCAAATGTTATACCTGCCAAAGAATGGGTCATTTTGCTTGAGATTGCACTTAGTAAAATGAACAAAATAAGGTGTTACTGAATACTAATTTCAAACATTTTTCATATGTCTTTAGTATTATTTTTCTAATAGAATCTCATCCTTTGTGGATTTTGGATTTAGATGCCACAGACCACGTGAGTAAAGATCGAGGATCCTACATAGAGTACCATTATTTATCAAGTCAAAGCAAGTGACTTTATGTTGAAAATAATGTGAGGATTGAAGTCAAAGGCATTGGTACATGCAAATTAGATTTGCATGGAGGAAGAATTTTAATCCTACATGATGTACTTTATGCACCTAACATTCGATGAAATTTAGTTTTTGTTTGTCCTTTACTTAGTTTAGATTTTTTAGTTAATTTCCATGACAATGTAGTTGACATTTTTAAAGATGATGTATTTTATGGTTCTGGCTACATTTTCAATGGATTTGTCATTTTAGATGTTGTTAACAATACTGCTTTTGATTATTTTATTGCTTCCACTTCTAATTTAAATATTAAGATGGACACCTAGCATGCTAGACTAGGACATATAAATCAAAATAAAGTGATTAAACTAGTAAAAGAAGGATTGCTAAACCTAATTTCAAAATTGGAAATGTCCTTATGTAAACATTGTCTAGCCGGTAAAGCAACTAAAAAACCATTTAGAAAAGGAACTAGGGCAGAAACTCCATTATAACTAATTCACTCCGATATACGTGGTCCTTTGAGTGTGAAGGAAAGACATGAAACTTGGTACTTCATCACTTTCATTAATGATTACTCACGATATGATCATATTTATTTGATTTCACATAACTCAGAAGCATTAGAATGTTTCAGACATTATTTAAATGAAATTAAAAATTAAATAAACAAGAAATTTAAAGCGCTTAGGACTGACCGTGGACATGAATATTTATCTGAATAATTTAAAGAGCTCTGTGAAGAGAAAGGGATAATATGACAATTAGTAATCCCTGACACTCCACAACAAAATAGAGTAGCTAAAAGAATAAATAAGACTTTTCTAGATATGGTTAGGTCAATGATGACACAAGCGAATCTACCATTTTCATATTGGGGAGATGCCATCTTGATAGCTACCTTCATACTTAACCGTGTACCCTTAAAATCTATTATATTTACTCCCTATGAACTATAGACAAAGTGTAAACCTAATTTGAGTATTCTCATACCATGGGGGTCTGCTACGTATGTTCATCATACTTCCTATAAATATGGAAAACTAGGTTTAAGAGGAAAGAAATGTATCTTTATAAGGTACTCAAAATTGTCTAAGGGATATGTTTTCATTGGTGAAAACGAGGATGGAACAGTAACAGAACTTGAATTAAGAGATATCACATTTTTGGAAAGTGAATTTTCTAGTAGAGGAGAAATTGATTGAACTATATCTTTTTATGAGTTACAAGATTAAATGGATAATAATATTGAATCTTATCCATCTTATCCGAGTGGGAGCTCTCAAAGAATACCTACCGATCCAAGTGGGAGATTTGAGAGAATGAGTGAAAAACCTGTATTTAGAGAAGATATGGTAAAAGAAACCCCACTATGGAAAAGTAAGAGAGGAAGTGTACCTAAAAGATGCTTTTCAATTGAGGGATTAGCTTTTATTTTACTCCTTAAGATGAAGAAAAGCCAAAAATAGTTCAAGAGGCTTTAAGTTTTCTTGCTAAGGAATATTGGAAGAAAGTAATAGAGGAAGAAATAAACTCAATGAAAACTAATTAAGTTTGAGAACTACTTGTCTTACCATCTGGCTAGAAGGCAATTGGGAATAAATGCGTTCTTAAAATTAAAAGAAAGGCAGATAGATCAATTAAAAGGTATAAGGCTTGACTAGTTGCAAAAGGGCATACATAATAGGAAGGAATAGATTATGAGAACACATTCTCACTTGTTGTACGTTTCAATTCAATAAGGTTACTCCTAATTATATTAGCGAAACTAGACTTAGAATTACATCAAATGGATGTAAAAAACCACTTTTCTTAATGGAGAATAGGATGAAGAAATCTACATGGAATAACTAGTAGATTTCATACAAAAGGGAGAAGAAAGGAAAGTTTGTAAACTTTAATGGTCCATTTATGGACTTAAATAGTCATTCAGACAATGGTATTTAAGGTTTCATCGAACGATAACCTTATATGACTTCTAAATGATTAAGGAAGACCATTACGTTTATATCAAGTGGCATGAAAATAATCTTGTGATATTGTCCCTTTATGTGGATGATATATTATTAGCTTGGAAAAATATGAATTTGATCATGGCTATTAAAGAGTGGCTATCTTTGAATTTCAAGATGAAAGACATGGGTAAAGCAGATTACATTCTTGGAGTCAAAATCTTTAGGGATCACTCTAAGAAATTTGTTTCTCTTTCTCAAGAAAGTTATATTTGGAGAATCTTTGAGAAATTCAATATGAAAGATTACAAACCTATGAATACCTTTGTAAATAAGAGTGAACCATTGAGTCAAGAAATGCACCCTTAAAATAAATCTAAAAAGAAAGCAATGGACAAAGTTCCTTATTCTAGTGCGATTGGAAGTCTAATATACATAATGATGTGGACAAGATCGGATATTTATCATGCAATCAGACTCATAAGCAGATACTAGTCAAACCTCGAACACAAACATTAGAAAGCTATCAAAAGGATATTGAGATATTTAAAAGGCACCATTGACTAAGCACTATGCTATCAAGGAAACGATTTATGCCTAATTGGATATTCTGATGCGAATTGGGCAAGAGACTTGAATGAGAGAAAATCCACATTAGGCTACTCATCTTTGCTAAACAATGGCGCCATATTATGGTGTAGCAAGAAGCAGACATGCATTATATTATTGATAATAAAAGCAGAGTTTATGGCATGTTCTGCAACAGTACAAGAAGTAATATGGTTGAAAAGATTCATAAAATATCTAAAGATTTATGGTGATAATTTAAATCGCATCCTGATATACTATGATAGTCAGGTAGCCATTACCTACATAAAGAATCTAAAATACTATAACAAAACTAAGCATATAGATATAAAGTATCATTTTATAAGAGATGTTATAGCATAGAAAAAGGTCACCATCTAACACATTCCTACGCAAAAGATGATAGCATATCTTTTTACTAAGGTTATACCTAGAGATATATATATTAAGCATGTAAAATCTCTTAGTATGTGTAGAATGTAATTGAATATTTTTGAAATTGAAATGAATAAAGTATATTTTTATTTAATCACAAGTATTGGAATATGTTTATGAGTATACAAATGTCCACTATGTCGTACAGATTGATAAGGTTAATTCTCTCACATGAACAACTGTCTCTGACGCTCATAAGGAGTGGGCGGAGATAAGACATGTGTTCATTAACATTACTATGAGAAATGTCATATTTTGGTAGAGAAGTAACACAAAATAAATATATGTCACCTCAACAAGATAAAATTGAAATGAGATCTGAAATACAAATATGGATCGAATTGTGGAATCTTCTACCTTCCACAATACCTATGGCCAGAAAATGAATTCTTCACATAATGACGTCAAAAGGAATTAAATGATGTGGAAGAATTCAGGTTAGGTATTATATGTACTTGAACTAAAGTTTGTACGGTGTTACCAATAAAATCGATATGCACCGTTATGCTATAAGCGGAACAATATAGCATATGATTCATACCACATGTGCAAGAAGAACCATAAATGAGAAGCAAGTGAAAGATCCCTGATTCATTGCTATGTGAGTCTCAGAAAAGAAAAATTCTTTTCAAAGGTACCCTTTGACTTTGACAATATCATAGAGAAATGATGCAATGTTTGCTACCTTAGTATACATCCTATGATCATGATATATATGATTTAAAGGATAAAATACTAGAAAAGAAGTTGTTTCAAATCAAAGTGATATACAGGTGAAAGGAAGATTTCTCAATATATGCATAGTTATGTTAGTATTTGAGACATGTCCGTTATGAAGTTAATTTTAGTAACATCATAAACGTGAATGCTATGCATATGTGGGTGGCAATATGAGCTTATAATAAAGCTTGTGAGGGATTAGATTTGCGAATGGAAAGTGTATATGGGAAAATCTAGGGCATTTGAGGCATAATATAAATAACTAGAAGTAAGGGTTGTCTTATGCTAATTCTATATAAGAATTTCTAGTACAAGAAGATCCAAAATGATGTCATGCCCACGCAGTCATGACAATACACTGAGTATGAAAACTATGAAGAGAGAAGAAGATTATATGATGTGACTCATCCCATTATGTGTAAGTAAAAGATAATGAATGTGGGGACACTCATAATGGGTGAATCACGCTTATCATTATATAAATATTTATTTATTTAAGATAAATATTTTTTTATTTTGAATTTGAATTCAAACAAAAATCAATCAATTTTTGGTAATGGATCAAGAAGTGGAAAAATGGGAGAGAGAAGGAAACTACCCATTCCCTTTCAGAAATCAATAGAGAGACAAAAAGGAAAAAGTGTGGACACACACAATTCAATTTTTTACCAGATCCAAAGAAATTTCCTTCAAAGAATTTTCCTTCATCTTTTTATCTCTACAAGATAGTACGTAAGGTTTTTAGTGCAATTGTTGTGGCTCATCCCATTATGTGTGAATGAAAGATGATGAATGTGGGGACACCCATAATAGGTGATTCACATTTATCATTATATAAATATTTATTTATTTAAGATAAATATTTATTTTTTATTTTAAATTTGAATTCAAATAAAAATCAATCAGTTTTTGGTAACTGATCAAGAAGTGGGAAAATGAGAGAGAGAAGGAAACTATCCACTCCCCTTCAGAAATCAATAGAGAGATAAAAAGGAAAAAGTGTGGATATGCACAATTCATTTTTTTTTACCAAAGCCAGAGAATTTTCCTTCATCTTCTTCTCTCTATAAGTGGGGTTTTTAGTGCAATTGTTGTGGACAAAAGCAAGAATCCCTTATCAGAGGTGATTCTTGACAAATGGTATGGTGGGATACAACACCAAGATCCAAAAAGGTAAATCAAGTATATATATTCTGTATTTAATTATGGTTTATTAAACATTCCTAATACTAACAATAAATAAAATATTTACTACATCACGAAATATGTACATAATTTATCTATAAATTTCATAATAAAATGTGATATACCAATTTAAAATTAGGGCTTAAAAGGACAACATCCAAAATGTATGATTTTCTAAATTGTTTTTGCAAAATGCAAGTTAAAAATTGTTTCAACCATTTAAAGAAATGCAAATAAATTATTTCATTGAATTTGTTGATATTTGAAATGCTTAAAATATAAGATAACAAATTATTGCAAAAAAATTTAAAATTGAGAATAATAATACAAATTTATGTACTTCTAAAATACCTATTATATTTCCTTTAAGAACTTAACACTCAATTTCAACTTCAGGAATACACATCTAAAAATATGATGAAATTGTAAGTACAGTAAAAATATGTGCTAATTGAAAATAACTACCACACCAATTATTTGATTATAAATTAATTGAATATTAAAAATTAGAACTAGCTTGACACATTGATAATTGAATATTGGTAGTTAGTATAATTATAGTGAAAAAGGATAATTTAAATGAGATATTTTATTTTATCAAAAAAATTGAATAAAATATTTTATATGATTAAAAATTTAAATTTAAATAAGAGATATAATTATAACTTTAGTTGAATCATAAAATGAAAAAATGAAATCCTGTAAGTTTAATGTGAATTAAAATTTTAATTTATTCAATATTTAGTTTCTAAAATTAATAATAATAATTGATAGAATATATATTTTGTAATAGCAAATCATACTTTAAAGTAAATTTAATATAAATTAATATTTATTTGATTAAAATTTTAACTCTAAAATTTGAAATTTAATTTAATATTATACTTAATTATATTAATTACAATAAAATATTTATATTATTAATAGTAATTATTATTATTGTTGTCCTATACTCTAGTATATAGAAATAGCATTCAAAGGTGTTGCATGTTAGTCTAATAGTAAAAGTAGTTCTAGAAGAGAATATCATGTGTTAAGTTAAAAATTGAGTATACAATTAATTTACTATAAGTGAAATATTAAATAAAATTTTAAAATTAGAATTGTAATAAATTACATGTTGATTGAAAATTCGAATTATATAGAAGCTAAATACGGAACCAAAATTTTGAAATAATCATAATTAATCAATTTTAGTTTTAAAAATAAATGAATATTCAATTAATTATAAAAATTAATTATTAAATAATTTGAAATTTGAATATTCAATTTATATATATCTTAAGGGTATATTATATTGTGATTTTATAATTTTTTCATAGGATGACGAAACAAAAATCATATAATAAGCTACAATTAATATATACTGAAATAATTAAGTCTTGAGCAATATTACATAAAGTCTTGCAGTAAGCAATTTATCAAAATAAAAAATACACAATTACATGATATTATGCTCACTTTTAGTAAGTCTCAACTTCTAATATTTAAAATTGCACCCGTAAGCAAATTCCGAAGTCAAGTTCCATGTATAAAGCTAAAAAGTAGTTGTCCGGTGAAAAATTTAGTTTATATTTATTAAGATCATTCCAATTGATCATGATACTATTTTATGTAAGGATGACATCTCTAACATAACATAAATCAATTTATTTTCTTGCATATTATAATATCAGACAATGATCAATATTTTACAAATTAAATAAATTGTCCATATTATATAATAGAAAATTTGATTTTTTTTTAAAAAAAAGTAAAACTAAAGTATCATCTTATTATTACAACAATATAGTTTACTCAAGATAGATAGTAAAAATGAGCAGAAAGATAGCCTTTACATTTATATAGAGAGAGTAATTTAAGATGAAAAAAAATCATTTTGCGCAATCACATCTAATAATTTAATTAAATCAATTAAACAAATATATAGAAGTGGGACTTTAAAAAATATTGTTATAAAGAAAGATAAACTCAAGCTTAACGTAATCATAGGTAACAGGAGGCATAAATTTAGAAAATTGATTTTTTTTATTATTTCAATAGTCAACTAATGAAAAATAAGTGATTTTATATTTATTAAAAAATCAATCTATTGCAAGATTAAAAAATAATAATCATTTAAAATTCTTTCTAAATATTTTCAACTGTAAACTTTGATATCATAGAAATAACTCCCTTTTGATGACATTTCCTGAATTTGAATGAATCTTACTTTCCTTAAAAAAAAATAGAAATAACATATTAGATAAAAATGTAATAAAAATATATATTAATTAAATTTTTTAAAGATGCACAAACCTGTCAATTTAGAAAGACGATCTTAATGATTTTCAGTTCTGTTGTTCTATGATACTGTCGCACATATCATAAATACATATAATTCTAACTTTGATGGTTACATTATCAATAAGTGAGTATTTTGCACAAACATTTATTATTAAAATTAAAAAAAAAAAACTAGTGAAAGCTAACAAATAGAAATGAAAGATGATATGATTTACGAAAAATTGTGACAATTATATTTACCATTATTTTCTATTGTTGAATACAAAAACCAAGAAAATTAGGATAAAAAATGGCATGATACCAAGGAAAAAAATGTTCAATAGTATATAGAGGAAGAATAGTAACAAATAGTGGCACAAAATAAATAATAAAAAAATTACAAAATCAATGCATCTATTTAAATTAATTCAAATTGATTATAACATATATAGCAATTTAAAATTTCTCACTTAAAAGAATCGTGAACAAATTTCCTAAGTATAAGATTTTTAAAAATTAAAAGATTTAAACTAATTCAAATTGATTAGTTAGAATAACTAAAATATTTTGAAATTTTCTACAAACTCAAGCGTGAATGGATTCCCCCGAGGTATAATGCTTTAAAACATTAAAGCATGTAAATTAATTCAAATTGATTATAATAATTATAATAATAGTTTAAATTTAAAATTTAGTACTAAATTGAATTGTGAATGGATTTCCCTAATTGTTATTTTTAAAATAGGATTATTCCTTTATCAATATTCAATAAATTATAAATAAATATAGATTCATTCTAAAATAGGTTCATTTTTATTTAATCAATTGTCTTATTGATTGGACCTAATAAATTTCCATGATTATAATTATAATGTTTTAACAAAATCAAAATGATTTGTGAATTACCAACTTAATTAAATATATTTATTTAATTAAAAACATATCATGTTTATTTTCTGATAAATAATGATTTGATTCAACTGAAATACTAATCAATAATTAAAATTTTATTTATATTTTGAGTTGTTATGATTTAATGTTAATTATTATGAGATAAAATATGAAAATGAGTGATAAAAAGTAGAGAAGTGAACTACAAACGTTGTAGCAATGAATATTAGAGCAGCCATATTTCACTAGCTATATGGACAAGAATTATAGGCTTCTACTTTTTATATACTGTAATATAGATATAGATTTATTTATATTGATATTGATCACTCAACAAGTTATTTATTACTTTATGATTAAGATATTATTGTCATTAGTTAATCAATCTCCATTATATTTCGTACTATACCATATATAATTATGAAATTATCATTTCACTTTATTTGTATTCCCTTTCTCAATTTCCTTCTATTCCATTGTATAAGCCCAAACACAATATAACACTCTTTAAAAGTATTCTTGAAAATTACATTTTTGAGAATTTTAAATCTCTTTGTATAAACTAATAATACATGATATACAATACAAGAAAAAAGATCTTTAACGATGACAATTGTCATCGGTAAAGATTTCATGGTTGTCGGTAAATGCAAAAGTTGTCATTGAAAATGTCGTTGGAATAGTTTCGTGGCTAAAACAACCAACACCAACGACAATTTGTCGTCGCTAAAAGTACAACTTTCAGCGACGACTATGTCATCGTAGAAAATAATTTCAAAATTCAAAAAAATTTGAAATTCAACGGCGACATTGTTATCGCTAAAAGCACTTATAGCGATGACATTATTGTTGTTATAGATATATTTAGCGACGACAATTATCATCGGTGTAAATCCCATTTTTAGCGACGATAATTGTCGTCGCTGTAGGTCTAATTTCAACGACGACATTGTCATCGCTGTAAATTCCACCTATAGCGACGACAATGTCGCCGCTAATGCCTTTTTTATTTTTTAATTTTTAATTGAAATTGTCATTATAATTAAGTGTATTTCAAATAATATATTATATTTAACAATATAATTTAAAATACTTTTTGTTTGAATTCATTTGGATCATATTTATATTTTTTTAATTTAATTCAATTGAAATTATACCACTATAAAATGATACTAATAATAATGTCTAACAATTTGATCCAACATAAAAAAAATGAATACTCATAAAATAATTGTAAATACAATATTTATATGAATAAATTAAATATACACAATCCATGTAAATGTCTACATATGAGAAATATAAATATACATATACATAAGATACTACAGAGAAGGAAAGCAAAAATATGCTGATGTATCCTCCTCCTCCTCATCATCATCATCGTTATCATCCTGACAACGAGGATGATAAAACGATGGTGGTGGCTGAGATGGACCAAGTGGCTGAGTGGTAGGTGCCCTCGCAAATCTACTCGGCCCAGGCGATGTAGCAGTAGCAGCAAATGGTGGCGACGGTAAGACAATACCCTGCTGTCTAATAATGAAACTCATCTGGGTAAGGTAAGTCTGAATGTACTGCTCCATTTGCTCACGCATCTGCTCCTGATGCGTAATCTGCTGCTGCTGATGATCCAATCGCTGCTGCTGCTCCTGAATCAACTGCTGGCTATGCTGATACTACTCTCGAGTCTATTGTAGCTCCTCTTACAACTCAGCAACCTGAGACACGGACTGCGAGCTCGTCGTAGCACTAGAAGTCCCCACTGACTGATAGGACTGACTAGCCAGCACACGCCCAACAACCCTCATGTGCCTTCGACGAGTGCCAAGCACCTTGTCGGCAACGACAGCTTCATCAATCTGTACAAAAGTCACAGGCAAACTAGTGGATGATATACTAGATTGTGTGTGTTGAGTCACGAGCTCAGTCATCCTCACCTTAAATTACCAAAACTCTAAGTTAGGATAATAATTCTTATCACATATATTCATAGAATTATATTTAAAATATAAATTTTAACTAACTCACATATTGTCCTTGAGGGATCGGATGCACCCATTCCCTTGACCTATATATGTGCTGGTTCCTAAAATTCTTGGGAACCGAATGTAGTTCACCAGTATCTCTATTCCTCTATTCATTTTTTGTAAAAGGAAAAATGATGAAAATAAATAAATGATGGAAATAAATAATGAACAAAAAGCTATCTAGCAAAATGTGCATTTTAAAAAATAATGTAAAAAGTTAATTTACCTTATCAAATCGATGTGCAGCAATAGACTTTGAACCATGTCGATCATTCACGACTTTTTGTGCTCTATTATTTGCATTCCTGCTAAACAACTCCTGCAAATTAAAAAAAATAGTATTCAATTTTTTTATTTATAATTAAGATATGTGAAAAAAAAGGTAATCCCATTGAATGTCATACTTACCCTATAGGCGTCACTATCAAAAAAGTCAACGCACCTCTGCCATGTCTCAGATGTAACAAATTGGGGCACATAGCATCTAGCACAATCCAGATCATAATCCTAGTCCCCATGCTCCAAGAAGTGCTTATTCAACCTGTACTTCTAATCCCTGTATAGGTCTGCAGTAGACCGCATCAAACCAGAAATTGCTCTATCCCGATCACCCTCGGAGATGCCCTGAACTCGAAGTGGGACTGCAATAGAAGACATTTAACAAATTTGTGAGTTTTATATTTAGGAATTTTAATCTTAGAAGGATTAATTCAACAAATGGAGGAAATGGATACTTATGTAAACCTCCTGTACAATTCTATCTCGGATCTCCTAAGGTATAGCCCGCCATGACTTATAATAAGGCGAGACGTGAGCTCGGATCATGCTGGCAATGTCACAAAGGAGATGGCTAGCATTCTCCCCAACTGCATGCCATGTACCAATCGTATCGAACTGTACAGGCACTAGTCTCCCCCCACCCGACCTATCTTCTCATGCAGCCTGAGGGACCTATTCGGACCCCTCTTTCTCGCAACTATCACTTTAATAGATAAAAAAAAATATCAATACCATTAACAAGATATTTAATCAATTTCAAGTATGTACAACTAAGAACAGATACCTAAGCCCTCGCACTATGATGGAATATGGGTGGGACGTTGTGGTGGGCCGCCTCCAGCATCATCTCCATGGTGTCATGCCTCGACATCGGCTATAACTGAAATAATACACATTATACAAGTCATTAATGGAGAATCCACAGTAAAAAAAAATAAATTATAAGGTATAACTTTTGGGAACCATATAGATTATTTAAACCATCATGCTTACATAATTACGAGTTGTAGTTTGAATATCTTAGTTTATCCCTAGTTTGAATCAGTGTCAGTGAACCTAATAAACTTATTGTCATCGGTTTCTCCTTTGTTATCTGATTGTAAAGGCCCCTCCTTTGTATAATCATCAATCGTTTTGTCAAAGAAACTATCGTCATCATCGATGAAGGCATCTTCTCCATGTTTGCTAGATCCAACATTCCTGGAAGGTGGAATGACTGAAGGTCCACTTCATTGATTACTTAGATATACTAGATGGAAATCTCCAAGATCAACTGTTAGGTTGAAATTAGATGAGTTACTATTCTGCAAAAATAACAAGTCTTGTGCATTGTCTCCATCACTGGATAGATCCCATATGTCGTAATGCACCAAATTATGGACGACCCTCCAATTTGGTCCATTAAAGAGATCTTCAGTGTAAAATACTCGTTTTGCCTGGGTAGCAAATATGTAAGGATCATCTTTATACAATGCCCTATTAATGGATATGCTTGTAATATTCTTGTCAACATAAAATTTCTTCTTTGTAGGATCAATGTCATACCACTTGTATTTAAATAAAGTCACATTGTAATTATTTAAATAAGTTAACTCAATGATTTCCTCTAGTACACCATAGAATATGTTACCATCAATACCCGGAATAGAAATGCCACTGTTTTATGTTTTATGCTTCTCATCCCGAGTTTCGACTACAAAGCAAACTCCATTCACAATACACGTAGAGTATATCATGCTAGTGAAACTAGGACCGGAGGCTAAAGAAAGTAACTCTTCAGTGGCCTTTGGAGAATCGTTCCTATGTAAATGGTACATCTACAAAAGCGTAACAAATTTGTTGAATTAAATTGAAAGATTTGTAAGAGTAATTGTCAATATTTAGGATATCGGCTTAATGCATTTAGGAAGAAATAACCCTTACCTTCGAGTAAAACCACGAGGGGAATTTGGTTATCTGTAAAATGTCAATGCTTTCAGCACCACTTCATTCGAGTTCCAGTCAGTGCTCATTATAGAACATAAGAACTTTAGTCTATTATAATTATTTAGGGGAAAAACACAAATGATCATAAATACTTACTAGAGATACTTTTCAATATCAGTACAATTATTCAAGATGTACCACACTGCAACATCTTGATCCCTCCTATTGAAGTGAGAAATAATCTTCTTCCCCATTGGCCGATACTGGGATCAAAACACCGACAATGTCCTTCTTGTTTGACTAGGTGTTACATCTTAATTTCTATCAGGCCGGTTGAATATGGTTTCAACTTTTTCCAAGTACATAGAGAAGAATGTTAATGCCTCATCAACAATATACCCTTCTGCAATCGAACCTTCCGGTCGAGCATGATTTTGAACATAATCCTTCAATTTTTTTATATATCTCTCATATGGGTACATCTATCGAAAATGAACGAGTCCACCTTCCAATGCTTCATCTAGCAAATGCATCACCAAGTGAACCATTATGTCAAAGAATGCCAGAGGGTATATCTTCTCAAGCTTGCATAAAATAATGATAATGTCTTGTTTGGCTTGCAAAATATCCTTCCTGTTGAGAGTTCTGGCACATATTTTATTGAAGAAGTTGCATAACTCAACAAGTAAGTATGATAATTCCTTTGGCAAAAAGGCTCGAACTCCTGGCCCTAACAATCTTTGCATTATAACATGACAATCATGTAATTTCAACCCTTTCAATTTCATGTCACAATCAGTAACATTCTTCTAAAGACTCCCAGCAAACCCATATGGAAATTTTACATTTTTTATATATTGACAAAATCATCTTCATTCTTCCTAGTTAAGCGTGTATGTAGCATGGGGCTTGAATAGTTGACCCTTCTGCTCATATAGATGTAAGTTGGGCCTTATCTTCATGTCTACCAGATCTCATCTTGCATTGTTTGTATCTTTTGTTTTGTGTTCAATATCCAATAATGTACCCAGAACACTATCACATACATTCTTCTCAACATGCATCACATCAATTTTATGTCTTAAATTCATTGTCGGCCAATACGGGAGATCAAAAAAGATACTTCTTTTGCTCCAATTAAGTTCATCGGCACCCCTCTTTTGCTTTACACCACCAAATTGAGCATGTTTTCTAGGAAGCCTCTATGCCACCTTTCTTAATTGATCTATTGGTAAGAGGACGAGGAGGGGCCCTCCTCTCTGACCTCACATTAAATTCTTTCCTGCTTCTCCATGTGTGACTTCTTGGTTGCTAACGAAAATGACCAACATAAGCTATTTTTCCTCTGAAACGGATTGATGGAGTATCCAGGTTGCATGTAAGACATGCTTTATATCCTTGTTTGCTCCACCCAAAAAGACTACTTCGAGCAAGAAAATCATTCACAGTTTATAGCAAAGCTACTCGCATGTTGAACATAATATTTGTGTTCGCATCTCGAGTTTCTACTCCCCTCTCCTAGAGATGCCTCAACTTTTCTACAACCAGTTGTAAGAATACATTGATATCCTTGCCTAGTGCTTGCGGTCCTGGGATTAATAGGGTTAACATGAAAAAGGATTAATTCATGCATATCCATGGCGGCAAGTTATAAGTGGTCATCACCACTGGTCACATGCTATACGACAGGCTCCTGTCACCAAAAGGATTAAATCCATTGGCACTTAAACCCAACCTAACATTGCATGGGTTAGTAGAGAAATTAGGATACCTCTTATTGAACTCCTGCCAAGCTTTTCCATTAATGGAATGTCGCATCACCCCCTTATCTTTTGACTTACCAGTGTGGTGCCATATCATATTCTTTGAAATATGTCTCGATCCATGCAATTGCTTTAATCGAGGAGTTAATGGAAAATAGCGAACCACCTTTTGAGGCTCCTTCTTTCCTTTCGTATTTTTATTTACCCATCAGCTCTCCCCATAAATTGGACAATTATCCTCTGAAGCATATTCTCTCCAGAAAAGTACGCAGTCATGCTTGCACACATGAATTGATTCATACCCTAATTCTAACTTGTTAAGCCATTTCCTAGCACTGTAGTACGATTTGGGTAATTTATTATCATTCGGAAGTGCCTCTTTTAACAATTTCAAAAGAGCATCAAATGACTTATTTGTCCACTTATGTAGAACCTTCAAGTGCATGAGTTTCACCAAAAAGTTCAAGCTAAAAATGATGAACATCCCTGGGTACAACTCTGCTTCTACTTGCTCGAATAGATTATCACAACTATTATAGTTTGCTCCAATGTCTCCGTCAGGTGCATTCTCACTCCTTTCCACATCATTGCGAACTACTTCTTCAGGTACATGAGGGTCAATGAAGTCGTATAAAATATCTGCCACTTCATCTCTATTGTCGGTAGATGCCCTCCAAGTTCTTTTAGAAGTTGAAACATCCGCTTCACCATGGTGTACCTAATTTATGTATAATGGATGAAATCTATTATCTATAATATGTGCCTCCAATGCTGGTAATGTTTGGAATAATAAGTTCAAACATTTTTTGCATGGGCATCTCACCAAACCCCTTTCATTAATAAAATGTTTAGCTCTTTTAACAAATGTCACCGCACCATTCTAATACTCATCCAACAACCGATTTGGTAGATCTATCCAACTTTTATCTATGGACATTGTGTCACTGAACAAGAAGATAGTAGCTTTAGGTGGAATAAATTGTTGTGACTAATATTTGATATGTACCCTAAATTCACCATATCACTGTAACTTTAAAGGGTAGGGTTCTATCCCATTCGAGATACTTCTGTAGTTACGTTTTTGCCTAATTGATCCACGCTCATCATTTGCTTTGTGCCTCCAATGCTGGTAATGTTTGGAATAATAAGTTCAAACATTTTTTGCATGGGCATCTCACCAAACCCCTTTCATTAATAAAATGTTTAGCTCTTTTAACAAATGTCACCGCACCATTCTAATACTCATCCAACAACCGATTTGGTAGATCTATCCAACTTTTATCTATGGACATTGTGTCACTGAACAAGAAGATAGTAGCTTTAGGTGGAATAAATTGTTGTGACTAATATTTGATATGTACCCTAAATTCACCATATCACTGTAACTTTAAAGGGTAGGGTTCTATCCCATTCGAGATACTTCTGTAGTTACGTTTTTGCCTAATTGATCCACGCTCATCATTTGCTTTGTGCCTCCAATGCTGGTAATGTTTGGAATAATAAGTTCAAACATTTTTTGCATGGGCATCTCACCAAACCCCTTTCATTAATAAAATGTTTAGCTCTTTTAACAAATGTCACCGCACCATTCTAATACTCATCCAACAACCGATTTGGTAGATCTATCCAACTTTTATCTATGGACATTGTGTCACTGAACAAGAAGATAGTAGCTTTAGGTGGAATAAATTGTTGTGACTAATATTTGATATGTACCCTAAATTCACCATATCACTGTAACTTTAAAGGGTAGGGTTCTATCCCATTCGAGATACTTCTGTAGTTACGTTTTTGCCTAATTGATCCACGCTCATCATTTGCTTTGTGCCTCCAATGCTGGTAATGTTTGGAATAATAAGTTCAAACATTTTTTGCATGGGCATCTCACCAAACCCCTTTCATTAATAAAATGTTTAGCTCTTTTAACAAATGTCACCGCACCATTCTAATACTCATCCAACAACCGATTTGGTAGATCTATCCAACTTTTATCTATGGACATTGTGTCACTGAACAAGAAGATAGTAGCTTTAGGTGGAATAAATTGTTGTGACTAATATTTGATATGTACCCTAAATTCACCATATCACTGTAACTTTAAAGGGTAGGGTTCTATCCCATTCGAGATACTTCTGTAGTTACGTTTTTGCCTAATTGATCCACGCTCATCATTTGCTTTGTGCAGAAATTTCAACAGCATCTCCCCATGGTTCTCCAAGTGTGTAAACTATACGACTGTATAGTTTATACCTGGAGAACAGTTAGGATGCTAAGATATTCCCACAATATCAAACAACCGCTAGATAAATTGCTAATAATAACTACAGAACATATCTCAAATTATCTAATTTCTCAAAACAATTAAAGGGTTAGTTGATGTATAGAGAATAATCAACCCTTGAACAAGTCTAAGCTTATAATATAAATGCAAATGCAGTTCTATTTAAAATTATTATAAAAATAGATTTACAATAATTAAAATTAAAGATACGACATTTTATGAGAATCATTATTTAACCATTAGTATTCTTATTTAAGTGTCTTATGATTAAAAATTAATAATTTTTTTATTGTCTCCATAACAATTGTTATGTTTTATAATAAATTTATAGTAATTCAGACGTGTAACCTACTATGCTATATGTATAAAGTGCATAATTCAACATCTCTAAAGAGACGTGCATTTTATGAGTGCTTGTAAGTTATCATACGAGGGGAATTTTTTAATTTCTATTATTATAAGGTCATTTTGATGATTTTGTCAGGAAGTCTTTTCATCTCCAGTACTATATATAACAATTATACAAGTGTAATATGTCACAAGTTATTGTAACTAAATAATAACATTTATCATTACAACATTGAAAGAAAGTAAGTTTTTACTCATAAAATAGAAAATCATTATTTTTCAATATTTCTTTTAATCTAATAGTAAACAAATTAAATAATTTTTATCATTTTAATATTTTATAATTCTATTTTTTTCATTTAAGTTTAAGCAATTTCTAAGAAGCTTTAAAATAAATAATACTGAATTAATATCCAAGAGATTATAGTATTATTAGATTCGGCTTAAAATTTTGTTCATCATACAATTATTGTTAATTTCATAAGTCATTCATTGGTGTAATGTTATTGTAATTTTAACTATTAGAATTAGGTACATAACATATAATTTCTCAAAATAGTATTGAGAAATATTTCGTAATTCTAAAAAATTATATTCCTTAATTTGAAAATTAATATTTAATCCAAGAAAAAAATTACATTACATAGTGGTTGAAATTGTTAATTGTAAAAATAATTTGCTTAATCACAAAATTGACATTAAAATTAACAAAATATAATCTTCTTCAAATAATATAAAAATATAATTTATTTTGATTGTGTGTAGGGTCTAACTTTAAAAAATAATTTTAACAAATAAATCTTGAAAATTAGTCAATTATAAATTTTACTATTTTTAAAAATAAAAAGTAATTTTAATTTATCCATAAATGGGATGATTTTCATGTGACCTCAAGTTTAGTTAAATTTTTCTTTTTATATATTGTAGATAGTATAATTTGGATTGTTAGGTTCGATTTTCATGTGGTCTAAAGTACCATTAAAGTTTTCTTATTATGTGGTGCAAATAATATAATTTGGATTAGTAAGTTTCAATCTCAAATTCAATTTCAATTTTAATAAAGAAAGAGATTATATTATTATAATCTCTTATTTTAAATTATCTTTATGTACTTATTCTAATTTTTTATGTTATATTATTTCAACAAAACTAATAATTTTGAAATTTCTTAAATTACAACCTAAATTTTAAATTTTATTGGTAAAATATCATAACAACTCTATCTTACATGAGTCTAATAATTTAATCTACACATATATCATATAATATAAAATTATAATTTAAGGAATACATAATAATAACAAAATTTATATTTACAAATTTTATGCTAAGATAAATTTATGTAAACAAATTTAATATTTACAACATGCAAAACAAAATAATACAAAATTTCATATTAAATTGAATATATTATCAATTCTATTAATTCATTGCAAACTATTAATTTCACAAATAATATTGTACAATAAAAATACTATAAATTTTAATTCACATACCTCAGCGGTAAAAATCTACTAATCAAATATACTCTGAATACTCCCCACGAATAATGATGAATGCTAATAATAATTATCAAATTAAAGTATCAAATATAAAAAATTATTACAGATCAATATATGTAAAAAATAAATAAACTAAATTAGAGAAAAAATTATAAGAGAAACTTACCTCAGGTCTAGCTTTGTAATCGCGCGAATGAGAGTTGAGGAGGCGCAAATCAATATATAGGCATACTCTTCAGTGACAATAAAAAAAATTCGGTCATCGGTGAAGAGTCCTCGTTGTAGGGTAAAGCTTTTACCGACGACAACATTGTTGCTGAAGGTTTGCCTCGAAAATTGCTGAAGACCTTTAGCGACAACAAGTATCGTCACTGTAACCCTTCACCAATGATATTGTCATCACTAAAGGTCTTGTGCAATTTTTGAAGCAAACCTTCAGCAACGACATCATCGTCGGTGAAGGGTTTGTCTTACAATGACGACACTTGTCATCGCTAAAGGTCTTCTGCTATTCTCGAGGTAGACTTTCAGCGACAATAATTGTCATTGTTGAAGGTTTTCTTTTTAGCGACGACTTTATCATCACTAATGGTCGGAAATTCCCGCTGAAATTTTTTTTAGCTCTTTAGCGACAACGTTTTGTCATTGCTAATGCCTTTGTTTTCCCGCCGAATTTTTTCTTACACTTCACTGACAACTTGTCGTCGGAAAAACATTTAGCGATGACCAAAATTTTGTTATCACTAAAAGTATCGTCATCATTACTTCTTTTTCTTGTAGTGATAATTGAAACACATAAAATTTTTTCTAATATATAATATAATTGGAATATATAAAAATTGCTCTACATGTAGGTGCCGTACATGCTAGGCTAATACGCCCCATGTCTATAAATCATCGATAAAAACTCGCAATTTTAAATTAAGTGGCAGTTGAACGTCCCTAAATTTTTTTGTTAAAAAGAAAGCCATCACTAATTAATTACATTTTATTTTAGTAGTGTTAACATAACAATTTAATCTAGGTGAGTTGAAGTGTCTTCAAACCTCTATACATGCATGTCTATACTTCTTTAAACATCATCTAAATTAGTCCATTATTTGCAAATAAAACATCAAAGTCATCATAAAATCGAATACATAGGGTCTATTTGGATACTGTTTTTAAAAACACTTTTCTATATTTTTTTTTAAAAAAACAGAAGAACATGTTTAGCAATATATTTTTAGCACTTATTTTTAAAAACTATTCTTTAGATGTGTAACTTAAAAACAAAAAAATAAAAATAACTTTTAGTTATTTTCTGAATTTATTTTCTTGTTCTAAGTATTAATTTTATAATTAAATAAATATTTCCTTATTTGCAACACTAATTACCCTCTAATCTTGATTTTTCTTCAATTTAAAAATAGTTTTTGATAACAAGAAAACAATTTTTAAAAACAGCTCTTGAAAACTATTTTTAAAAACACAAAAACAAAACATATTCAAATTTACCCATAGTTTCCATGAAATATAATCAAGCTTAGAACAAGTGCAACAGCGTTGGTAACTTTGACTAGGCGTTACATTTAGTTACACGCATAATGTCATACTATCATCAGTTTGGAGTATTTTTATGAATCTCCAATTCATTAACCCAACAATGGAATTCGCGTGTGTGCTCACATTTTTTGCAATAAAATGAAATTGATATCAAATCAAATATCATTCAAATATGTTTAATTACATACTAGCATTTTATTTCTGACTTACGCTTCATAATTCTTGCAAAAGCCATAAAAATGATTATTGTATAACGCCATAATTTTAGGGTTTTCCAGTAGTAAACCTATAGGTAACATAAGCTCCCAGTGCAGCGATCACCATGGCCGCAGCACCCATATTCAGAAGTGAACGCTTTTCTTCATTATTCAAAGTCCCTTCTGATATTTTTGCCACAGCTTGTGACGCAGAAGCAGCCACTTCTTTCATTCCCTTCCCGATAGTTTCCACAATATCATCTTCCTTCTTATCTTTCTCACCCGTCCTAGTTTTCTTAGTTATTTCCATTTCCTTCTTCGAGGTTTTGGGAGCACCAGAAACTTGATCTGCTGCCTTGGTTAGCCCCAACTGGCTTTTCTCTTTGCTTTCATCTTTTATAATACCCTCTTTTACATCTGTCCTAGGCTTTCTTGCCTTGGAAGCTTTGTGACCTTCCTTCTGGATGAGCCTTTCATTATTCTTATCGTCATCATCTTCCTTTTGCTTTCTGGGAAGGGTTGTTGCTGTAATCCTTTGCCGGATTTGCTCGAGACCCTTTTGAATCATTTCATCCGAATCCTTTCTTGCAATCGGTTTCAACATGGGCAACTTTGGCTCGATTTGCTCCGAATCCCTCCTATCCTTCTCTTCATCCCCTGGCTTCTTGGGAACCAAAGTTGACGCAATCTTTTGCTGAGTTTCATCTGGACCCTTTTGAGTAATTTCATCTGTTTTCCTTCCTGGAGCTGGCTTCAACATAGGTTTTGGTTCAGAATCTTCTTCAACTGTTTGAGCCTTCTCATCGTCCATTCGCCTTCTGGGAACTGGTTTTAAGAAGGGCTTCGGCTCAGTTTCTTGCTGAACCTTCTCTGGGCCTTTCCCAGGACTTGGGATTGAAGAAGAAGCAGCCTTCTTATCTCTAGAATCTTCGTCTCTTGTAGTGGTTTTTTCTTTTTCAGGCATTGGTTCAGCTGGCGAAGTCGTTTTTGAAGGACTCGGTAGCTTTTCTGGCGAAGTTTTCGCTTCTTCTTGTGGACTCTGTGTGATGAACTTCTTTGGCATTGTGATAGTGAGAACTCCACGATCAAAATTCCCTTGAATCTTCTCTACCTCGCAATCTTTTGGAACGGAGTATGATTGGTTGAAGCGGCTCCACTTGTTGTTATTATCGATTGGTCTTTCTCCGGTAATTCTCACCATTTTTACAGTGGTCACATATGTAATCCTTACCCGATCCTTTGTGAAGCCTGCAAAAGCAAATGGGGAAAGAATATTGTAAAACCCAAGGTTTAATGCAATTATATTTAGTTTCCCAAGGTTTAATTTTGAACTTCTAAACGGCGGTATATAATTGTAATGCTGTAAACAATAATAGTACCACGTATTGCAACTGCAATTTTACATTGTAGTCGCATTTCTGTATGCCATTCGCTGAATAACTACAGTCATCACACCCGCAATTTGAAGTCATGATTTTGACTGAAGTAACATGATATTTCAGAGGTTTTACATGTTTGTATCGTCACCTAAAAATTTACTTCCAATGAAATTATTAAAAGTAATTAAAAAAATATACGCATCTCACTTTCATTTATAATCATAATTTTGACAAATAAAAACCTGACCTACAGATGTACACTTTATATAATACTTAGGGATTTTGCAATATTTGTGAACAGAAATAATTTGGTGATGTTTCTAACTATCGAACATCCAAAGAAAATTAAGGTGTTGGAAAGCCTTTTTTTTTGTGAAAAAATCATTATTTGCATATATATGTTTATAAATTATTGATATGTTATTTATATTAATGATTTAAAAATAATTCTTAAAAATATGATAAATGAAGGAAAGTAAATATATTTTTCTAAAATAAAGAAAATTACGTATTCTAATTTCTTCATATTTAATATTAAATAAATCAAATATTTTCTAACTTTTTAATATTTTATAATTATATTTTATGAAAAACTTTTTCATCAAACCATACTAAGTTCAAGGATATTTGGAAACAGATTTTACCACTTGCTTTGAAGGATCTACCAAATATATAATAATATTCTCCTCAATTAAATTTCTTTTCTTTTCTTCATAACATAGTCCTAAAATATAAATACAGATCCTCTTACTGATGAATATTATGACAAGCCTGACCTAAATGTTATAATGCAACTAAAGAAACTTAACGAACAATGACAGAAAGATCGAGAGAATTTAATTCAAAAGCACACATATAATCACTAATTAATTAAAGTTATAAAAAGAATTAAATTCAATTTATTCTCAAATGAATCCAATTGATATAGTAGATAAGTACATTTTCAAATGAATTGAATTAATTCTAATTTCTTCATGCTTCCGAAGGGTAAAATTTATCTATGAAATGCAAAAGAAATGAAGTAAGAAATGAAGTTAAACAAACCCGGAAGTTGAATTTGCAAGATGTAAGCATCTGGGTTTTCAGTCATTTTAGACATCGGCTGGAAATCTTCGTACACAGGACGAAGAGAAGGTTGTGCCCTGAAAGTAGGAATTTTTTGCCTCATTGCCATATTTGCCCCTCTTGTCTTGTCTTTTTTGCACCTTGAAAAAAAGAAAAAACAATGTTTGCTCCAATGGTTTGAATGGAATATGAGGGATTTAATTGGCTACTTGAATTTATACATAGGAAGCTCGGGAATTTTAAGATCATAAAAAATTCAAAGAGAGAGAGAGAGAGAGAGAGAGAGAGAGAGAGAGAACAGATGGAGAGATTAGGTTTCTTGCTGAAGAGACTATCCCTTTTGGGTTTTGCTTTGCCTCGTTGTTGTAATTTCATTTGACTTTTGCCTTGGAGAACTGTGAGGTATAACTTGTTTGTGAAATAAAGTAGTTGTTCTTTGTTTTGCCTATTCCCTTGGAAAACATGCAACCGCGGAGCTAGAGGATTTGGCACGGTCCTGACCCCTTAAAATTTAATGTTATATTCACACGCGCGCGCGCATATATATATATATATGTAAAATTTTGATTCTTTTTAAAATTTTAAAATAAATGCAATTATGATATGAAAATTATGTATTTATACAATAATAATAAATTTTATAAAAAATGTAAAGATACAAATATAAAACACAATATTTAAATTGTGATTTAGAAGTTGTAAATAATTTATATATTAATTTGTTCTCTCCTTTTGCCAAGTATGAATATTTTTATTATATTATATCTTAAAAATATTTTATAAAAGCATATAATTAGTTGAATCTAAAAACTTATATGGCCTGCAAAATAATTTTTTAACTTTTATTTTCTCTAATTTTACTTTTAAAAATATATTGTGCATTAATATTCATATACAATTTTTTACATTATATACACAATATAATCACATTAGAATTATCACTTACTTGCTATCCATTTTGATTTTATCATTCTAAGTTTTTAAAATAAAATTATACATGTCTGTCTATATATATATATATATATATATATATATATATATATATATATATATCTTTTTGCAAATTTTATAGATTTTTTTTATAATTTTTAATAAAACTTTGAATAACTTGTATATCTGTTACAATCATTATAACTTTAATTTTATATTTTTATTTATTTATACACATAATAAAATAGCAATATTATTGCCACTTACTTATATTTTGATTTTATCATTCAAAATTTTTACAATAAATATGTCTAACAAAGGTATACATACATATGAATTTTATTAAATTAATTATATTTGTAAAAATTTTTATTGTTACCTTTTGTAAAAGTCTAAATAATTTGTGTTACAACCTTTATAAATAACCTTTAATAATTTTTCTCGTAAAAATTTTTATAATTTAATTTAATTTTCATGATTTTTATATTTAATTTTTTAAAAAAAATTAAAATACTTTAGATTAAAATTATCAAAAAATTTATAATGATTTTATATAATTATTAATTTTTAGTATGCATTTAAATAAACACTTATTTGCAATCAATCAGGTCTCGCAAGCCGATCGAAAATCCTAGCTCCGCCATTGTGTAAAATATTTTCCAAGGCTGATCGCCTTGTCCTTGTAACTTCCAGTAATGCTATGGGTACAAAAAATAATATTTGAGTTTTGGATATAAATAAAGGAGTGTCAATGAATACATGATGGCAAAATTTGTAATATTCAATTTGATAAATATTAAAGATTTAAAATTTAATTTCAAATCCTATTTTTAATGTGTGTGTCTAACATTTTTTGTGCAACTTTTGCTTTCCAGTCATAACTATTACTACTACATTAATTTTATTTACTGTGGAATTATATATATATATATATATATATTGACACACCATGCATGGATGCGTACAAAGAGTTTCATGAGTTTTTACAAAAGCTTAACATGAGAATTAAAAATTAATTTTTTTATATAAAATCTTGTATTTTGAGGATGTTTGGCAAATGACTCATTTGATGACTTTTGACCAGTTTGATCAAATTAGTTATTTGACTTGCCTCAACAAGTTATTTTTCATATTTGGTAACCAACTAATTACCCTTAAATAAACTGATTTCAAAATAATGGGAGGGGCAACATTTTGAAATAGTAGTTTTATAAAATAACCATATTACTCCTACTATTTCATAAAATAACTATATTATCTCTAATTAATTTTTATATTTTCAATTTTATCCTTTCTATAAAAATTATAATATTATTTTTACATAAAAATTAAATAATTATAATTATTGATTTCTTAATAAAATTAATAACTATAAAAAATATATTAATTTAATTTTAAAGAAATAGTTAATATATAATAATTTATAATGATATATTATTTATAAAAAAATTAATCTACTAAATAATATATAGAATCTAAAATATTAAAATAAAACAATACTCAAATAACTAATAAAATATACTCATATTTTTATTTGTTATTTTATATACAAATAGCTAATTGTAAATAATTAATTTTATTAAATATTTTTATTTAAATAATTAATACAGTCACTTATTTAAATCAACTAATAAAATCAGCTATTAGTTAATAGCTAATTAAATTAGCTAACTGCTACATCTATCAGCTAATTGCTAAACATATCATTTATCATAAAAAAGTAGCAAATATGTGTTTTACATGCAACAAATTCCAAATTTATGGTCCCAAATTGCATTCAATTTTTTTTTAAATTTTATCTTATTTATATATAAAAGTCATAACTTTTAATGAAAAAGTTATTAAAAGTAAAAAAAAATTATGTTAGAAAACTTATAAAAGGGGGTTACTTAACAATCAATTGATTAACCAATCTATCTAATTGACTAAGCCAATAAACTAACTAATTTGATTAGATGATTAGCCCTCAATTATTAAAGTGAATGAAATTGATGAACCCAGTGTTTTCAAATAATTGATTAACTAAAGGCTTATGCAAAGACAAAACTATCATCAAATTATATAATTATTTGCATCCATTATATATATTTTCTTAAAATGTTAGTGGAAAAATTAAATCCTCGTAAACAATTAAAAATAATTTATTTTTTTCAATTTCATCAATTATAACTAATAGAAAGGTAATTTATTAAAACTTAAATTTCCGCATGAAATTGGGTCCCATAAAGATGTCCTAGATTACAAACTAGATTATCTCACGTGTACGATGACATAGATCAATCAATTGAACAAACCTTATGTATTAATGATGTACATTAGTGAATAAGAAGTCGCCATGTGCAGCAATAAATGATTTTAACTAATAAAAAATTTTAAAATAATTATCTTTTAATAAATTTAAAGGTGATGGACATCAAAATATAAGATACTTATACTAAGTATCCCCGAACAACTCTATAAATAGAAAGCTCATTTGTATCATTTAATAACAACAAATTGCCGAAAAAAGATATGTGAAATTCTCCCAAAGTTCTATTGATAAAGGTCAAAGCATTCAAATTCTTTGGCTTTAATTAGGGTGACAATTTTGAACATGATATAATAATCTAATATGAACACAAGACACTTTACACAAGTTTGGATTGTAAATAAGTCAACTTATATAACATGAATTATAAATGGGCTAAGATAGGATTGGCTCAATAAATATTTAATTAATGATTATAAGTTCTTTAAATGACAAATAATAAGTAATTAAATTTAATAAACTGATTTATAACATAAAATTTATTAATTAAAATTATTAAACAAGTTAGATAGGTTGATATGTCTTGACACATCTTAACATGTTTAATAAATGGGTTAACTTGATATAACATAATTATTATTTATGTTGGGTTTAGATTGAGCTCTTTCGGATTATGACTACCATTTGACATGAGACAAACCCGATACATGAACATAAATTGCCACCCTTACCTTCAATTAAATACATTTATTCCAAGATGATAACTTCAACAACATTTAATCTTTTGAAATCTTTTCATACACAAAGCTACTACAAAGATTCACTAATATAGATTTGTCTTTTAACTTTACTACTAACCATATATTTTAGGCATTGATATATATCCGGTATGTTCAATGTTAGTTTTAGAATTAGTGTGAAATATATGTAATGATGCTGATTTATAGCCAAGAAATTAATGTATTTTCTTCCAAAAATGTTTTAATTTTTTTACATTTCACATTGATTTTTAGTAAAAAAATATTAACATGAAATGTTTATATAATAAATTTTTTGAAGTCGATCCTTTGTATCTTTTCTAGAATATTTATAATAAAAATTGAATAAATCTAACATCCTGCCAAAAACATATATTTTAAGTTAAAATTTTTGAAAAGCCATAACTTTGCACTAGATTATCCATTTAGGGTAAATTTTATGTCAATTTCATATAATTTTTTTAGATCTATCTATCAACAAAACCTAAAGGTTTTAAACCTCTCAAAATTACAAAAAACAACCATTTTCATGAATTTTTTTTTACTTTTTCTTTATCTTTCATCATTGTTAGCCAATTTCAAACTTCCTTACAATATTTTATCAAACACATAATACACATCTAAAACTCAAATACAACCTTATAAGTTATACAAATGAAACACAAATAAAAATCTTTTAAAATGCCTGTGCAATAAAGCATCTCTCATTGTTGTTCAATCAGCTTTAGTTTCTATTGCAATATTTTATCAAAGAAATAAAAAGCATTGAAAACTTAGAAACAACCACAAAAGTTATACAAAAGACATATAAATAAAAATCTCTTGAAAAGAGACACAAATCTAAGAAATAAAAAAAAGAAAGGCAACTCTTATATTTAGAACCTACTTCTTGCTCAATACTAGTTCAAGGAGCATTAATAGCTCATTAATATATGGTGGAAAGATGAAGTAAGGTCTAGTCTTTTTTTTTCAAAGAAAGCTAGATCAAGATTAAGATTAAGTTTTAAAGTTTGAAAATAAATAAGAAAGGGAGTGAGAGCGATATTAAGAAAAAAAGATAAAATTTCCTTTATTTTATAGTGCAAAATTATTGCTATTCATATAACTTTAGATGTTAGTTATTTTACAAATCAATATTTAAAATCTAGCAAAAAGAAAAGACAACAATTTTTTTAATTGATGTTTAAAGTTTTTGCATATTTTAAAAAATGATACAATTCACATGACTTTAGATATCATTATTTTATAAACCAAAATCTAAAGTATCATCATATTTTCAAAAATGGCACTACTCATATAACTTTAAATACTAGTTATTTGATGAACCAATTTTTAAAGTTTCACTAGAAGAAAATATGATGGTTTTTTTAAATACTAATGTCTAAAGTGTCTTCATATTTTTAAAAAAGACACCACTTACATGACTTGAAATATCAATTATTTTATGAACTAATGTTTAAAGTATCACAAAAAGAAAAAATGATGGTTTTTTAAGAATTAATGTGTAAAATGTCTTTATATTTCTTTAAATGTTGGTTCTTTATTTGAATTGACATAATAAGTTATGTTTATTTACAAAAGTGTCGTCGTGGCATTATATA
This sequence comes from Sindora glabra, assembly GCA_020226215.1. NCBI lineage: Eukaryota > Viridiplantae > Streptophyta > Magnoliopsida > Fabales > Fabaceae > Sindora > Sindora glabra. The sequence goes on along the minus strand of CM035229.1, from coordinate 16,177,912 downwards.
TGTCACTTTTCACTTTAACCAAAGTTGATATGCTAACATTAAAGGACAAATATGTAATAGTGGTTTAATATATAATTGGAGATTAAGATTCATCAAAGCCTTCCTATGAAGCTAAAATTCATTATTCGATTTAAGATCAAGTTTCATCAAAGCCTTCCATCAAATTAGGATTCAACCATTTAATCCAAGATCAATCTTCCTAAAGCTCTCATTCAAAATCCATCGAAGAGAAGAATTAGAAGATTTCTTGTATTCTTTCTTAATAATTACAAAAATTAGAGATTGTATCATATATCTTCAAAAAATTAATAAAATTCATTTATTTTACAAATTTCTCATTTAATAAATTATTTATTGAGAAATTTATGCATAAAAATTTCTAACATATTTAGTAGGACAATTTATAGCTCTTATCTTTTGTTTTCAAAATCAATGTCATCCAAACCAGTTCAAATAGCACCCAAGAAGCAAGTCTTTAGTAACATGCTCTTCAATGCATTTGGAACAAATCCTTCTATCAACTTAGTGAATTCTAACTCTCATAGTCCTATAGCTTGAAGCAAAATAAGAGCTCTTGCATATCTGTATGCTCAAACAACGCAATACCAAATCCTACTCTTATTTTCACTAGTTCATTATCATATAAATCACCTTCGCACATTGACACATGCATGACAACATGATCAAAATTAAGTATTATTAATTGATAAAAGTTTTTGCAATATAAGGTAATAACTTGGTTGAACCCCTTAATGCTCTGCTTGATATATCCTTTTTTAATGATATACTAACAAATAAGATGCAAATAAAATGCAAGCAAGAGTGAAACAAGATAGGAAGTAAGAAACAGGAATGCAAATTAGATGCAATTGATAGAAATAGAATGCAATTAAAGGGGTTTGATTCAAAATTTTAAACAAAATACACTAACAAAAATAGAATACAAAAATAATATAGAAAGAAAAAAAATTAATATAGAAATAATTTATACAAGGATCTAAGAGTTTTTGTGTGAGTTAATCACAGATCAAATATATTTGATGATTCCAATTAATTTTTCAATTTTGAATTATTCAAAATCCTTGCAATAATTCATGAATTCTATATTAGATAACTATTTAGAATTTTATCAATTAAGATTAATAGAACTTAACAACCATTATAATCTGTAAAGCTAAATTAAAATTGATTTGAAAAGAATTTAGTTAAATTAAAGAATTAAACAAAAAAACCTTTGATTTAATATTTTAGCCCTTATTCCCACATGAAAAATACTGATTAACCAACAACAATTCAACATAAAGATAGCTAAAGATCAGAAATCACAAGTTTGAATACAAAATATACCAAACTAATATTCAACTTATTTAATTTTAAGCAACAAGCATAAAGAATTAGGAAAAGAGCAAAATCAATTAGAAAGATTTAACATTATAGCTTTGGATCTTATAATCCAAATAGTGATGAGCCTTAAATTCCTTGAATCAATTAGAAATTTAGGCTTTCATGGCTAAAAAAGAAGACACTTGGAAAAGAGAGAAAAGTTATCAAGTGTTTTTCCAAAATTATACAGAAGTTTTCTTGCACTGGGAGCCACAAAATCCTATATCTAATTTTCTTATAGGACTAAACCTAATGGACTAGAATCATATGCCTTATAGGATTACAAAGAATAAGGCCTTATTAATTTTAGAAGTTTAAAACCTAATTTACAAAATAATGAACTACAAGAGTTATTGCTATAAAATCTCATAGGTTTAACTTCTAGTCAATGTAAGACCATTAAAACTACATAATTTCACTAAATAAATATTAAATTGTAGGGTCAAGTCTTACAAAACTTTTTGCACTAGATTCACCTTGAGTAGACCTTTGGAACTTTAGATATGGCCTAAAAACTAAAACTGAATTAGCTTTGATAGAAATAAAGCTTTCTTAGCCAAATTATACATTCCAAATATCTAAATTAGGTTTTTGACTAAAATATGAAAGTTATAGAGCTTTCTTTAAATTTTCCATTAATATAAAGATTAGCCAAATCTAACATTTAGAACTCAAGATTTACTAAAAACTTAAAATAGTATAAAAATCCAATGTTAACTGAATAATTTCAAATCATTAGAAAACTAACCCTAAATCATATAACAAGACCAATTCTATAAAATTAAATATATGTAACACATTATGAAGCATAAAATAAGAGGAATAATATATGCAAAATCTTGCATGTCACACATGCAATGAGGAAGGGTAGTTAACTTTTATAATGATATTTTGGCTTAACTTACTCTATTTGAAAAATTTAAATCAGCAAGGCAGTGTTGGAAATTGCGCATCATACATGCACAGCGGAATAAAATTTTTTGCACGATTTCCACCAAGGATCCATGCGAATTTAGAACGCCATAAATCAGGGATTAGGGTTTATACCTTTCGGCAAAATTCTTCTGACCGCTGCAGCAAATCTGATCTGCTTCCAAATCACGAACCAGAATGGAAACCAGTAAATCAGATCACCAGTACAACGTTTTGTGGCTGCACCTCTGTGGTATCCACACGAACCCGTGAATCACCGATGAATGTCTGCTACACACACCGGTTGGAATTGATCTCCTTAGACCTCGTAGTGCTAGCTACGCCTCTTCAGAGATTTTAGTCAAGGAGAGTGGCTAGGGTTTTTCTATGCTTTTACTTGGGGTGCGTGAAGAATAATAGTAATCCAATTATTACCCAATAAGCCTATTTAAATAGGTGCATAAAAAAACCTAACCTATTTGGGCCTTATTCCATTGTATAATTATAGGCTTACTATTGGGCCTTATAATTATAACATGAATTCCCAAATATTAAGCCCAAACAATTTGGTCCATTAATTCCAAATTCACTAAGCTCTAAGTGTGCGACCCTACAGGCTCTCATTACGTTGGCAATGACCATTAATCATATTAATGATCATAAACAAAGATTGGTGTCTAGCAACACATCATTGTTACCCAAATAATGAGAAAGTCGGTGATTTGACTAAACCTTTACACGTGAACATCATTTATGTCCTTTTGTCCTATACATCTAGATTGAGCACGAGACATGGACCGTGTCATTCCCGTATAGCCCAATCTTAAGGTTTCTTGACTCCTAAGTAAGCTGACTGAAACAAATGTAATTGACATCTCATGTCAATTCATCTGAGCATGGCCATGCATTTTCTCAACTTTACTTAGTCAAGGGGCCCATAGATGTTACTCCTGTTATATAGGAGGGACAAATCCCATCTTGATCACACAAACCCCTCCGCATGATATGTGATATATCCAATATCTACCCTTACATTCACTTAACCATTAGTGACATAGAATAGTATCAAAATATGAAACTCACATGTAGGGAACCTTGGTGATCTCAGGTCAAAGGACCATATTAATAATGATCACTAAGAACCACTTATGACACTCATATAACGATCCATGTAGTGTTCTTAATATGGGTCGGTCCAGTATACAAGTTCTCTAACTTGTACTCATGTGTAAACTTAATATCCCATATAGGTTTTCACACATGCTAGTCTTAACATATCAAAGCAACCTAATCCACAATGATATATGACTAGGGACATTTAAGAATACAATTATTCTAAGGTTATTATTATAATTAAATATATTACACAGACAATATATATAAATATAATAATTGGAATTGCCATTAAAATAGCATGATTCAAAATTACAATCACCAATATGATTGGTTTTAGGGCATATACACTAACAGGCAGAGCTAGGAAATTTAATAATATCATTTTTTTCCTTTATTCTTTAAAGACTCTAACCTCCAAATTGAAAGTTTTTCTTTAAAAGATTACTCTCTTGACTATTTCAAATCCTTAAGTTTAGTTATTATGCCTATCATGGTGACTTATGCAACTTCTTTAGAAAAGCAAGTTCAAAAATATGCAAGACACTTGAAATACTGATAAAATCCATCCAAGAGAGAGAAACTTTAAAAGATAAATAGATCATTAACTTCTTATAAAAATCTAATTGCTCTTGCAAATCACATGATGATTTAAGCAATGCATCTAAAAATGAGTCATGTTAAGAAGATCAAAGTTGTGAAGGAAAAAAGTGACTCTAAGAAGAAGCAATCTTATCCAAATGGTGTTATTCCTACTAGTTAATTAAAAGAATTCATAAAAAAGGCCTTTAAAGACCTAGTAAAAGGGAGCATGTAGTCTTCCTTTGCCTATGTTAAGCAATACAAGCAAAAGATTTACATGTTAAAAATGCCTTAGAATTATCAACCATCAAAGTTTTAACAATTTAATGGCAAATAAAATCCTAAACAGCATTCAACTTTCTTTATCAAATCTTAAAACAATGCTGGAATAGATGGAGACTTTATGGTAAATCAATTTGTGCACTTTTTTAATGGAAATGCCTTTAACTAGTACATATACTTGGTGCTTAGATTAATTGAGAGCTAGGACCAACTCGACCATAAGTTCCTAAATTGAGTCTCCAACACTTGTCACACTATTAGCATTCTTAAACTTTCAAAGACTTGACAACTAAAAGATTAGTCTATCATTAATTATATTCAACAATAGGGAAATTTAATTCCTAATTGCAAATATCAACTTTTAGAATCTTTTGCCATCGAAATATGCATACAACAAATGGATTAAAGCTTAACTTATTTAAGCTATCAAGCCTCAAACATTTGAAAAACTAGAAATAAAGGCACTTGAGATGAAAGTTAATATTGTTACTAGTGTTAGCTAAAGGTTTTCAATATGAGATAAGGTGGAAGGATGTTATAAATTTTAAAAGATTAATAAGATATTATTCTTAAAGTACTAAACCAAGCAATCAATGGTTGTGTTTGCTTCACCTAACAAGCTAACTATTAATTCAAATAAGTAAGACAACAAAGTCATTGGTGCTTCTAACAAATGCAATAGGGTTACACTAAAGGAAAGATTAAACGAGGAATAACCATTTCCAAATTTTGATGTTTCCTCGATGTTGAAGTATCTGCATGAAGTTAACTTGATTGAGCTATCAAAGATTAAATAAACTAATAAGGCAGGCAAAGTGGATAATTTAAACTTTTGTAAGTACCATCAACTAATTAGTCACCTAGTTGAAAGTGCTTAGCTTTAAATGATAAAATTATAAAGTTAGTTGAAGAAGATAAAATTACATTTGATGAAGATAATGTAAATTATAATATAACCATGATAGCTCCATCTTTACCAAGCATTAATCTTTCACCTTAAATGATTAAATTTGGTTCATCTGAGCTGGTGATTCTTAGAAAAAGCATTAAAGTTCCAAAAACTTCCACAACCTCTCATGTCATTGGAAGAATGTATAATAATGTGTTAAAATCCACCATAAATGAAGGAGGATCAAATTTAACCACAAATAAGAGAAATAAGAAAAAAAATCTATAAAAATTCTCCAAAGAAAAGCTGAGAAAGGAAGCTATAAAGATTATAAATGAATCTTCTAAAGGTGAAGAGATTGTATCTGCTCACTATATTAGTTCAAAATAAAATTTAAATTATGTTTAACATGATCCTTTATTAAATACATGTTATGACCTATCTTTAGTTATAATTGATGTAGGAGGTTTCTAAATGTCACCTCCTATAATGCATTAACTCTATAGTAATCGTATTAAAATGCATATTTTTCTAAAATATCATAGCTATTTTCAAACATAAATTAAAGATATATGTTTAAGCATGCATGAAACAACTGATACACATGATCAACTAAACCATCTATTCTATCACCTACCTTAGTGCTAAAATCCTCAAGTAAGCTTTCTTCTAACCCATTTGATAATAGTAGAGAACTTGAAGGAAAAATTCCCTTAAAGAAGAGAAAAAAAAATGGAAAGAAAGTGAGTTTCTTTAAAACTCATAGAGTAGATAATGTGTAAAAGAAAATAAATTCAATTTAATTTTATTATAGTGCAATTTTATGTTTATTTACTCTAATAAAGGCATTAGAGGAAATGAATTCATATACCTTTGCCTAATAAAGTAAGGAGATGTTTTGAATGGTTAGCCTACCTTTTCAAAATATTGTTATGCCTTCTTTAAATTATAGTCATTTAGGATTTTTTGTTATGGTGACAAGAAAAAACAAAATAACTCGTATTCTCTTATTTAAAATAAAATTCAATTGAATAAAGGAGAAATTTTGATGAGCAAATATGAATGAAATGTTAGGTAAAATAAAATTCAATATTTTAGTGAATCATAGAATGAGGACATTTGGGGAAATGAGTGAGGAAAAGTAAACCAAAAAAAAAGCCTAAATTTTTAAGTCATTACTAGTACATATGTAAGTATAGAAGAGATTTAGAGTACATTTCCAATAAAGCTCCCATTATTATTCATCATTTTTAGGCTAAAAACTAGCTAACTTTAACCATTTTTCTATATTTCTCAGACTTCCTTCATAACTGTCCCTATTTTTCTTAATACCTCTAACTTCTTCTTTTTCAATCTTCAACTAGCCAAGTAAAAGTTCAATTCATCTCAAATTTCTTCCTTAATCAAGGTAAAGCCTTTATCATTGTCATAAATCCCTTATAATTTTTCTAAATTTTAATGAAAATTAGGGTATTTTGGTTTCCATGAAGATTTGAACCCTAACTCAAGAAATTCTTAATGTGGGTGTAATTAAGTTAAAAAGCATCCAATCTGACCTCTTATCATTGTCCTTCATACTAGGAGAGTAAAGATCCTAACCTAAATTTATTGAATTTTTTTGGAAATTTGTTAGTTTGGCAATATATTAGGTTTTGTTTGATTTTATTTAAAGAATGATGATTTATGAGTTTTGAATTGAATTTAATGTAAAATGTAGCTTATATGGAGTTTTAAACATATTTCTTGATGAATGGATGATGATTTGGTGAGTAACAAATGAGTTGAGATTGCATTTAATGCTAGATGAACAAACTGAAAAAATGCACAAATTTTATACATGAATTTGTTCTAGAATCATTTCTCTGCTTCTAAAATTGAAATTTCTACCCTGAATATATTCTAGAATTAATTCTTTACTTCCAAAATTGCAAACTACACTCCAAATCACTTCCCAAAGCAATTCCTTTTGTCGAATTTCATGTTTTAATGTCATAAATTGATCATTTAATGCATATTTAACTAAGAGATTAATGTTAAACATATTATTAAGGATTTTTATCTTTTTTGAGCATATATATGTCTATTGTATCATGAAATGTATTAGAATAAAAAATGAATAAAACATTCAAGGTATCAAAGTTGTGTGAGGCCATATAATGATACATGGTGATCTTATATTGCATGTTATGAAATAATTGAATTTGTATTGAAATGAAATAAGCTATATGGCCATGCATTGAGGCATGTTCTTATGAAGATAATGATTGTAGATTGAAACATGATATAAAAAATAAATGAAATATGAATTGTGATATGAGAAACATGGTGAGGGATGATGTGATTATCAAACATCAGATCTTGATAATAGTTTATAAAGTTATAGGTTAACTAGGAAGTAAAAGCATAAGCTTGCAAGGGTATAAGGTTAATTAGGAGTCATAAGGAGATTTACATTACTTTCTTTATTATTTAGTTAGTGTATTGCATAATGTTAATATGGTCTAGATGAATGTTTGGATAATGACATAGATGAGAGCAAATAATTACAAGTGAATATGTTATTAATGAAAAATTGCATGTAATGATATTATATGAGTGTTGGATGAATATGGTCGACTATAAAGTTTGATTATTCTACGAGTTTGAATTGTGATAATACCTAGACAGGCTTCATTTGGAATCTATAACTATATGTGCTTATATTAAATTATTTGTTAAACAAGTAGTTCTTTGAAATTCCTCTTCCTTGGAGAAGGTATAAGAATTTGACCATTTCCTTGCATAAAAGTCCTAAATGTTGGTACTATCATTTATTTTAATGATAATAACTTGTTGTTGACTAATGTTTACTCATTGAGTTTCATGGAAACTCATTCCTCTTTTTCTTTTCTTGTTTATTTTCTTTTCTTTGGGGACTCTATCCTTATAAGTACTTAGTTGGCCATCAAATGACTTGGAAATAGGCCTACACAATATCTTTAGAGGTAAGGTATGTCTTGAGGATAATTTGATAATTGTGCATAAGGGAACATATTGCATAGATTCCATAACAAATTTTCAAAAAGAAAAAAAATACACTTTCCTCTTTTTAAAAGCATGATAGCATATGATAAATGAATTAAGATGCCTTTAGGAAAGGCTAGTAAGTTATTATGTGAAATGACTCTTTATCCTAGTTACGTGCCCTATGATAAGTGGTGACATATGTGTGTATGTGTATGTGTACATATATGTTAGGTTACGGATCAACATACGCAGCGGAATTTTTATATCTTGATTCGAATCTACCTAGGATCCATGCAAAAGGCATAAATCAAGGTTAGGGTTTTACCTTGCTCATGTTTGTGTTCTTTCATTTGAGAGACTGATTCACGAATCAAACATCATCTGAATGTACAACGTCTCTACGGTATCCACACGGAGTGAACAATGACCTCTCCCCTTGGCGAAGCTGCTAGGGTTTGTTTTTCTCACTAGGATTAGGATTAGACATTTTCTAGAGTGATTTTAGGATTTGATGAAGCTTATGAGTGTGTGTATTATGTGCTGCCTTCAAATCCTTTTTATAGAATTTAGGCATGTCACAATCTTAGTCCTATTAAGATAATGCTTCAAAAAGAAAATCCTAATCATACTAAGCAACTATTACTTTATCCTTATCCTAGAAAGAGTGAGGAAAGATAGGACTTATCTATTATTATCTAATATTAGATAATTGCATTGTCTCATAATATAATTATCTTATATTAGATAATAACAATATTATCTCATAATATAATTATTTAATGTCTAATAACGTAATTATCTGATATTACTTTAATATCAAATAATATTACATAATATATATATATATATTATGTGAATAAATATATATTATCATAATAATATATATATACATAAAAATAAGTCCAATTAATTAAATTTTAGTCCAACTAAAACTTAATTAATTATTATCTTATTTCTACTCATTTTGTGTGATCCTGTAGGTTCTTACTACATTAATAATGACTCATTTTGTGTCATAGATAGTGAGCAGTATCTAGCAATACATCACTGCCACTCAAGTAGTAAGAATGTCTGTGATTCGACATCTACCTAATATATGATCAATACTTTGCATCATAATCCCTTTTGTAATAATATCCAAATCGAATTGGAGGCATAGAGTGTGTCATCCTCGTCAATATTCAATTTGTATTTCTTGATACTGAGTAGACTTAAAACAAATGATTAATAACACATATTGATCTAATTTAGCATGGCCATGCATTTCTAAGTATCACTCAATTAAGGGGCCTAATGATATCTCTCTTTTTACAAGAGTAACAAAATCCCATTTACATCACTCACTTCCCTCTGCATGATTCATAACACACCTAATCAGTGTTCTACTCGTCATCCTGATTAAAGGTGACATAAGAAAACATCAAAGTGAGTAACTCCTCATGTAGGGAATCATAGTAACTTCAAGTCAAAGGACTATGTGCATTTGTGATCATATGAGAATAACTAATGACACGTTTATCCATGAAATATTCTCACAGTGGGTCAGTCCAATACATTGTTCACTAATAATGTACTCATGTATTGACTTGATATCACATATCCATGATTCATAATCATCAGTCATTATACATGTAGTCTCGATGTATTATTACTATCTTTTTTATAATAATACTTGATTAGGAGCATTTTAGGAATAACAAAGCTATTCCAAGGATAATTATTATATTTAAGTTATAATTTGCGCAAAATAAAATAAAATAATCGTATTGCCAAAATAAAACATAATACATTATATAATATTGCAATCATCTCTATGATTGGCTCCTAGGATACAAACTAACAATATATAGATACACACACATATATACACATACATATATAGGCACATACATTATTAAAAATCATTTAACGTAAATCACTCATTTCACATCATTTCATTTATGAAAAGGAAACCATGCATACAATTAATGCATTCATTTACTCAATTCTATAATTCAAAAACATTTATTAAAAGAATGTAAATAAAAAAATATAAATCTATTTGTAATTTCCATCCATCATTATCCTTAATGAGGCCATCTTTATACCTCCTGATCAACCTTATCCTTCATGAACTATTACCAAATTTGATGTTTGAACATCATATCTCCTTTATCCTGTTTCTCATGGAACATATCACATTTCACATTTAATCTTAATTAAAAACTTAACTCACTTTACAATATTCTTATACCTTTTTTATGGCCTCATATCTAATTTCCATCATTATAAATCACATAATAATTATACATAATATTATATAACATTTAGTTTCGAGTCCTCTACTTTTATCATAACATTTAAAATTTATAAGAGGTAGTTAACTATTTAATTGGCTATGCAACTTAGGAAAGAGAGTATAATCAATTATGTAGGGCTCTAGTTGGAATTTGGGTGACAAGTAATTAACTATGAACTCTATGCATATAAGTCATAGTCGACTATAGACTTTCAAAAAGTGAGGTCTAATTTGATAGTTAACTATATACATAATTATGATCTTCTAGAAAGTAAGCCCTTTAACCATAATCATCTATGTAATTGACTATAGACCTCCTAAGGCTAAATATTTATTATGTAGTTAACTATGACTTCCTAAATAGTAGTTCTTAAGCCATAATCATTACGTAATTAACCATTACATGGGTTTCTATAGATTTCTTACTCAAAAACATTGTTTATTTGCTACAAATACTATCCACATGCATTTATTTCACCATCAATCCTTACTAAATCATAAATACACACCGAAGACACTTTATTCATGCTATTTCTACCATCAAAATCAATTCAAACATCATAAATCATCACATATCTAATATATTCATAAAAAAACCTATAAAACTTTAACTTAAACTTAATAAAATACAATTAATCATTTAAATAAGGCTAGAATATTCACTCATTTGATATGAATGAGGAATTAGAAGGTTGAAATGAGGATTGTAGATTGTTAGCTCTTAAATACTCAAAATCATAAGGGTAAGATTAAGATTCACCTTTTCCTTTTTTGGGTTAAATAACCAAATCCTTTTAAATATAAAGAAAATAATGAAAGATCTAGTTATTATAAAGATCTCACTTAGTGTGTGTGTGTGTATGTGAAAGATTTGATTAAGTTTAGCCCTTCTTATGTTTAATTGAATGAGAAAGAGAAAAAGGAAAAAATATGAGAAGAGTGAAGAAAAAAGGAAATGGGGTTTTGGAATTTTGGAGAAATAAGGAAAGTCGACTGATTTAAAGGGATACAAATAGGGGAATAATATAGGGGTCTTTTAGAAATATTCCAAAATTCCTTTCATATTCAATTACTTACTGCTAAACATTTAATTTCACCTATTTTTCCTCAACCAATCTACACAAATTCTCACTTCAAAAAGTTATTCAATTAATTAATTCTTTTTTACCTGATATCTCATTTGTATTTCTTGTATGACAATTTATCCATTTTTGGTAAAACTTTATATTAATTATTATCATTATAATTATCTAATTATTTCATTTATGAAATAAAATCCTAGAATTCTAAAAAAAATGTAACAATACTTTCCCCTTCAAATGAATTCATCCTTGAATTCTTAGGACTTTGCTAGTTTTTATAATTTATATGGAAACTTCTTGATGCTACATTTGAATGCTTTGTGAAACATCCTATTAACTTTAAAGGTTTTCTCGACTAATTATGCTTGTATTAAGCCCTAAGTTACACACAAGATCTACTTATTTTGGCCATTGCTTAATATTTTCTCCTTTCAATCTATCTAGCTTGATATTTTAGAATATTTTATGTGTTCATCATATCTCTCATCTCCTATACTACTCCAATTCCCTTACACCTTTCTCTTCATTTTTTCCAATTCCTTTAAACCGTAGGATTTCCTACTAAACAATTAGCTATGACATTCATCTAAAAATAACTAAATCAACATCTAAGAGAAATTGATTAGTTTGGTACACTCCCTACAACACCCTTACATAAATCAATCCTAGGTTTGACTGCTATGCCACTTTTATTTTCATTATTTGGATTTTTATTTTATGCATTATTACTAGTTCCAAATCTAAACCTTGGTTATGTGAACACTAGTGTAATTTCTAGTTAGGGAAGCTACTAATTCTATATCTTACCATGGCTTAGTTAGGAATCATGAGGTTTTGTAACTATAAAATAGTTCATCCTATTAGTTTGTGGGATTCATTCTGATATTTTTGTTCACTTTCTTAAATTCAAACCACTTTGTAAAATTTGTTCCTCTCAAGTTTGATCTCATTAATGTTCTAAGACTCTTGTCATAATTCATTTTATGAAACTATACTTTTCCCTTATAACTAATGCACACCAATGGTTATTTGTGCTCATTCACAACTAATATCACTCACCTAATTTCTGAAGCAATAACTTATGTACCAAGATGACCAAATCTTATCCAAAAATTTTGTAGTACTATGTACATTTATTACCATCCTATGAGTTCATCTTATCCCTATGATAGGTCAATTAATAAATCTTATACTTATATTGATGTATCTTCTTGCCTAATCATTTACCATAACAATTTTAGATGCATAATTGTTACAACTATTTAATTCACTATGTTATAACACTCTATCACTTACATACCCTTTACAAAACTTTTTAAAGGTTAACTTTATTACCTTCTCTTATATGCTCATAATCTCTCAAACCCTTATAGATTGCCACCAAAATCATAAGTCACAAAACTCATATTTACAACTTTGTCATCCTCTAAGTTAATGGTCCCTTGAATGGCATCTTCAATTCCAATTGCCTTTAGATTAAATAATCATAATATATAGGACACATTATGGCTCTCATTTCAATTGGAAACATTACTATAGAGCTACTAGATTTGTGGGCCCTCACTCCTTACACATCCACACAAGGCCACCTTATGTACTAATACTACTAAAAAGTATTTGACTAGTATTCTCATAAAGCAACACAGATCTTCCAATCTTTACTTCCATTTATCTTGATGCCTAGCCTTCCCTTATGAACCTATAAAATAAACACATGGGAACTCACTCTCTTAAGGTATAAGTTATTTCTACCTTATTTAACTTAAACAAATCATTCTTATTTTGTCCTAGTTTGTAAAAATAAGACAAGAATTTACTTTAATCCCTATATAACCTACTTATTAAGCTTACTTTTCTAACATTCAACCTAGATTATAGTTCAAGTTATTATTAGAAGTAAGCATTATAAGCTTCAAATAGTACATAAGCAATGCATAATTAAAGGCACCCTAAGCAATTTTTATGTTAATAAGCTCATATTTAGAAAATTATTCAAAATGTAGGTATGGAAAAATAAACATACTCACAATTCTTGTAATGTACAAATGGTTTAGAATTTATTTCAAATCAAATTATTATTGAGACTAATGATTTCTACTAATTAAGGTATTACAATAATTTTAATAAAAGAAATACTTACAATAATTATCCCCAGTTACTCGTGGTCAAAAGTGACCTATGGAGGTTGCAACATATGTCATAAACTAACTTTAGACCATCATAATCGACATAAAGACATCAACTAGTCATCTTTACAAGCCTTGTCCTAAAACAAATCTTTTTCAAACTTAGCTATTTTCTTGAAAACACTCGTGTAGTTAAAATTTTCACTAAAACTTTCTTCTTCTTTTTTTTGTATGCAATTTTCTAAACTCTTATTTGGAAAATAGACATCATGAAGTCTTTAATAGATGAAATTAAAAAAAATCCTTTTAATACTCAATAATTTATTTACAATAAATAGAACTTAATCTAAATAAACAAACATATTAAAAAAAATTCTTTTATTTAATAGAAAAAATAACATTTAAGAAGGATTTATAAACTATTAAAATTGATATTAAAGAACAAAATCACCATTTTTCTTCAAAATTTCTTAAGAAAACAAAAAGATATTTTAAAGTAGAGATTGATGAAAGAAATTTATAATTCTTTCAAAAGAATTAAGTTCCATCTTTGAAATAAAAGTTCAAACCATGAAACAAATATAATAAAATGGGACCAAATTATAAAAACTTAAAAAAATTAAAGAATCTTATTCACTTTATAAAATATACTTTAGAGATAACATACTCTCTTCAAAAATAAAAATTTAGATATTATATAGACCATGAAAAGTAAAAAGATAAGTAAAAAAATATTTATTCAAATAATAAGTGTCAATAGTAGATAATTTTAATGACAACTTTCAAACCAACTAACTATCAACAAATTCATCAATGGCTCTATTGTTATTACTACTAGTGATACTAGTGCTATAGGATTGTAAGATGCATAATCAACTAGGAACTGTAGTATATCAAATTGGCATTTTGTGATCTTATCAATATGACCATCTAGTAAAGTGATGGGAGACTTAGAGGCAATAAAATAAATTGTATCTAATGCATAAGCATCAAGAAACTACTAGGATCTAGTAAAGCTAGCTCCAATCTGACAACTCCATTCCTAGCTAACAATTGCACCTCAATATGGTCTATCCTAATATCAAAATGAAACTCTAACATAAGCTAACCATGAGTAATCTCCTATAGATGCTACCATATATCACAAATTTTAATTAACTCTGTCTAGGTGTTAAGTATTTGAAAAATATATTTGTAAGTAGAGGTCACAGAGAATTATTCAATGAGTGGTTATTAGACTAATTTTTCTAATGGGTTTTAGCAAAAAAAACTAAATATATACAAAATTATTTTGTTACTAGAATACTTTTCCATTTATTTCATACACTTAGTTTTTTCTATTTGTTGCACTTTTACATGTATAGAAGAAGATTGTAAATTGAACATAGATTACAATTGCAAGTACATAATTTCGATGTAATCATACAATGAAACTTGCAAGAGGTGTAAAATGGTTACCATCATGTTACTTATGGGCCAACCTTATCCTACTCATCCTAACCTTGTTCCTCTACTTAGTTACCATGCATCATTCTGTGTGACATCAAAATGAAGGAGTTAGGTCATCTCTCATTTTCTCTATAACATAGGTTTCACATGTATTTCACATTTATATTTGCATCACAAATTCACATTCGTTTTCACATTGTCGTATAGGGGCATCATTACACATTATCATATCACAATTTCATAATATTCAACAAGGTAAGGTTAGAATACCATTTTTCACCATGATCATCATATATAGAGTATTATAATAATAATTTCATCATATAATCTAGTAAAAAAGTGTCACAATCACTTTGCCACATTTCAAGTGACCTTTTTCAATCATTCACGCTTTAATATTCAATGCTAGATTTTCAAGAGGCTAATAACTCTAATCATACTTTTTCAAATGTGAAAGTTTTTTAACTTGTTCATAATTTCATGCAATTTATTAAAGGTTTTTACATAAACTCTTTCTCATAATTCTCACAAATATCATTTAGAATTTGTTCTCAATATCTATGTATGGGATTTCACTAGTGCATATATAATTCATAAGGTAAATCACTATATTTTTCATGCATTAAAAAGCATGAAAGCTTATAGATTTTAGCATAAAATTGTGGAGCTCAATTCATGTTTATACATATAATTTATTTCACATTCAAGCATATTTCAAGTTCACCATTTGTATATGACTTTATGCTATAATCAAATAAGATATCCATTTAAAAACAAGGCTACACTACATGATTTTTCCAACAAAAATCATGGAGCTTTAACTTGGATTTTCTAACTCCTATTATTCTCAAAGTTAGTCATATTCAATCTCATACTTTACACATCATCCTACCAAGTAAGAAAATTAAATTTCCTTACTATTTCAACCAATGTCTTAAGGTTGTACAATAGTAAAATATGTGATAAATATTTCACTTTTTCAACATCAAATAATTAAGTAATTAAACATAAAACTTTCACATAAAACTATTAATTTATGAAACCAAATTTTTATGCAAAAAATTAGTGAAGTGCTTGTTTTCTATCCTAAAAATTATGATTTTTAGGGTCATTTTCTCTCCATTTTCTTCTCCAAAAAGTGTCACGTAAGTCACTAATACATTCTATTAACAATTAACATCATAGAAACTAATTTTCTCTTCAAAATTTCATAAATTTTTATGTTGTTTTCCAGCGAAAACCATGGCTTTTATAGCTTTATTTTCAATATCTTTTGGATAAAAAACTTTAATGTAAGTGTTAATCATTAGTCCTAAAAGAGTTTAAAACCAAGCATACCAAAATTTTCTCATAAAATTGAGGATTTTCCTAATGCTTCATAAGGAAACCCTAAAGCTTTTAAGATATTTCTCAAACATCATTTTGTTTCCTTTTTTTTTTTTTATAAAAACCATGTCTATAAAAGATGTCTATCTAAGAATTAGAATACAATATTCTATTTCAAAAGCCCTTTCAAAGATCATTTTCACTTCCTTTTTAAGAATATTTCTAAATATACCTTCAAAACCATTTTCATCTCCTTTCTTTTTTAGGTAGTCTTTCAAAGATTCAACTTTTCAAAATCATAGGATGATTCCAAAAATCAAAACTTTTCAAAATACTTTCTTTTTGAAAGTTAGAAATCAAAATATCCTTTTTTAATATCCACATTTTTTAAGTTCAAAACAATAACATCTATTTTTCTTGAAGAAAATACTTTTTCAAGTTCAAAGGAAACAAGATTCACCAGAGACCATACCTCAATACACCATCAAACGAGAACACATATATCTTATATATACAAGATCCTTTTAAAGAAAACCTAGAGGAAAAAGAATATATCTTCAATGACTCTTTTTAGAGCTTGCTCACTTTATTATGCACCTATGGATTCAAGTTTCATCCTCCTCCTAAAAAAAGGGCAATTAGCAAAGGAATTTCTAAAAGAAATCACGAAAAGTTATAGATTAACAAGAAAAGACATTTTTTTACCTTCCCTTAGAAGATTAGAGAAAGGTTTTTTCCCTCAAAGAACTTCAAGAAAAACTCGAGAATATACTTAGAAAATATGAAAAAGGTGAAGAACATTTGCTCATTACTTTCTTTCTCTCTTAATGTCACTTATTCTCTTTCTTACAAACTTTAGTATACAAAATGAACATGAAGGCCATTTTATTTATAATGAAAACTTGAGTTATTTGTAAGCTTCTAATGACATCATATTAGAGAGGAAAACCTCATCTTCCCTAGATCCTATGTATGTTTACATGTTAAATTGGGGGATAAATCTCCATAAAATCTTAATTACTTTTCTTTCTTATCTTGTAAATATTCTCATATTTAATGTGCCATGGGAGCTTCTCCTAAGTAGCATGCTTTTTAATGCAATAAAATAATGAGTTTAAATTAAAAAATCATGCTTCCTAATTCATAAATTTTAAATTCTCCAACAAAAATCAATTTAGAAAAACACTTCAAAATTAAACCAATTTTCAAATCCAAATTATTTCTTTTAATGGTTAATATTAAGAAAATGAAACTAAATTTCATAAATTTAATATTAAAATCCTCTCTTTGATTTTCATAATAAAATTACCCTTTTCTTGAATCTATAATGCTTCCAAGAATTAAGCTCATTTAAGTAGTATTTATGAGTGTTAGCTTTCTTCTTTACTAACCACATTTTTTTCTAAAATATTAAATTCACTAGAATCTTAGGCAAAAAACTCCTGGAAAAGCCTTTAGATTAGGCTTTAACTCCTTGATTAGCATTCTTAATTAGTCAAATCTTTACTATTTACACTATGGATTTTGAAATTTGGATAATCCCACTTTTGGTTCCCTCTTAAACTATGTAAGCCTTCTAGGACTTTTCAAAAATTTCACACTTTGACCATTCTAGGTTTTCATAAGGTAATTCTAGGTAGAATACTTAGGTTATTCCAAACTTCTATCAACCTTTGATTTTAGGTACTTCTAAAAATACTTTATTTTTTTCCAAGGCTATTTCTAATGGATTTTTCATGCACCAAAATTAATGGGTCTCTCTAGTAATTACCACAAATAGAAACTTTCAAATTTGATTTTAATGGATTTTAGTAGTTATTGGCCTACTCAAGCTCTCAATTTCTTAAACTATTTAGTTAGACATTTGAAAACATCTACTTCATAGTTTCATACAAAATGCACCCTCTAATCCCTAAACAATGCTATAATATCAACTTTGTCATGACCCATCCCTTGTCATGAGCCTTTACTAGACATACAATAACTCTATGCTGATCTTATTGAAATGTATATTTTTCTAAAACATTATAGCTATTTTTAAATATAAATTAAAGATGTATGTTTAAGCATGCATGCAATGGTTAATACTTGTGATCATCTAAATTGATTGTCTTGTGACTTATATTAAAGCCAAAATTTCCTTAAAAAAAAGAAGAAAAAGAAAGAGAATGAGTTTCTTTAAAACTTGGTGAGCAGACAATGTGTATAATAAAATAAATTCAACTTATTATAATACAAAGTTTATGTCTATTTACTCCAATAAGGGCATTAGAGGAAATAAATAGATCCACATACTTTTACTTGATAGAGTAAAGAGATTTTCCAAATAGGTAACCCACATTTTCAAGAAATATATATACACATACACATAGATACACACACACACACACTATATGCAATATTAAAAATCATTCAAAGTAATATCACTTATTTCATATTGTCTTATTTATGGAAAGGAAACCATTTATGCAACCTATGCATTTATTTATATAATTGCACAATTCAATCATAGTAATTTATTGAAATTTGTTAAAAGAATGTAAAGAAAAGAAAGTATGTAAATCTTATGAATTCCATCCATCCTTATCCCTTATAAGCTTATCCTTGTGCCTCCCCATTAACCTTATCCCTCATGAACCATTATTAGATTTGGTGTTCAAATATCATATTGCCTCATCATAATTCTCATGTAATATTTCATATCTAATCTCAGTTAAACACATAACTTAATTCACAACATTCCCATACCTTTTTACATAGCTTCACATCTTATTTGAATCATTATACATCATATAATAATTATACACTATTATATAACACTTGATTTCTCTTAACGTAACATTTAAGATTCATAGCGGATAGTTAACTATGTAATTAACTATGTAACCTAGGAAGGGAGAATTTTTTACTATGAGAGGCTGTAGATTGGAATTTAGGTGGTAAGTAGTCAACTATGAACCCTCTATATATGGGTCATAATTAAATATAGACCTCTAAAGAGAAAAATCTAATTTGAAAGTCAACTGCATACTTGATTATGATTTTCTAGAGAGCAAGTCCTTTAACTATAGTTAACTATATTGTCAACTACAAGCCTTTTAAGGCTAAATATTTATTGTGCAGTCAATAATATAATTAAGTATAACTTCCTAAAAAGTAATTTTTAGGCTACAGTCAGCTATAGTTAACTATGTAGTTGATTAGTACATGGATTTCAATTAGAGGTATCAATTTTCAACATGACACAGGTTAAATGGGTTCGAATTGGGCTTAATCAGGTTCGAGTCATAAATGGGTTAATCCATTTGACCCGAATAAATTTTGTATCGAGTTCGGGTTAACCTATTTAAGTTATACGAGTTATTAATCGGGTCAACCTGACCCATTTAACTCATTATATAATATATAAATTTATTAATTATTAATTTATATAAAATAAAAAATTAATATAAATGGGTTGGGTTAGGTTAAATAGGTTTTGTTGCTACTGTATAAACATATTATGTATATTCGGGTTAAATGGATCATGTTGGGTTGACTCATTTAATAAATGGGTCAGGTTATATTGAGTTGACCCATTTATTAAATAGGTCATGTTCGAGTTAAGCATAAATGGATTCAAGTTATGCCCAACCCGTCCGTTAACTTGAATTGCCACCCCTAATTTTAATAAATTTTCAACTTAAAAATGCTATTCATTTGCCATAAATACCATCCACATATAATTATTTTAACACAAATCCTTACCAATCATATGTACACACCGAAAATACTTTATTAATGTCATTTTTACCATCAAAATCAATTCAAACTTCACAAATTATCATATAATCACACTTTGCAAATTGTTGCATGCCTTATAAAATAATAAAAGGTCTTAAAAAGGTTAATTCCTATGTATTTTTATAGAAGTGAAAGTGATGGCACTTTATTATGCTATTTGAAAGAAAATAATTCATGTAAAAAGTAAGCTTGAGAGCTTAATGAGTTAGCATTATGTTTAAATAGTTGAATTCATGATATAAAAATAGAATAATAATATTAACATTTAAATAAAATACTTAATCTCCTATATGGACTGACTAGAATGTAATTATATAAATCACATGCATAACATCATAATATAATTTAGGTTATTCAGTAAACTCATTATTAACCTATCAAGGAAAAAATGTATAGAGTATGCTCTTCAAGGTTATTATATATACATACACATGCACACTTACATAAATGAACATTTCACCTTGTGACTCTTGATTATCTTTGTCCCTTTATAAATCTAATATTATCCTTCTAGAGTTTACCTTATCCTTTTACAAACATATATCATATCTAGTGTTCAATCACAAGTAGCATTAATTTGCCCCAATTATGATTCTTAAGAATAATAGCATAACATAACTTAACCATTGCATAATAATTCATTTCTTAATGCATTTTATATATCACAACCTTATCATGCTTTTTTGCAAGACCTTATATAATTTATTCAACATTATTTAATGCCTAACAACTTATATTATCATCATAAATCATCTATACACTTTGGCTTTTTACTAACAATCATCCCTAAAAAGCAACTTTATGGATCCTAATTGATTATATAATCAATTATAAAGTTTTATATAGTAAGATCTTCAGCTTATAATCAATTATACTATCCTAAAGAGCAAGACTCTTGAGCATAATTAATTATGCAATCGACTATAAACCTTTAAAAAATAATTCTTTAGAAACATAATTGATTATGCTTCCCAAAGAGTATATTTTAGGGACATGATTATATCCTTGGATTTTGGAAAAATTCATATGAATTTCACTATTCGTTGAAGACCATTTGTGATTGCTAAGACTATTAAATTGTTATGCTTATTTTCTTCTTGCAATTTGTAATTGTCTGATTGTATGGTTACATTCTATAGTACAAATCTTGAGGTATTATTTAATTTTATGTTCAAATTATTTGGAATTAATGTAATAGGAAATACAAATTTTGTCTTAATTAGGCTATTATGCATTGCATTTACTGAATATGGGATTATGAATTGTAGTGTGAAATTGAACATTGCTTTTTGTTTCATTTATAATGTATATATGTTTTAAAATTGGAGCACTTTATTTCATTTTGGCAGTTTTGTGTGTACTTTAGATTAAGAGTAATGTAGTAGAAAGTATTCTAAGAAGCTGTATAAAATGAAAAAGAGATATAAAGGAGAATAAGGTAGGTGTGAAAATAGAAAAAAGTTTTTTAAAAGATAGGTCACGCAACATCAATTATTTAACAAAACTAATGTGGTATATAAGATATTCCACATAAGATTTTAAAAAGTAACCGACATTGACTATTGATTTCAATGATAAGTACTTGGTAACAATTGATGTCTATAAGTTAATAACCAAAATCCTACATGACTAAGTTGTACTCTTATAAAGAAACAATAATAGTTTAATCAACATAGGAACCGATGTTATTGTATTGTTTCAAGTTAGTTATAAATTAATGTCTTAACATATTTATAATGATGTTTGATAAGATATTAGTTAGAAATTGACATTTAATTTGCTAAAAACCTAATGTAAATTAACAATTTTATAGTAGTTAAAAGACTAAACTAACCTATTAGGAAAATTTTGACATAATCCTATAATTGTAGAATTTTTATGCACTAAATAATTTTTGCTTATAACTTGATGTAAGAAAGTTCAATTAATGATTTGTTGAAAGATATGGAAAGTAAATATCTTGATATTAATCCACGTAAATTTTATATTTTATAATTTAATTCATATTCAATTAATTTCATAATGTTTTAAATAAAAACAATATTCTAGGTGTAATAATATTGGCTAACCTAGAGTAATTAGGGCATAATTTTGATTGCAAAAGCTTGATAAATGAATGGTCAAACCAATAAAAAGTAGACATATAAGGCTTCCTCCTACATAAATTTCATGCTATGGATCTCACTACACTAATAGATATGTTAATTCCACTAGAAAGCAAGTGTTAAAAATAAAAATATATGTATTATTCTATACAAAGGTCAAAAGTTGTATAAGTAAATATATATAACTAGTGAAATGAATGTATATGTTTGAATGAATACATGAATGCATAAATTTTAATTATGTGTTTTAGGTTATTAGGCTTACCATAAACTAAAGTGTAATTAATGAAAGTAATTTCAAGAGAAGTGTGGTTGTAAGGACCTAAGTGGGAAAAGAGTTGAATGTAAATGCATAAGGCCCAAGAGAAATGAAAATGTGTATTTTAGTAGGTCAAATTAGGGCCCTCTCAACCTATAAAGGAAGGCGGCAAAATCTTTTTATGATACCTTAATAAGAAAGATTAAAAATGATATAGCATGAAAATGCATTAGGAAAATGTCTAACTTAATCATTCATGGCCATGCATGTGCATGTTTATGTACAAAAGCCCTCTTGAGACACAAGAATGAGTACCTAGGAATATAAGTGTATAAGGTTGTGTATGTCTAATGGTAGGTCCTTGTTAAGACCTATTTTCTAGACTATTGTGATTAGCATAAAGATATTATCTGGATATCTTTGCAAGCCTTTTTAAATAAACCTCTTACTAATTATGTTGTTTTTGAAATATATTTTATATCTTATAGAATAATAATGATGTAGAAAGAATGCGAATATTTGATTTTATAAATATATTTGGAATTATATTTTTCTTAAAATACAGTAGAATTACTTTTGTAAAATAAATCAAGAATACAATTATATCTATAGAGAAATTTTCACTAAAAATCAAAACTTTTAACATTCTAAGTTTTATTGGAAAACAACATTAGTAAAGTCCTAACAAGTAGTAGAGGAACTAATTTTTTAAAACAAAAAAAATTCATATTTCAAAGAATTCTATCGTTAGAAAATAGTATTTTTGTTTGATAATTTAGTTGTATAAAATTTTTGATAATTTGTATAAAACTCAAAATAAGCATGTATATAAATATTTGACACTTCTAATTTAAAATACTTTGAAACTTAGATGGAAATTAATATGAAAATAGATAGAGTTAAGATTATGATTCTTTCAAATTTTTTTAAGTTTTAAAACCTTATTACAACAATTCAAATCATAAAACAAATAAAATAGAATAGAACCATGTTAAGAAAACTCAAGAAATCATATGATCCTATTTTTAAATTTGTGAATTGTTGTATTTAAAAATAATACAATATTATTATTTTTGAAAGACCTATTTATTTTGAAAAATACTCATTTTCAATATTATAATCAAACTAAAAACATAAGAATTTAATTATTTTTAAAGTGATGACCATGGACTATTTTTGTAAAAGCAATATGATTTATAAAACCCTTTTAACTTAATTGTATTTATGAAAAAAAAATAAGGAGAAATACTTTTACTAGTCATAATTCTCTTTAATATGAAATACAAAAGCAATATATTTTAAACAACCTTTTGCACAATGTAGAAGTCTTGCAATCAAATTGGTTTACTTTCTTAAACATAAATTTGAAGAAAACAATACTCTAAAAATTATTAAATTCTCACTTAAACACTTAAATTCTAAGATAAGAAAATAATAATAAATAGGCATTTATATATTTATAAATCTACATGCATTAAACGTTTTTTAGGCCATTACCCTAACCTAACTTTTCATATATATATATATATATGTATGTATTCATATATACCTAATACTATATATGAATTTATGCACATAAAATTTCTCAATAAAGAAATTTATGTAGAAAAAATAATTTTATTAATTTGATTAAGCGAGTGCAATCTTAATTTAATTCTTGAAAAAGAATATAAGAAATAATTTGAGTCTTTTCTTCAAGTTAGCTTCGATTAAGGGCATAAAGAAACTTGATCTTAGATTAGATCATAGATGTTTCATTTTGATTAGGAGTTTCAAAAAGTTTGATCTCTAATCAAATGGTTGAATTTTGTAATGAAGGCTTTGATGAAGCTTGTTCTCAAATCAAAGGTTAAATATTGACTTCAACAAAGAGTTGTAAGGAGGTTTGATCTCAAATCGAAGGTTAAGTAAGGGTGTCATAGTTGAAAAGATTTGGGGGCTTGAATGTTGTTGAAGTCTTTGTTTTAAAACATATGCTCTTGATGGAAATTAAAAACTTCAAATGCCTTAAGCCTTGTTAGCAGAGATTTAAGAAAGCTTTTGACGTGATCCCGCAAGTGCACGGGTTTAGTCGAGTTATAGTATAAAAGATATCGTCTCCACAGGGATTGAACGTTGAATACTAACTGAATTTCAAGGTAAATTATCTAGGCGTATAGATTGATATTGGGAATTAAGGGTAAAATATAAAATAGAGCTTAGCTATCAAAAGGTTTAATTCAAATGAGATGAAAGCGTACTCAGCTTAAGGTTCCCCTGTACATCTCATTATGGAATGAAGATAATCCTCTAACTTGGTTTATTGTTAATTTAGATTGCTGGATTACCAAAAGTAAGCTATACCTCATTGCAAGGCTATTAGCTACTAACCAAAAGATTAAGTGCCAAGATTTTCTCTAGTAATCACTCATCTAGGTTGCATTAACATTGCTTTAGAATCCAATCTTAGACATTTCATCCTGTGCAAAAGAATCCAAATAGCTTAATTCCTCAGTCCAATTGATATTCCTAATGATCATGCAAGGTCCGATTAATTAATTGATCATTTCAACCTAGAATCAACTAATCCTTAACACAAATCCAATATTCCGAAAGTATTGGTTTGTTCAAGTACAAAATAGCATAATCAAATCATAAATCAACAGTAAATCAAGCTAGATTATATAAAAATCAATTCCATAAATCCATGAACAAGTTTACCCCAGCTGAGCACAAGGGTTTAGTGTGAAGACATTACAAAACTAGAAGAACACCAGAAAATAGAGAGGGAAATCAAACAAATCATGAAGCTCTACAAATTCTTTGCTTGAATCTTCAATCCTTTGCTTGAATCCACAGTTAGAAGTTGCCCTTGGTGAGTTTTGGTCTCTCCTAGGGTTTCTCCCAGCAGCTCCTCTTTTAATTTTCAGTTTCTCCTCCCTCTTGGTGATTTTTCGCACAAAACTTATATGGGTAATATACATGGGGTATGACACGACCCGTGTTCTACACCATGTTTCTCTGCGAAAGTTGAGCAGCATGATACACGGGGTGCGACACTCCCCGTGTTTACTTGCGAAGTGTCAAGCAGTATTGTACACGGGGTATGACACGACCCATGTTGTACCCCGTGTTCTTCTGCGAAGGCTGGTAAGCACGATACACGGGGTGTGACACTCCTCGTGTTTACCTTAGAAGTGAAGAGTAGTATGGAACACGGGGTATGACACGGCCCGTGTTTACCCCCATGTTCTTCTCTGAGTAGCTCAGTGAAGCTTCGAAGCATTCCAGAATGATACACGGCCTTCAACACGGGGTTCCCATACCCCGTGTTCTTTGTCAGGTGAGCAACTTTGCTTCGATTCTCCACAATTCGCATAGTTTTGCCTCCGGATCCTTTTCTAATGCTCAAATGTGTCATTTCAAAACCTGAAAATAAAATATCGAGCATCTAAGTATCCTTTTCAATCAATTTGCACAAGATACTAAGTAAATAAGTGATGAAACACATAGAATTTACGTGCAATTGTGCATTTTTCAATTCCCCCACACTTGAATCTTGCTCGTCCTCTAGTAAGGAAGTAAGAGAACAAAAAATCTACTCCAATTTTTATTCTTTTCTTTTATATATATATACATCAGGTAATCATTCAACGAAGCAGAGATTAGGATCAAGTCATGTCAAGCAACTAAATGAAAATAAAGCAACTAAATAAGTCAATCCTCAGCATAAAAGCAAAAGAGAACAACCTCACAGGTATAGTGTTTACTCAAACTCTCAGCATAAGGGTTGTGTGTACTCTCAAATCAATCAGCTCAGGACTTAATGCTACCATATGCTTGCAAAAACTCTAATCTCCACTACTATATTGTAAAATGCATGCAAATCAGAGGACTTTATTAGGGAAAATGATGAGGATAGGGGAAAGGAAAATCAAGGGATGAAAAATGATAGAGTCAGAGAAGGGAAAAGACATATTGGTCTTGAGTTTGACCATTGTCGAGTTCCATTACTTAGCTTCACATATTACTTTGCTTCAACCCCTATTCTCTCCCTTCTTATTTTTTTTAAATCATATATATATATATATATATATATATATATATATATATATATATATATATATATATATATATATATATATATATCAGCAAACACAACATTTTCTTCTTCCCCCTTTTTTTTATTTACTTATTTCCCAACAAGCTTTTCTTCCTCTTCTTCTTCCCAAATTATTTATTTGACACCATATTTTTTTTTTGTGTTTTTGTTGTTGTTTTGTTTTTTTTTTTAACAATCAAAGCTATAAATTAACTTGTCCAACTAGCAGCACTAAGTAAGGACCTCTAAGTGATAGCTAAACTCATATAATGTGTCTAAGTTCCCTTAAACTCTAAGGTTCAAGTTCACTTGGGTAGTGGCTTTAGATGCACATGGGATGGGTTGGGCTAGACTAGAAATAAAGGTCCAAGGCTCAAAGTGGCTAACTAGGGGAAAAATTAAAAATGGTTTAGGGCATATCAAAGAAAAGGATTCAAATAAGCAAAACAAATAAAAAGGGTAAAGAAACATGGCCTCATCATTTTTGACATACAAAATACATAAAATGTAGCCTCAAAAAGAGCAAACGCAAGTTCTAGAGCAAAAAGTCAAGAGTGATGACATAATCCCTTAAGAAGATAAAAATGAGCTTTAATTTCTAATGTGAAAATTGCTCAAAAGGCTCAAATCTCACGAGGATCATTTATGCTCATTACTCTTAGCTTTAAGCTTTAAAGTTTCCTTATTAAGTTACCAGATAATCATTAAAGGAGCAAGGCATGAACTAATCACTTTATTCAAAAGATTGCCCTAAAAATTTAAATTTTTTTTTAAATTTTTTACATTTTTTTTACATATTATAGAATTTGGAGTAAATTTCAGTACTCAAAATCAATCAAGCAGATTCAGGTGCAAAACATTGCAAAACATTCTAAACGCTGCTCCCCCACACTTAAAATTGGACATTGTCCTCAATGTACAAATAAGTAAATGGAAAAGAGATAGAGAATAGATGGGGGACTGAAACTTCCCTGACAAGTGGAATATGGTTGTCCGGTATAGATCATAACTTCAGGGAGATCCAGAAGTAGAGACAGATTAGGAGAGAGAGAGGAGACTGGTAATCTAAAAGAAAGAAGATGCAATACTAGAAAAAAAAATATGCTGTTAGTTATTACAGACATTAATATTAAAAGTGCAAGGAAATAAAAGAGACATAGTTAAAATAATAAAAAGTAAATGAAAGTGCATAATCAATATAGGTACAGACCAGATAAATGAAAATAGAAAGGAGAAGAGAAATAAGTAAAAAGCAGAATATATAAGTAAAAAGGAAAAAATAAACAATCTAAGCTACTGAGCAAGAGGGTCCGGATCAGCTGGGGAAGAGGGGTGGAAAAGCTGGAACAGAGGCTCGACCATGCTCTCGATGTGTCGAGATCACCTGTCCAAGTCATCATAAAGACCCTCAATCCTCGTCTGACGTTCGGAGATAAGCCAAAGCTCAGCTAGAATCTGCTGTTAACCAGATAATATGTCCCGGAAGTAGGCCTCGGATGAAACCCTGCCCCCAGCAGAAGATGATGGTCCGATATCAGGAGCTGCATCACGATCGCCATCATCTCCTGGAATATCATGCTCCTCCTCATGGGGCTACTGCTGTACAGGCTGGATCCCCATAGCCAGAAGAATGCCCCTTCGGAGGGGTGTCATGTGAGAGACTATAGTGAGGGATCCATACGATCGATCAAATACTCCTGACCGCCTGGCCAGTCTGGTGACATATGGACCAGCAGCAATGCTCGCAACTCGTCTATCTGATGCCTGAGTCGAGAAGAAATGAGCGAATGCACCTCCAATGTGAATGGGGACTCTCTGGATCATGCTATACAAGAAAAGTACATCAGCAGTGCTCACGACCCCATGACTGTGCCCCCGACCACTCAAGGTGTGACTGAAGATGGAATGGATGACTCGCCAGGCAACTCTCCTGAGGCTAGACGCCTTGCTCTTGGTGGGATCATATGTGTTCCTGGTAGCAATATCAGCCCATACTCGCCACTCCTGAGTCCCATGGGGCAGTCCTATCAGCATATCATGATACTCAGGAGTAGTCACAAATTCCTCAGAATAAAGTCCCAAGTGCACAAGGAGCTGGGTCACGCTTATGGAATATGCAACTTCTCCGAGACGGAACCGTATTGTGTCGGCCGAATCAACTGTTTCAAAATATCTCTCTAAGTAGAAAGTGCTAAGAAACTCTAAAGTAAGCTCCCTGTAGGTAGGCTCTATAATATAAAAGAATACCTCCCAAGCGCCTACACTAATGAGCTCACGGATCTCATCCTCTAGGCTGAACTCTCTCAAAACAGCCCAATCTAGGTATCGGCTTCCACAAACGACCGGTCCTTATGTCTATCAAATGCTTGAATATGAGCCTCTTCTGTGAACTGCAAGAATGGGAGTGTTGGTCCTCTAGAGGAGGTCCCTATAGAAGTACTACCCTTGGTTATTTTCTTGGCAGTTGTCTTTTGTCTCTTTGACATGATCTGCAAAATAACATTACAATGTGAGAGAGAGTGTTGAGAGTTTGACAGTCAGCAGATTTCAAAGGCAAAAGTTAAGCATGCAATTTCAATATCATCCAATGTCAAATGAAATGCAATTCAAAGGTCAATGCTATCAATGCAGATAAGTGGTCATATCAATGAGGTAAATCAAGCAATTAGTTAATCAATCACTAAATTTCAAAGGATTTAAATGCAATCAATTAAACATTTCAAGTCCTATCAATCAAAGATGTCAATCAATCAATCAAAGGTTCAAATTCAATCAATCAAACATCAAATCTCAAAGGATATGAACATTCCTCTAAATTCTAACATGCATTGGAGTTCAATAAACATAAGCAATTGCAAATAACTCCAAAGATTTCAAAGAAAATGCTCTTACCTTGTGAATTGCAGATGAAAACCCTAAGTTCTTGACTAGATCACAAGAGGAATCCAAATGTTGAATTTCAACCGATTAAATTGAAAATCAAGCAGCAAAATCACTTCAAACAGCCAAATAAAGCACTTTAATCGGTGGATTTTGGCAAGATAGTGGCCGAAAATGATGATAGAGAGGTTAGGGCACGGAGGAAGACGAGGAAAATGAGGGAAAATCAAGGGTTTTCGCCATTAAAAGCTCGTCTGCCCAAGAACACGGGGTCAAACACGTCCCGTGTGGTACCCCGTGTTTCTTTGCGGATGAGTGCTCTGTGTTTCGCAAACTTACACGGGGTATGACATACCCCGTGTTCTTCCCCGTGTTTTCTTTGAAAGATACTAACAGTCTTCGCAATAGTACACGGGGTTAAACACGACCCGTGTTCAACATCGTGTTTCTCTTTAGAAGGCTCATGTTCAAAAATTCCTTATCATTGGTTCAGCCAGTGAGGTACACGGGGTAGGACACGACCTCGTGTTCAACACCATGTTTCTCTCTGGAAGGCTATGAAAATCACAAAGCTTTTATGCTAATCAGGCAGTGAGGAACACGGTGTATGACACGGCCCGTGTTGTACACCGTGTTTCTCACTGGAATGCGATGAAAATCACAAGTCTTTTTATACTGGCCAGACAGTGAGGAACACGGGGTATGATATGCCCCGTGTTGTACACCGTGTTTCTCACTGGACTTCGTTTTGAGCCTTCTGTGCAAGAAAATGAACAACAAACATGCATACATGCCTAATCTACCCCAGAGACAGAGACCAAGTGCAAAAATGAACATCCTAAGTCAACAACTAATGGCTTATATGCCTCAAACTACTCAGAAACTTAGAATGAAAATGGGAAAACTAAGATTTAAAAGTAAGAAAACAGAAAAATAAGCTTGGGTTGCCTCCCAAGAAGCACTTGTTTAAGGTCATAAGCTCAACCCCTATTTCTATCAGTCTGGAGCTGCCATTATTAGTGGTCCGGCAACATAATGCTTCAATCTCTGGCCATTAACTTTGAAATTGCTAGTGCTTTTACTCCAAATTTCCACGGTTCCAAATGGATACACCTTCCTCACAAGATATGGTCCAGTCCACCTTGTCTTGAGCTTCCCTAGGAAAAGCTTAAATCTTGAACTAAACAATAGCACCAAATCTCCTTCATGAAATTCCCTTCTGAGAATGTGCTTGTCGTGCCAAGCCTTTGTTCTTTCTTTATATATCTTGGCATTGTCATAAGCTTCATTTCTCAGTTCTTCAAGCTCAAGGAGTTGAAGCTTCCTTTTCTCCCCAGCAGATTGCAAATCAAAGTTGAGCAACTTGATTGCCCAATACACCTTGTGTTCAATTTCTACTGGCAGATGACAGTGCTTCCTATAAATGAGCATAAATGGTGCTATTCCAATAGGAGTCTTGAAAGCAGTTATGGAGGCCCATAAGGCATCATCCAACTTGAGTACCCAATTCCTCCTTAATCTAGACACAGTCTTCTCCAATATGCACTTGATTTCTCTATTGGAAAGCTCCACTTGCCCACTAGTTTGAGGGTGATATGGAGTAGAGATCTTATGGGTTACTCCACACCCTTTCAAGAGGGATTGGAATTGATGGGCAATGAAGTGAGACCCTCCATCACTGATGACAGCTCTAGGTATCCCAAACCTAGGAAATAACACCTTCTTGAAAAATTGAACCACAGCTTTTGCATCACAAGTCCGAGTGACAATTGCTTCCACCCATTTGGAAACATAATCAACCGCCACAAGTATATATTTGTTGCTGCAAGAAGGTGGGAATGGTCCCATGAAATCAATTCCCCAGACATCAAATATTTCAACTTCCAGAATGTTGTTTAAAGGCATTTCATGTCTTTTTGATATATTACCAACTCGTTGGCACTAGTCACAAGAAGTGACATAATGGTGAACATCCTTGAATAGAGTCGGCCAATAAAAACCCTCCTGGCTAATCTTTGCAGCTGTTCTTGAAGCGCCAAAGTGTCCTCCTATATGGAGAGGAATGACAATGGAACAGAATGCTTGCAATTTCTTCCTCAAGCACACACCTTCTAAACAAGCCATCTGCACATCTTTTATAGAGAAGAGGGTCATTTCAAAAGTAATGTTTCACCTCTGCTAGAAACTTCTTTTTCTGCTGATACCCTGCATCCGAAGACAAAACACCACTCACGATGTAATTCACATAGTCTGCAAACCATGGGATAGCTGAAGAAGAGACAGCCAACAGATAATCATCAGGAAGGGAATCATTTATTGGCATCTCTTTATCTTCCTCATCTCCTAACTCTTGCTTCAACCTTGAGAGGTGATCAGCCACAACATTCTCGATACCCTTCTTATCTCGAATTTCTAGATCGAATTCTTGTAACAAAAGAATCCATCTGATTAGACGAGGTTTAGCTTCCTTCTTGCTCAAAAGGTATCGGATGGCTGCATGATCCGTGAAGACTATCACCTTAGAATCCACCAAATAGGATCGGAACTTGTCAACTGCATAAACTACTGCAAGAAGTTCCTTTTCAGTTGTAGCATAGTTCAGCTGAGCTTCATCCAAAGTCTTGCTGGCATAGTATATGGCATGAACTTTCCTATCCTTCCTTTGTCCAAGTATTGCTCCTATTGCATAGTCGCTAGCATCGCACATCACCTCAAATGGTAGATTCCAATCCGGTGCTTGCATGATAGGGGCGAAAATCAAGGCTTTCTTTAACCTGCAAAATGTATCCAAACAATCTTGATTAAAATCAAAAGCAATATCTTTAGTAAGCAGGTTAGTTAAAGGTTTAGCAATTTTAGAGAAATCCTTGATGAAACGTCGGTAGAAACCGACGTGTCCTAGAAAACTCCTCACTCCCTTTACAGAAGTTGGGGGAGGTAATTTCTCTATGATGTCCACTTTAGCCTTGTCTACCTTAATACCATGCTCAGATACTTGATGGCCAAGGACAATCCCTTCTCTTACCATAAAATGGCATTTCTCCCAGTTGAGTACCAAATTTACCTACTCACATCTCTACAACACTTGAGATAAATTAGTCAAACAGTTATCAAAGGAAGTACCATATACAGAAAAATCATCCATAAAAACTTCCATGATGTTTTCAATAAAATCAGAGAAGATAGCCATCATACAACGCTGAAATGTAGCAGGAGCATTACACAAACCAAAAGGCATTCTTCTATATGCAAAAGTGCCATAAGGACATGTAAATGTGGTCTTTTCCTGATCATTTGGATGTATAGGAATTTGGAAGAAGCCAGAATAACCATCCAAATAACAGAAATGTGAATGCTTAGCTAACCTTTCCAAAGTTTGATCTATAAAGGGAAGAGGGAAATGGTCTTTCCGGGTTGCCTTATTCAATTTCCTGTAATCTATACACATCCTCTAACCTGTGACAATCCTAGTGGGAATTAGCTCATTATTTTCATTTTTTACCATAGTTAACCCCCTTTCTTAGGAACAACATGAACTGAACTAACCCACTGACTATTTGAAATTGGGTAAATTACCCCAGCATCTAGCAATTTCACTATCTCCTTTTTTACAACTTCTTTTATATTTGGGTTCAACCTTCTCTGATGTTTAAGGGAGGGCTTACTATTGTCCTCCATCAATATCCTATGCATGCATATTGAAGGACTAATCCCTTTCAAATTAGAAATTGTGTACCTCAAAGCTTTTCTATCAGATCTAAGCTGTCTAAGTAATTTTTCTGTTTCAAGAGCAGTTAGATTTGCATTTACTATCACAGGATAAGTGGAGTGGGGTCCTAGAAACTCATACCTGAGGGTAGATGGGAGAGGTTTCAATTCTACCTTAAATGGTGTGTTTTCCTCAGTGATGGTATTGTTAGACTCCACTTCCAATGATTCAATTGCTTCAGGGAGGGGAAGTGGTGGGCTTGCTTCCAAAAACTCTGCATATGCAGCAGTTTCCTCATTTTCAACCACTCCATTTGTGACTAGACATGCTTCAAGTGCATCTTGAAGGCACCCCATTAGAAGGGTTTCTTTCACAGCTTTGTCTACCACATCAATCCTGTATATTGAATCTTCACAAACAGGTAATTTAATTGATTCATTCAAATTAAATTTAACTTTTTCATCCCCAATAGATAATGAAAGTCTTCCATTTTTTACATCAATCAAAGCACCCGCAGTGGCTAAAAAGGGTCTACCCAAAATGATAGGGATTTGTGAATCCTCTTCCATTTCAAGCACAACAAAATCTACAGGAATAAAAAACTTACCAACCTTGATAGGTATATCCTCAAGTATACTTACTGGGTATTTCACTAAAGGGTCAGCTAGTTGAAGGGAAACTGTGGTGGGCTTCATTTCTTTTATTTTCAGTCTCTTTGCAATCGACAGTGACATGAGGCTCACACTTGCTCCCAAGTCACACAATGCCCGGTCAATAGGAACATTTCCAATCACACAAGGAATGGAGAAGCCGCCTGGGTCCTTTAGCTTAAGAGGTAGTTTATTTTGGATGATGGCACTACAGTCCTCCGTTAGGGCTACAGTTTCATGCTCCTCTAGCTTCCTTTTGTTTGAGAGAATGTCCTTCAAAAACTTTGCATATGACGGCATTTGTGAAAGAGTATCAGTGAAGGGAATATTGATATATAGCTTTTTCAATACTTCCAAGAACTTTCCAAACTGCTTATCAAGTTTAGCCTTTGCTAGTCTTTGAGGATAAGGGATAGGCGGTTTGTAAGGTTCTGGAGGGACATACTTTGACTTTTCAGTTAATTCCCCTTCTTTCACTTCAACATCATTAGGAATTGAAGCCTTTTGGCTTTCTTTCTGCTCTTCCCCCACACTTATCTCTTCTTCACCTTCATGAGTGGCATTTGGATCCTTCAATAGCCTCCCACTCCTAAGAGTGATTGCCTTACAATGCTCCCTAGGATTTGATTCAGGTTGAGCAGGAAGTTGACCAAAAGCTCTAGAAGAAGAAGCAGAAGCTTGTTGAGCTATTTGGGTCTCCAACATTTTTCCATGTGTAACCAATGAATCAACCTTGGAGGACAATTGCTTAATGGAATCCTCCATGGCTCTACCATACTGTCTAAACTCTTCATTAGTTTTCTCTTAAGAAATGAGAAATTTCTCCATGAGGCCTTCTAATTTAGCAGTGGAAGAGATTTGAGCTGGTGGATTATAGGGTCTTTAGTTTTGAAAATCGGGTAGTGGTGGTGGTAGTCTATTGTGAGTGTTTTGTATGTTGTATGGCTGGGTAGGCTTGTAGGAAAAATTTGGGTGGTTCCTCCATGATGGATTGTAGGTGTTTCCAAATGGTTCATTCGAATTCTTCTGTCCATACCCACTGTTATGCACATAGTTCACTTGCTCAGTAAAATCTTGCCCCAATGTACACTCAGTTGCCATATGATCTGTCATACCACAAATCTCACAAGGAAGGTTAGTAGCACCTGTTGCATTTATACTGTTAACTTGAAATTTATCAAACTTAGCCATAAGTGCATCTACTCTACTACCTAAACTTCCTAGTGCATCTACCTTAGCTGACAAATGATTAAAAGCATCCAATTCATACTTACCTGGAGCTTTCCTTGAAGGTCCCCTCTCATTTGACCATTAGTAACGGTTCAAAGCCATATCCTCAATCAACTCATATGCTTCATCCAACCTTTTGTTCATCAAAGCACCTCCAGCAGCAGCATCCACAGTAAGCTTAGTATTGTAGTTTAAACCATTGTAGA
Source organism: Sindora glabra (assembly GCA_020226215.1). Classification (NCBI taxonomy): domain Eukaryota; kingdom Viridiplantae; phylum Streptophyta; class Magnoliopsida; order Fabales; family Fabaceae; genus Sindora; species Sindora glabra. Next base: position 16,142,581 of record CM035229.1, on the reverse strand, counting down.
AAGTATGAAGAACTAGCCATTTCTCTAACCCATGATGTGGGTACAGCCTCAACAGTTCCTTATATTTGTCCCAAGCATCAAATAGAGATTCCCTTTCTCTCTGAGAAAATGTGGTAATTTCATTCCTTAATTGAGCAGTCTTGCTTGGAAGGAAATATCGTGACAGAAAAGCCCTCAGTAGCTCTTCCCATGTAGTGATAGATCCTGTTGGTAAAGAGTGTAGCCACGCCCTTGCTCTATCCCTCAAGGAGAATGGGAAGAGTCTAAGCTTGATAGCATCCACTGCTACACCATTGATCTTGATTGTATCACGATATTCTAAGAAAATATGAATATGAAGGTTGGGATCCTCCATTGGTAGTCCACCAAACTGGTTTTGCTGCACCATAGACAAAAGAGCTGGCTTCAATTCAAAGTTGTGAGCCTCAACAACAGGCCTTCTTATACTGGATTGAAGACTAGTGGCGTTAGGTGCTGCAAATTTTCTAAGTGATCTGTTATCCATGCCTTCAAACACTGTTTCAAGGTTAATTGCTTCTTGGATATGTACTGATTTTTGCTCTCTCCTTCTTCTAAGCAGAGTTCTTTCAATCTCCGGGTCTAAGTCAAGAATTCCTTCAAGACTTCTCCTTCGCATATACAAAGAGTTTCTGCAAAAAGAGTAGGTAATACTCGAACAAAACAAAGTAAGAAAGAAATACTATAAGAATAAGAAAATCAGAACAAGATGAATTAAGAACTAAAAGGAAATGAATTGCCTAGTCTAATTCACTCAAAACTTCATGTTAATATCAACTGGTTGCAATCCCCGGCAACGGCACCAAAAACTTGACGTGATCCCGCAAGTGCACGGGTTTAGTCGAGTTATAGTATAAAAGATATTGTCTCCACAGGGATTGAATGTTGAATACTAACTGAATTTCAAGGTAAATTATCTAGGCGTATCGATTGATATTGGGAATTAAGGGTAAAATATAAAACAGAGCTTAGCTATTAAAAGGTTTAATTCAAATGAGATGAAAGCGTACTCAGCTTAAGGTTCCCCTGTACATCTCATTATGGAATGAAAATAATCCTCTAACTTGGTTTACTGTTAATTTAGATTGCTGGATTACCAAAAGTAAGATATACCTCATTACAAGGCTATTAGCTACTAACCAAAAAATTAAGTGCCTAAGATTTCTCTAGTAATCACTCATCTAGGTTGCATTAACATTGCTTTAAAATCCATTCTTAGATATTTAATCCTGTGCAAAAGAATCCAATTAGCTTAATTCCTAAGTCCAATTGATATTCCCAATGATCATGCAAGGTCCGATTAATTAATTAGTTATTTCAACCTAGAATCAACTAATCCTTAACACAAATCCAATATTCCGGAAGTATTGGTTTGTTCAAGTACAAAACAACATAATCAAATCATAAATCAATAGTAAATCAAGCTAGATTATATAAAAATTAATTCCATAAATCCATGAACAAGTTTACTCCCAGCTGAGCACAAGGGTTTAGTGTGAAGACATTACAAAACTAGAAGAACACCAGAAAACAGAGAGGGAAATCAAACAAATCATGAAGCTCTACAAATTCCTTGCTTGAATGTTCAATCCTTTACTTGAATCCACGGTTAGAATTTGCCCTTGGTGAGTTTTGGTCTCTCCTAGGGTTTCTCCCAGTAGCTCCTCTTTTAATTTTCGGTTTCTCCTCCCTCTTGGTGATTTTTTGCACAAAACTTATATGGGTGATGTACACGGGGTATGACACAACCCGTGTTCTACACCGTGTTTCTCTGCGAAAGTTGAGCAGCATGATACACGGGGTGCGACACTCCCCGTGTTTACTTGCGAAGTGTCAAGCAGTATTGTACATGGGGAATGACACGACCCATGTTGTACCCCGTGTTCTTCTGCGAAGGCTGGTCAGCATGATACACAGGGTGTAACACTCCCCGTGTTTACCTTAGAAGTGAAGAGCAATATGGAACACGGGGTATGACGCGGCCCGTGTTTACCCCCGTGTTCTTCTCTGAGCAGCTCAGTGAAGCTTCGAAGCATTCCAGAATGATACACGGCCTTCAACACGGGGTTCCCATACCCCGTGTTCTTTGTCAGGTGAGCAACTTTGCTTCGATTCTCCACAATTCACATAGTTTTGCCTCTGAATCCTTTTCTAATGCTCAAATGTGTCATTTCAAAACCTGAAAATAAAATATCGAGCATCTAAGTATCCTTTTCAATCAATTTACACAAGATACTAAGTAAATAAGTGATGAAACACATAGAATTTAAGTGCAATTGTGCATTTATCAGCTTTACATTTCTTCTTTTGACGATTTGATGGTGTGAATGACATGAATGATCTCTATATTTATAAAGTTGCAAAGAGATGCTTAAAGATAAGTATCTTAGTTTTTAGTATTTATGACATTCAAATTATTAAAAAGGTAATTTTCTTATCAATCAAAATAATGCACAATAACACATGGTGACTTCTTATTCATCAATCAACATCATTAATGCATAGACTTATTTTAGTTAGTTGACACATATCATCGTGCACATATGGTGTAATAAGATTTGTAACCTAAGAAAATTTTATAGAACTACTTATTTTCCACATGGGATTTTATGATTTAATAAGTAGCCTTTTTTTAATTAGTTGTAATTTACATAGTAGAAATAAAATAAATAAATTTTAATTATTTACAAATGCTCATTCAAAACTTATTCATAAATTTGAACACAATTTTATTGAGTGATCAAGTTTTGACATTGATAGAATTTATTGATTTAATATTTGACTTTATTTAAAAGTCATCTAGTGTAAATCATCATCGATATATGTGTATATATATGTATATCCTTCAATTCAAATCATGTCAGCTTTCATGCATTCTTGATTTTTTTTAAATTTCTCTTAATCAATACAAATCATTAAGATTGAATTAAACTTTTTCATGTCACTTTTTTTCTCCATCTTCTTGAATTAAAAGTATTATTCATTATGAATTGGAGTTTGTTTAAAACTTTAACACTTTATCACCGTGATTATAAATAGAGCATCGTCTTTCTTTTTTTCTTCACATCGCCAAACTTTGAAATTTGATGTTAATTCTTCAACTTTTTCTTTCTTTATTTTTATTCATATCTTGAAGCTTTTAAATTTTCTTTGCTAACAAAATTATTATCCTTTTTTCAATCTAGTATAAGGTTAAGACATATCTAGATATAACCTTCTATGTGATTTTTCAAATGAATGAATGCATGGTAAGATATGGTAGGATTTTCATGTGACATCAATTAAGTTCCTTATTTTGTGATATTACTTCTTTTATAGTTATGTAATTAAACTTTATCTCTTCCATGTGATGGCATCAGTTTAAGATTAAAGGCTTCTAAGGCCAAATTTTGTGCTTCCAAGTTCATATTTACAATTTTCTTTTTACTACTCTATTTCATTGTTTCTTTTCTTTATTAGTTTTAGTGATAATATATATTGAAAGGATTGCACACCACATGTTTAAGAGATTGCTTAATGTTTAAGAATATTCAACAGCCTTGATTACTATTGGATTGTTCATAACTTCTATCACATTTGTAATGATCATCTTGGTTTATGAGGTTTAGGTACCAAATTGAATTCACTTTAAAAAAAAGGTATATATGGATGATAAAAGTCATTAGTATAGCCTTAATTGTCATCAATATAAAGTCTTCTAGATGACACATAATTAATATAGGTGTCATCAATATAAAGTGGTGGTTATTGAACTTTACGCTAACAATAAGTAATGTTCTTACAATAGGTTGAGCTATAAAAATGACATATAACTTTGCCATATTGCTTGACATGGCTATTTAACATAGATTTATACAGATGATATTTCATCAATATAGGTTAAACCCTATACAAAAGACATTATTGTCCGTATATAACACCTTTTTCTCATGTTTAGAAAAAAGTCTATACAAATAACAATTCATTTGTATAGTCTTATTATTTAATTTTTTTAAAAAAATATTTAATTTTATATATAATTATTAGTAATTATTTTAAATGCCAATTATTGTCCAATAAATTTATAACATCTTTAATTTTTCTTAATTAATAATAAATTAAATTTTTTATTTTATTAATTGTAATAATAAATTGAACATATGAAAAATATATAAACTAAAATCTCGAATGATATATAATAACAAATCATCATAACATTAATAAATAACAATGTAAAGTATCTACTAAAAAATGTATGTACAATATAAAACATTGCTAAATTAGATAATTAGCGATGCCATCATTATCATAAGCATTATTTGAAACATGACTTATAGGGTAGGGAGAAACCAGGTGGTAAGATTAGGCTTAGGCCTAGTCTTGATGCATTATTAAGGTAAATTAATTAGGTACGACCAATACATTAATGAGTAAATAAGGATGGGTTGGCAATGTAGGAGGCAAAGACACATCAATCCCATGTTAGGTGTGAAGACACAGTACATCCATGTAGTTCTAGGTTTACTCCTATATCTATTAGTAATAAAGTATCTACTTCTACTATGCTTACATAACTTGTTAATTATGAGCAATGTAGCTTTAATCTCAATAACCAATCCCACATGTTGCTGCTATCTTGGAGGAAACATTGTAATCGAACTAAAGGTCCTATATAATGTGCTAACCAACACATGACCAATCACTTTGTGTGCCCTTAATGAGTGCTAATCACCTTATTGGTGATAGAAAGCTAATTGATCTACATTGGAGTCATTGAGAAGCCAGTGAACGATGTATAGGATTGCAAAGCTAAATACATGTCATAACACCAAAATTGGATATTACTAGTTTGCTAAAAAGTTATGCCATAAAGGTGATAAACCAAGTCAAACTCATAGTGATCCACATGATATATCCTTTCTCAATGATTTACTAATATGATTTCTAAATTATTTAAGCTTTTTATGCATTAATAACAAAAAGGAGAAATGTAAACAAAAGTAAAATAGAAATACAAATAAAATTTAGACAAAATGCAAACAAAATGAATACAAAACCAAATTAAGAGGTTTTGATTTAAAATTAAAACAAATGCATTAGACAAAACAAAATATAGAAGTAAAACAACAAGAAAGAAATTCAATATAGTAAAATAATTAATCTAATGTTTTGAGAGCTCTTAATGTGGATTAATTATAGATCATAAAATATTTAATCATTCTAATTAACTTTTCAACCTTGAATTATCTAGAATCCTTATAATAACTCATGAATCCTATACTAGATAACCATTAATGATTTGATCAATTAAGATTAGAAAATTAAGCAACTGTTATAATTCATAAAGTTAGATTGAAATTGATTAAAAAAATTTAGCTAAATTGAAAGATTAAATCAAAAACTTCTAATTTAATCTCTTAACCTTTTACCTCCATGTGAAAATCATTATCAACTAACTACAATTCAATATAAAAATAGATAAACATTAGAAATCACAAGATTAAACATAAATTATCTCAAATTAGCATTTAACTCATGCAATTGTAAGCAATCAACACAAAGAATTAAGAAAAGAGAAAAAATAATTAGAAGAAGTTAACATTACAAATTAGGATCTTATAATCCAAATAAAGATGAGCCTTAAAATCCTTGAATTAACTAGAAATTTAACCTTCCATGGCTAAAGAAAAAGAAAGTTAAAAAAAGAAAAAAAAAAGAGAAAAGTTATCTTTGTTGAAGAGTATAGGAGTAAAAAAACGTTCTTGCCTTTAGAGGTATAACTATATATTTGACTTGCTAACCTCTAAAACCTAAATGGACCTAAATCATATACCTTTTAGGGTTACAAAGAATAGGGCCTTGCTAATTTTAAAAGCCTAAAATCTATTTTACAAAATAATATACAACAAAAGTTACAATAGTAAAATTTCATAAGTTTGACTTCTACCTAATGTAAGACCACCAAAGCTATGTAGTTTTATTGAACTCCAAACACAAAATTTGTAGGGCTAGATCTTAGGAAACTTTAGCCCTAATTTCACCTTAATTGGACCTATAAAACTCTAAATCTGGGTAAAAAATTGAAATTAGCTCAACTGGGAGAAAAATAAAGCTTTAAATTCTTAATTAAATTAGGCTTTCTAGATGTCCAAACTAGGCTTTGACTAGAGCATAAAATTCATAGGGCTTTCTTTAAGCTTTCTAATGATATAAAGATAAATCAAATCCAATATTTGTAACTGAAGTTCAAGTTATAGCCATAAATCTAAAATAATGTGAAAAATTTAGCATTAACTAAATAATTTTAAATCATTGTAAAACTAACCCTAAATTACATAACATGGTGAACTTTATAAAATTAAGCATATATAATACACTAGTAAGCATAAAATAGGAAGAAATAACACAAACAAAAGTCTTACATATTAATAGCTCATTTGGTGGTCAGCTATATCATCCTTACCTTGATTTTTTTTAACAAAAATTAGATAGAACAAGTAAAAAGTTTTTCATAAGATTTTTGAAATAAGAAAATAGGAATTAAATTACTTACAAAAGCATCTACCATAGCTTGATACACCCATTTCCCCACATACCAATTACGATTCACTTATACCCTTATTTCTTTATGTTAGTTTTACCAAAAAAAAAAGGTGCATAATATTAGTAAGATGTTAGAAGGTTTTGGAATATCATAGATGTTCACTTAATATACCTTGTTATGTCAATGCACCACAATGAACTTTGATTTATGACAATCATTATACAATTTTTTCCATCTATTATCCTTATTTCTCCTAAATAACTCATACAAATTAATAACTAACAAGATTAAAATATAATTGAAATTTTAAAATGATAACATTAATTTATAACTTTATTCTTATGTTGTACTCTTGGCTATCAAAATAGTTGTAACACTTTTCCTAATGATCGACATGGATATCTTGGAAAACTATTTGCCTCATGTGCTATAACTCAAGATCATCCTCATAACCATTATACACTAAGAAATACTTATTGAGGTTATGTTTTCAAATCTTAATATCGTTCAACTAAAGTCCACGTGATATCTCCTTTGATGATATGTCCATAAACTCAAAGTAGGATTGCATTGGAAGATATGTAACAAGCATGCAATTAATGTATCAAATAATCTTAATATCAAATATAAAATAATAAGGAAAATACATTGAATGATACTTACTTAAACTTCCTACAGGACACGTGACCTTTGCTCTTTAAGAACCTTCTTGTAACTCTTATGGAATGGTTCACAATGCTACTTCACTAACGTACCTACATTATGAGGGAAATTGCTAGAGTATTGTCCCATGGCATGCCATGTACTTGCCTTTTTATCCAAGTAGACTGGCAATGGTTTAGCATTCTGCTTCTAAATTTTTTTATGGACATTTAATAACCTACTTTTACCATATTTTTTTATGGTGATATCTTTCAAATATAACACAATGTTAGTACCATAGATTTATAGGAAATAAATATTAAAATGAACAATATAGTATGATAAATTTTAATTGACTTGCATTGTGAAGGAATGCATGTAAGGCATGTGATGGCTCTTTTCCACTTTTTCATCCATGATAGTGTGTCTTGACATTAGTTATAGCTATCAAGCAACATAAATAGTAATCATTATTAAAGACATGTAATTCAAATAGTTATAACAATATAGCATAAATAAAATTTCTATAACATATCACAATACCTTACACAATTATGATGTTTACCACAAAAAGTCTAAACCTTAATTTGGGTTACTATTAGTAAAAGTAGCTAACTTATCCTTGTTATCATTAGCTTGATCATCATCAAATTTGAGAAACCCCTCATTCATATAATAATCAACCATTTCATCTTCTAAAATGTCATCATTATTTATAAAGTTATCAATATCTTATATGACAAAATCAATATTCCTAGAAGATGAAATAGTTTGAGGATTGTTGTTCTGATTTTTGAAGCTAACTAGATTAAAATCTCTAAGATTAACTATGAGGGTGAAGTTTGTAAAGTCTTTCCCCTAAAAATATGACACTTTTTGTACACTAATATCATCATCAGGAAGATCACATATATTGTGATGCATCACATTATTCATGACACTCCAATTGAATCTATTGAAAAGATCATTGATGTAGAAGACTTGTTTTGCTTAAGACATAAGTATGTATGGATTAATTTTATACCATTATACATCAATAGAGATTCTTGTTATGTTTTTATCAATAATAAGTTTCTTCTTTCTTAGGTCGGTGTCATACTATTTACACTTGAATATAGTCATATTATAATTATTTAAATAAATTAACTCTATATTATCCTCCATTAGATTGTAAAATGTGTTATCTTTAGCCCCATGGATAGAAATCCTATTATTCCCTGTCTTATTCTTGGCATCCCGAGAAGCAATTATAAATCATACTCCATTTACTACACACGTTGAGCATGACATAACAGTGAAACTTATACCTAAAGCCAATGACATTAACTCATCTATCGCTACTAGGGAACCATTCTTGTGTAGATGGTACATTTATGAAATTTATTTCCTACAATAGTAAAATTAAAAACAAAATGGGAAAAATGAAAAAAATTATTATGGACATAAAAATGAGAAGCAATTAGCTTAGAGTATAACCATAAGGAGAAATTAGTTTTTTGTAATTGTTCAATGTTTTGACCACCACTTGTTTGTTATTTTCTTCAATGTTCACTATATAACACAAGTTATTCAATAAAATAGAATTACTTAGAAGAAAGAGTGAATAGTTTGAAAGACTTATTTTAGATACTTTGGGATTGTAATATAGTTGTTCAAGATGTACCATATGGTAATATATTAATCTCTCCTATCGAAGTGAATAATGTTTTTCTTTCTGATGGCTCGACATTGAAATTTGAATATCGATATTCTCTTTTCTACTTTAACTTGCATTGCATCTTGGTTTTGTTCAAGTTTTTCTACCCTTTGTAGATACATAGAATAAAATGTTAATGTTTCATTTACAACATAGCCTTCTATAGTAGAACCCTTAGGATGATTATAGTTCTTGACATAGTCATTTAACTTCTTGATAGATCTCTTATATAGGTACATCCATAAAAAATTGAATAAGCCCTCAGCAATGCTTCCTTAAGCAAAAGTATCACCAAGTGCACCATTATGTCAAAAAATGCTAGAGAATATATCCTTTTGAGTTTACATAAAATGATATTACTTGACATCCCTCCTAGTTAGAGTTCTGATGCAAATTTGATTGAAGTAATTGCATAACTTAACAATTAAACATAACAATTCTTTCAATAAAAATGCTCATATTGAAGGTGCTAATAATTGTTGCATAATAACATGATAGTCATGGGATTTTAACTTTGTGTTTTGGTATCATGATTGGTTATATTCTTATTGAGATTACCAGTAAACCAAGAAAAAAACTTGACTTTTTTATGAAGTGAAAAAAATCATCATCAATCATGTAGGCTAGGCATGTATGTAACATGTGGTTTCATCAACCTAACCCTTCCTTATACAAATATAAGTCTAGTCTTATATTCATGTTGGCCAAATCATGTCTTGTGTTATCTATATCCTTTAATTTGTGTGATGAAAAAAATATTTACTATTTTATTTTACCTTATTTTATGTCTCTTAGTAGGCTATATGTGCTTAATTTTATAAAATTGGTCTTATTTTATAATTTTGGATTAATTTTATAATATTATGAATTTATTTAGTTAATATTGGATTTTGATATTATTTTTATTTTTCATCTATATCTTGGACTCTAGATTTATATTGTTAGAAAACTTAAGGAGAGATCTATAATTGCCTAAGCCTAGTTTAGACATTTTGCAAGTCATATATAGCTGAGAATTTGAAGTCGTGTTTCTATCCCAACTGAGTCTGCCTATATTTTTGGGCTATATCTGGAGCTATAGAGATCCGATTAATGTGAGATCGATGCTTAAATTTTGCTGAGACACATGCCAATAACTTTCATGTTTGTGGGTTTTCCAAATTACCCTATTTTAGTGGTTTTAAATTGGCAAGAAGTCAAACCTATAGGAATTTACTGATGTAACTATTAGAATTAATTGTCTTGTTAAAAATTAGTTTGGGCTTCTAAAAATTAGGAAGCCCTCATTTTTATAATCTTAAAAGGCATGGGATTTAGGTTCAATAGGGTTTTATGTTAATTAGGTCATATAAGAGGCAAGAAAGCTAAAGAGATTTGGACCATTTAGCTAGACTTAATAGCATAACTTTTCTTCTTCTTGTTTTTTTTGTTCTTCATCAATGAAAGCTTAAATTTATGATTAATTCATGGAGTTTGAGGCTCTTTTCATTTGGATTATGAGATTATGAATTACAATGTTAGCTTTCTTTAATTAATTTTCCTTTGTTCCTATTTACTTATGTTGAATTCTTGAAATTACTTATATTGAAGTTGATTTGGTATAATTGAATGTTCATCCTTATAATTTTTAATTTCTTTGCTATTGTTAAATTATGATTAATAAATCATGGTTTTAGACATAGAGGCAGAGGATTGAGGGATTCATTTGGAGGTTTTTAATTTAATTTCTTAAATTAACTGAATTCTATCATTAAATCTATTTTGATCTAACCAATAAAGATTATATCAGTCGCTTAATTGACTTATCTTAATTAATTAAATCCTATATGGTAATCTAGCTTGGAATTCACAAATTATTCTAAGGGTTCGAGGTAATCCAAGGTTAAAGAATTAATTAAAGAAGTTCAAATCCTAATTGATCCATGATTAATTCAAATTAAAGCTCTAAATTTCTTGAATTAACTACTTTATTACATTGAGTTCCTTTTTGTTTACTTTCTATTTTGCTTCTATTTTGTATTTGTTTAGGTTATTGCTATTATTCTAATTTCATGCAAATAACCCCCTCAATTTTGCATTCTATTTTCATATCAAATTATGTATTCCATTTTTGCATTCTACTAGTAAATTATAGTAAAAGATAATATCAATGGATCATTAGTGGTGCGACTTGATTTATGCCACTATACTAAATTATTTTAGCAAACTAGTTTTTAATCTAATTTTGATGCATTGTAACATGCTTATCAAAATTTTAGCGCCATTGTTGGGGATCCACTTGATATCACCCTTTGCCATATTTTACTAGTTGTTTTCTACATAATTGGTCTAACTTTTTAGTTAGTAGTTGCATATTTTATTGCCTCACTTTCATCATGGTTAGTTCTGTTGTTTCTAATTTTGCTATTATTGTTTCTACTATTTCAAATTTTGCTATTACTATTTTTGCTATTTCTAATTTTGCTATTTCTACTATTTATAATTTTGCTATTGCTTTTTTTGTTGTTTATGATTTTGTTATTGCTATTTTTGACATTTTTGCTTCTAATTCTGCTATTTTTAATTCTACCATGTTTGATTTTATTATTTCTAATTTTGATTTTGTTGATTCTAATTTACATGTTGATAATATCCATGAAGACATACTTCTTGAATTTCTTGAAATTTCTCAATTTATGGATTGTGTAGATGGGTATGAATGCATTTGTAGACATAATGGTGTTAAGTATGACATATGTGTTGAAATTTTTACATTTTTAGGTGAAGAAAATAGTGCTATTCCAAAATTTTCAAAAAAATTATGTTGAAGAGATTTCACTTTTAAAAGAAAAAAATCCTTTCTTCTTGATCATTCTAATTCTTTTGCTAACCATGTTAAATTTGTGATACAAGATAAATTTTGAGCATACAAGAACTAATAGTGACTTAAGAATAGAACTTGGAGCATTTATGGTGGATTACTTTAATTTTCAAGTTACCTCTTTGATGGGTAACCTAAAGTTTGGCAATATGGAAGAAAAGAATGTAGCCAATCCTCATATAGATCCTGATTGAAAAAATTGAAGCCATTCTCTAATCAAAGACATTAAAGAAATGCACTTCTTAGATGACAACTCAAGCCATTTAGATTTGCTTTGTTTTACCCTTCTCTTTTATTTTCCATATCCTTTATCATTCTTGATGATATTGATATTCTTTACATTAAGGACAATGTAAAATTTAAGTGTGGGGGAGACTTTAGGATTTACTTTATGCTTTGTATTTTTATTCAATGTTTTTCAATGTTTTAAAAAAATTGTTTCTCATTTGTTTTTAAGTCATTTTTAGTCATCTTGAGTCCTTTTTAATTGCTTTCCATAAATAGAGATTTTGCACTTTCATGAGTAGGGTTCAATTAAAGTTAGATAAGATTCATAACATGATTAAATGAATGATTTTGCTTCTTAAAATTGATTGACATAGTGATGGATTTTGAATTGGTGGATTAAACTTGGTAGCATAACTTACTTTGTGAGATTTTGAGCTTTATGTTGAAAAATTATACTATTCTCTTTCCTTCTTATTTGATGTTCTTCCATAATTTGTTTCTCTAGAACTAGTTTTAATTCTTTTTGAGATTACATTTTACATATACATACACAAACATGATTAATACATTCTTTCTTTCTTTTAAGCTAGAGTCATAAAGCCAATCTTGAAGTTTTTACCTTTGTTAAGCCTTTTTGAGCTTTTATTGCCTTTTTTTTATTGATTAACCCATGAGCATAATTTTTCAATGAAAAATAAATAACTTTACCTAACCTTAGGGATTAATAGGGCATTGTGAAAAGTCATCAAAAGTTGTTTGAAAAAAATGAAAAAAAAGAAAATGAAAAAAATCCAAAAAAAGAAAGAAAGAAAAGTGAAAAAAAGAAGAATAAAAAGGTAAAAAAAAGAAATTGAAAAAAGAGAAAAAAATGAAAAAAAGAAGAGAAAAAAAATAAAGAAGTTTATGAGCATTTGAATTTGAATTTGGTTTGATGTGTTTACTTGTAATTATTTATGATTTGCCATGTATTTTTTATTCAAGTGCTATATTGATTTCTTTAGTTTTCAACCTTCCATATCCTTACTTTTCCTATCCTTTACCCTAGCCACATTACAACCATGAACAAAGTGCTTTTAATTTGTGTTATGCATGAGATTTGAGTAGTAGAGATTAGATGATTAGCAAGTTTATGGTAAAGCAATTTCATGGAATAAATTTGAGCAAAATATTTTACCTTAAACACTTGAGAGCTAAAGAGTGAATCTTGTGAGGAATTTACTAATTTAATCTATTCGTTTTGAATGAAGTTGTTATATTAGTTAGTTCCAAGTTTGTTAAATTTTTTCTTCATGATTTGTTATGTTTCTTGCTAGCTTTTATTTGTCTTTTGCTTGTGGATTTGTGATTTTTAAGTTCTTAGAAAGTAAAGTCTTTTGTGTCTTAGTTTTGAATAAAATTATATCTTATCTGAGGATATGTAAGAGCTAAATGCGGGGGAATTTGATAAGAAAAATATCTATCATTTTATTTTTTTCTTATTTTATGCCTCTTAGGTGTTACATGTGCTTAATTTTATAAAATTGACTTTATTTTATAATTTTGGGTTGATTTTATAATATTCTAAATTTATTCCATAAATGCAGGATTTTGACACTACTTTTATTTTTCAATCATATCTTGAGCTTTGGACATCGGATTAAGGCAAACTTTATATCATTAAAAAGTTAAAGAGACATATGTAATTTTTATATTTTGGCCCAAGCCTAATTTAAATGTTTTAAAGGTCATATATGGCTAAGAATTTGAAGTCATGTTTTTGTCCTAGTTGAGCCCGTCTTAGTTTTTGGGTTATATATAGAGCTATAAAGATCCGATTAATAAATTTTGCTAAGACACAAGCCCATAACTTTCATGTTTATGGGTATTCCAAATTACCTTGTTTTAGTGGTCTTAAATTGGTTGGAAGTCAGACTTGCGGGAATTCACTAACATAACTATTAGAGTTAATTGTCTTGTTAAAAATAGCCTGGGTTTCTAAAAATTAGGAAAGTCCTATTTTTGTAATCCTAAGAGATTTGAGTCCAATAGGATTTTAGGGTAATTAGTTCATATAAGAGGAAGAGAGTTGAAAAGATTTAGACCATTCAAATAGACTCAGCAGCACAACTTTTCTTCTTGTTATTTTCTTTGTTCTTCATTAATGGAAGCTTAAATTTCTGATTCATTTAAGGAGTTTAAGGCTCTCTTTATCTAGATTATGAGATTATGAATTGTAATGTTAACTTTCTTTAATTAATTTTCCTATTTCCTAATTTACTTGTGCTAAATTCTTGAAATTGCTTATATTAAATGCTAATTTAGTATAATCGATGTTTGTCCTTGTGATTTCTAATTTCTTTGCAATTTTGATGTTTAATTGTGATTAGTGAATCATAGTTTTAGATATAGGGGCAGAGGATTAAGGAATTAATTTAGAAGTTTCTAATTTAATTTTTCAAATCAATCGAATTCTATCATTAAATTAATTTCGATCTAGCCAATAGGGATTATAATAATTGCTTAATTAGATAATCTTAATTGATCAAATCCTTGATAGTAATCTAACTTAGAATTTATGGATCATTACAGAAGTTCAAAATAATCCAAGGTTGAAGAATTAATTAGAGAAGTCAAATCCTAATTGATCCATAATTAATCTAAATTAGAACTCTAAACTCTTTGAATCAATTACTTTATTACATTAAGTTCCTTTTTATTTACTTTCTATTTTGCTTCTATTTTGTATTTGTTTTGTTTATTGCTATTGTTTTAATTTCATGCAAACAAACCCCCAATTTTGTATTTTATTTTCATATCAAATTGTGCATTCTATTTTTGCATTCTACTAGTAAATTATAATAAAGGATAATATTAAGGTGTTACTTGGGATACGACTTGGTTTACACCACTATACTATATTATTTTAGCAAATCAATTTCTAATATAATTTTGGTGCATTGCAATGTGCATATCAAAACGAGCACATTGTAATGCACCAAAATTAGATTAAAAACTGGTTTGCTAAAATAATATAGTATAGTGGCATAAATCGGGTTGTACCTTTAGTAACGCCTTGATATTATCCTTTACTATAATTTACTAGTAGAATGTAAAAAATGGAATGCATAATTTGGTATGAAAATGGAATGTAAAATTAAGAAGGGGTTGTTTGCATGAATTAAAACAATAGCAATAAACTAAATAAATATAAAATAAAAGCAAAATAGAAAGTAAACAAAAAAGAACTCAATGTAATAAAATAGTAGATTTAAGGAATTTAGAGCTCTAATTTGGATTAATTATAGATCACTAGATATTTGAATTTTCTAATTAATTCCTTAACCTTAAATTACCCAAAACCTCTATAATAATTCTTAAATCTTACGCTAGATAACTATTTAGGATTTGATTAATTAAGATTAGTCAGTTAAGCAACCATCATAATCCCTACATTAGATCGAAATTGATTTAATAATAAAATTCAATTGAATTAAGAAATTAAACTAGAAACCTCCAAATTAATCCCACAACCCTCTATCCCTATGTGTAAAACCTTGATTTACTAACAACAATTCAATATCAAAATAAGGAAGAAATCAAGAATCATAAGGATGAACATCAATTATACCAAATCAATGTCCAACACATGTAATCTCAAGAAATCAGCACATGAAACTAGGGGAAGAGGAAAATTCATTAAAGAAAGTCAACATTACAATTCATAACCACATAATCCAATAAAGGAGAGCTTTAAACTCTTTGAATCAAGTTTGAATTTAAGCTTCCATTGATGAAGAATAAAAGAGAAAATAAAAAGAAGAAGAAAAAAGCTATGCTGCTAAATGCTACTTGAATGGTTTGAATGCTTTAAACTCTTTGAATCAACTCTAAATTTAAGCTTCCATTGATGAAGAACAAAAGAGAAAACAAAAAGAAGAAGAAAAAAGTTGTGCTACTAAATGCTATTTGAATGTTTTGAATCTTTTTAGCTCTCTTGCCTCTTATATGATCTAATTACCTTAAAACCTATGACCTAAATCTCATACCTCTTATGATTACAAAAAGAGGGCCTTCCTAATTTTTAGAAGCCTAATCCTATTTTTAATAAGACAATTAACTCCAATAGTTACATTAGTGAATTCTCACAAGTCTAACTTCAAACCAATTTACGACTACTAAAACAGTGTAATTTGGAAAACACATAAACATGAAAGTTATCGGCCTATGCCTCAGTAAAATTTAGGCATTAATTTCACATTAATCAGACCTTTATAACTTTAAATATGGCCTAAAAATAGAGGTATACTTAGCTAAGACAAAAACATGACTTCAAATTCTTAGCCACATATGACATCCAAAACATTTGAATATAAAAATTATACATTTTTTTCTAACGATATAAAGTTCACATTAATCCAATGTCTAGAGTTTAAGATATGAGTAAAAAATAGAAACAGTGTTAAAATCCTGCATTTATCAAATAAATTCAAAATATTATAAAATTAACTTAAAATTATAAAATAAGGCCAATCTTATAAAATTAAGCATATGTAACACCTAAGAGACATAAAATAAGGGAAAATAAAATAATAGATAGTTTTCTTATCATTGTGTTCAATGACCACCAGTGTGCTTAAAATACTATCACATATTTTGTCTCAATATGTATCACATCAATATTGTGCCTCAAGTTCTTTATAGGCCGATAAAGAAGTTTGAAAAATATGCTTTTTTTTCTCTAGTTCAATTTATTTACACTCCTCTTCCATTTCATTCCACTAAACTGCATATGTTTTTTTAAGAGGTCTCTGATTTAATTTACTTAGTCTATAATCATATCATTAGTAAACTACCTCGAGAGGTCTTTCCTTTTAGTTTTACTATTGAACTCTTTCTTGTTTTGCTACACATGACTCCTTAAATATAGTGACAATGATTAAGATAAGCTATTTTTCCTCTAACTTTGATTGATGGAGTATCTTTGTTGTAAGTTAGGTATATGTTGTAACCTTATCCACTTTACCCAAAAAGACTACTCATGTAGGAAAATTGTTTATAGTCCACAACAATGTTACTCACATCTTGAACATTCTATTAGTATTAGCACTTAAGTTTCAAATCCAGTCTCTCATAGTGTTTCAACTTTTATACAAGTGGCAATAAGAAAACATCAATATCCTTTCTTAGATATTATGGACTAGAAATAAACAAAGTCAACATGAAAAAGGACTTCTTCATACAAAGCCATGATGGCTAGTTATAATTGGTCATCACTTCTAGTTACATACTATAAGATAGACTTATATCATTAAAAGGATTAAATTTGTCTACACATAGACCTAACTTGATTCTAAAAAGAAATCAAGATGTTTCTTATCAAAATCCTACCAAGCTTTTCTATCAACTGGATGTCACATGATCCCTTCCACCATTGATTATCCTATATGATGCCATATCATATCCTTTATAATATGCCATAATTTTTACAATTGCTTCAATTGTGGGATCAATAAAAAGTATTATAGTACTTTATAAGGCATCTTTTTTCTTTTGGAATTTTTATTAATTCATTAGCTCTCCCTATAGATTGGGCAATTCTTCTCTACAACATGTTTGCAAAAAAAAATGCATAATCATACTTGCAAATATGAATTGAATTATACTCTAACCCTAATTTGTTGAGCTATTTCTTTGCATCATAATATGATTTTAGCAATTTATTCTCTTTCAAAAAATGCTTCCTTAAATAACTTTAGAAATGAACCATATTACTTATTAGTCTACTTATGTAGCATTTTTAGATGCATAAGTTTCATTAAAAAGTTCAAGGCTAAAAAGTTTGTGCAATCAAGATACAATTATGTTTTTACTTATGTGAAAAGGTCATCAAAGCTTTCATCATAAGATATATCCCCCTTGAAGACATCCTTATTCCTATCTTTATCATTCTTAACTATTTGATCAATGACTTAAGGGCCGATGAATTCATGTATGATGTCAACCATCTTGTTTGCATCATTAGAAGGTGCCTTATACATAGCTTTGGTAGTCGATGCAACCTTCTCCCTCTGATGAACTAAATTAATTATAATTGATGAAATCCATTGTCTATTAGGTGTGCCTCTGTGATTGTCAATTCTTAAAATGCACTTTTTACATGGACATCTCACCAATTCTCCTTGATTGACAAGGTTTCTAGCTCTCTCAACAAATGCATAGTCAAACATTATACTATTATGCCTTTAGGAATTTAAAATTTATTTATTCACTTATTTGTCTATACACTAATTTATTTATTATTTTGCTTTAAAGATATACCTTGAAATCTAGAAAATTTGGAGGAAGGAAAAGTAGTAAATTATCAAAATAATTAATATGAAAAGTAGTCAAAAATGAATATATGGGAAAATTGCAATAAAAATAATAGTTTATTAAATTAATAGAACCTAATTATGACCTAAAATAGAAAGAATTTATGAGGTATTTAATATAATTTAAGTTTACTAAGTAAGGAGGACTAAATAGGGATAAGAGAAATAATAAAACTAACTCTCCCAAAATAACCTTTAGTTTATACCAATTCTCCTAAAATAACCTTTAGTTTATAATTCCTAATCTTCTTATTAAACCCTCTAAACACCCTATCATTCCTTCATTTTCACATTTCCTCTTAAAACACACTTTCAAGCCCTAAGTTGATCTCTAAGAAGAGTTTTATCATCTCCTTGCAAATTTCATTTCATCAAGGTAAGAAATTTACATGCCTTCAAGATTTAATAAGTTTTATAGCTTGATTTCTTATGTTTCTTCTTCTATAAGAATGCTAATTTGGGTTGTTTGAAAAGGGTTCGATGAAAGTAGTACCCTAACATAAGATTTCTAATTTTTATGGAATAAAGGCTCAAATTTTCTTAACAAACCATTACATTCCTCTCCCTAAGCCTTATAAGTAACACTTTACTTAAGCTTTAGCTTAAATCCATCCTTGTTTAAAAATGGTATCTATAGAGTTTTTTATGAATAAGTTGAAATGTTGGTCTATGCCTCAAAATTAGAGTTAAATTAATGGTTGTTATTGTTTAAGAGTGATAATTTTGAGTTTTGAAGGTTTAGTGATGACATTATATGATAAATATAGGATTTAGAAGTTATAAGTGGCAAATGAATAATGATTTTGTATAATATCCCATAGGATTCTTCTTTATAAAATATATTAATTGAATTAAAATTTTCAAATAGATATTTTATCAAAAAACATCCGAATCAAAAAACCAGATGAAGAAATTAGATAAAATTCAGGAGAATTGTAAGAGTAATATGGATATGTTCCTAACTCAAATATTTATGAGAATTTTGTTAGGCATCAAAATAGATAAGAATCTAATTAAAAGCCTAATAATAGGTTTAGGAAAATTCGCATAGAAAATTGCTAAAATTTGAGTAACATAAAAAATAAGAATTTGAGCCCAAAATTAAATGAATTAATTTTAAATTCTTTTAGGCTGATTTAAACTATTTTTCTAGGTCTAAAATATGTATGAAAAATTTAAAAATAAAGATCTAGAGTAAGGCCTAAAGCTTAAGGGTAAATATATAAGAAAGTGAAAATTAGGGCCATTTTACAATAAAACCTATTTACCCATTTTAAGTGGTTGAATTTTATTAGTTTTTAAAGTAATAATTCATTGAGCTTGAAGGACATTTGGACACCCCAATTGCTCAGCCACTTGTTCAATATTTTTCTCAAAAATTAATAAATAATAATTAAAAATTTTATAATATTTTTATGATATTTTATATAAGTCTAGGTTGGCCATTTTGGAGCAAAATTTTGCTCCATGGTCAGCTTCAAAACTATAAGAAAGAAGGGAAGAACAAGTGGGGATCCAAGCTTTCATCATCTACCCAAAGGTGAGTGGTAATTCTCTTTATTTTGAGATTATTTTATAAGATGGTGATATTATTAATTTATGTCTTCCTCAAATGCCATATATATTGGTGTCTGATTCTAATTTTGGGAACTTTTCAACTAATAATATGATGGCTTGTTCTTGACATATTGAAGTTAAGAATTATGGAAAAAGGATTCATAAAAATTGTTAGGAAAGTTAAAGATACAAATTTGTTGGAATAATTTTTTTAGAAGATAATGAATGAGGATTTCACTCACTATTTGAATTTAAAGGTTAGAAATTTTTAAAATTTCAATTATTGACATTTTAAAGTCATAATTAATGTTAACATGATTGTAGAAGAAATTGTAAATTTTAAAAAAAATTTAGATGCATGAAAAATTAAGTTATAGGTGAAGTACTCAAAATTGCTTATTTTAAACCCCTATTTTGATTAGTCTTTAGTTTCAAATTTTTTGAGTTATCAAATGATTGAAAAAATTATGAAACTTTCCAAATATGATATTTAGGATATTATCAAGCTTGTGTTAAAATTTGGTGACAAATAAAGTTAATTTGATTACCCAAATAATAGCTTTATTTTTATATATCTAGTATTATTCAAAAATTTCAATTCTAAGTTCATGCTTTTAAGGCACTATCAAAACCAAAAAATTTATTTTATAACACTATGTTGCATCAAAATTTGGTAATGATTAGAGATGATTTGGATACTCAAAAAGGGCTTGGAATACAAGTGCCCTTATGTTGTCCTATTTTTAAAGTTCTTTTTGGATTCTGTGTGAATAGTACATGTGGGAATGAATGGTGTAATATAATTGATGTTTAATGTGTAATATTATGTTAGGAATGTTAGGCCCAACCAATTTTAAATAATCTAGAAGCCTTAAAGGCACCAAATTGTGACACATACATGGTAATTGGTTATCTAATTGTTTAGAATTCTTTTGAGAAATGTTAAAAGAAACTTGCATTTACAAATAATTGATAATATTAAAATAATGTTAATAGCTATTCACATGAGTTATGTGTATGTAACCCGACATAATCATGGTGAGGCTTGAATTATTAAGTGGTAGTCATTCAAAGAATTGAGTGCTATCATTACTTGAATAAAATGGTTGAATATCAACCTCGAATAGAATGCTATGAAATGGTGAAATAGGATTATGTATGAGAATTATGATACAATTAATGATGCTTAAGCTATTTATCTTGAATAAAAGGATTGTATATCAATCTTAAACATATGATATGTGTTATTGAAGTTTGAATACATGAGAATGGAAAATTTTGGTAAAAAATACCCTTATGGCACAGTTGGTATTTCAACCATACCCTATGATATATGATAATAAAATGCATAGTTGATGCTTGTAGCGACCATTATAGTTGATGCTTGTGGTATCCTAAAATCTCACATTATGAATTTGAATGCTCAACTTATACATGATTTATGGAGGAAGATATACATCCTCTACAAAGGAGGAGAGCAATGGTAAAAATTTAAGAACAAGGTCAGTGGCCTTGTACTTAAGGTGGCAAGGGATAAGGCTAGACCAAAGATATAAGGAGAAATTTGAATATTAATTATAGCCATTTGGTGAATTTGTTATTAATAATTATTATAGTCATTTTATAGTCAGAATTTGTAAATAATACAAATAAAAATTTCTATTAATGCTTTAAAGATATTGTTTATGCATGAGAGTCATCATTAGCACTCAAGAATTTTTTATAGTACCCTAGAGTTATAATTATGTGTAAAAAAAATCATAAATAGTACTCAAGAGTTTTAAATTAACTACTGCATAATAATACATATGTTTGATCTAATATAGTGAAATCTCTCCAAAAAAAAAAAGGAGTTACCACTCACTGAGTATTTTAATACTCACTCTTGCTATTTTTTTTATTTATAGATGTAGAATATAGATTCCACAGTGATGACTAATATTTAAGCAGTAATCTTCCTTTTACTTTTAGAACTTTCCTTATAATATTTTCATGGTATCCTAGTTAGTAGTTTCATTTCTAATAAATATTATGTACAAAATTGCATTTTAAAAAAATTAATGTGTGATTTATGTTTTGAATTTCTTTATGTGCACACAAGTAACACCATTTCCATGAGTGTTTATTTATAATTTTAATAGAATTTATGAAAATAAATAAGTTAGATATGTTTGAAAGGCTTGCAAAGATATTTGATTAATATACTAATACTAGTTAGATATCTTTATACCGGTTACAGTACTTGAAAATCGGGTCATGACATTTTGCAAGAAAATCTATAATTCATGCAGTGATAGTTGATTATTTGGTTAATTATATTTAGCAAAGTTGCTTTCTAAACTAGCAAAGTCTACCACATAGTTAACTATAGAAGTCATGATTGCTCCTTGGATAAACATAATCAACTATGTTTGGGCAAAATTGCTCTCTAGGCTTTTACAATTGATTATATAGTCAACTATAGATGTTAGAGTTACTTTTTAGGCACTTATAATCAATTATTATCTTGTTTCTTTACACAATCATAATCCCACACAATTTTGATATTGTTGTGACTTCATAGGAGTATATAACAAGGGTAGATAACGTTAATATGCATAATGATAAATAAGATAAGAAAATAAACATACTTGTGTTTGTAAAGGGAATTATGTGATTCAATTCTAATAGGATAAGAAAACTTGGTATTTAGATTATATATCCTTATTTAAGAAGATAAACTATTTATGAACTTATATGTGCTTTTATAAGTAAGATGTTGGATATAATTTGATTCAATCATGCTAAGGGGATTCTAAAACTTTGAATTTTAATTTCATATTTGAACTAATGGGTTATTTGTGGCCTTTGTATCTATATATGTAAGAATGCAATATAAGTACTTATATTGAGGAATTGGAATTAAAGTGTTAACTACGGTATTAGTATTATGATTAATTTACTTATATTGGGTGAGTAAAAAATCCTATAACTAGCATTATATTAAATTAAGAAAGATCCATACCAATTCAAATGGTGTATTTAACTTCTTGTATAAAAACCATAGAGACATTACTCTTTTGGACAAAATTTGTGATTCATGATAACCTAGTTTTTGTATTCATGATGGGTTTTAGTTATGATTAGATTGTGCTTTTAGGGTGATCATTTTATTCATATGAATTCTATTCATGCATCATTTATGATTGTGCATTCATACATTGGTTATATTCATGTTTTTTGAAGCGAAATCAATGTTAAACCTACATTTGAGAATTCAAATGTTATAAGATTAATCTAAATCAAACTATTCTATAATAAGTTTGATTCATGCGACAAATTCATAAACCTTATCTTGCATAGATCTTTGACAAGTTTCAAATTGATTTTAATTTTTATTACTATGTTATTCTAACATGAAACTTAACAAAGGTTAATTTGGAGTCATAAGGAAACTTAGTTTCTTTATTTTATCATCTTTTGTTTTATATGATGAAATTATGGGATGAATAAATATGTACATTTGAGTAATGGCAATATAAATGAATATATTAATATTAATGGAACTTGTGTTGTAAAATATATGGCTTAAATGTGTAGGTTTACAACAAGATAAATCTAGTCAATAAGTTTATAATTATTGTTTAGATTTGATTATGCTAAAGTGTTTGCTCACTAAGCCTAAACTTACCCTTTATGTGTTTCTTTTATAGATTCCTAAGTTGATTTTCTTTTAACATCTCAAAGTTGAGCTCCCAAAGACTTTTTAGCACGGCTTGAGCAACAAATGATTTTTTAATATAGTTAGTAGGTCTAACTCCTTTTGAGAATGAATTATATTTCTTTAACGAAAGCTAGTCCTTAATTATCATATGTGCTTTAATATGTCATTATAGGATAAGGATTAGGCTAGTGGAAACTAAGTAACAAACTCCATACCAATCACGAATAAACTTAAGTTATGACAAGCACTTAATTGTAATTAATGAACAATATAATGAGTGAGTTATGGTAATGGTAAGTGATGATATTATTATTATGACATGTTGCACTAGCTCCATGTACTTGTTTATGAAGGGATAAAGCTAACCCTAGACAAATAAGTTTAGGGTTGTGAGGTATAAGGAGTAAAAGAGTCACAAAGAAATTTATATGCTTTTTTTCTTATAAATTTTTATCAATTAATCTTGTTGCTATTTTGTGATTAAAATGTGAAACTATAAAACATGTAATTGTCTTATGATAAAACTCCTTTTTTGTGAATGAAGTTAAGGTTGAGTAGAAGAGAGTAATAAACAACTACGTGATGTATGCTTAACTGTGACTAAATGTAATGTGCATCTATTTCTATTATATTAATAAACAGGTTTTTTTGCAAATTTCACCTCTTTCTCCTTGGTAAAGGTATAGAAACATAAATATTAAGTGAAATATAGTAAATTAGTATAAGTTATGCATATGTATTATGAATTAGACATTATAGTATATTTTAGTTTATAATTATTTTCAAATTCTTAATGCTTGCTCACCAAGTTTGAAAGAAACTTACTTTTTTCTTTTTCTTCTTTTCTTTGGGGATTTTCTTCCCTTAGGTTCCTAACTATTATTAGATAGGTTGGAAGGGGGCCTATTTGAGTTTGCATATGTAATCATATTCTCACATTATTGGCAGAATGTCCAAGTCTTATTATTAATCAAATCCCTAGTAATGACATGTGTCATTGCTTAAATGAAACATTATCATGCTGAGTTAATTTACTGCCAATGCCCTAAGAAAGAGAGGCTCACATAGTTAGAATACCTCACCTAGGATGCAATTGTCAGGTAAAGATTGAACTATAAATTGGCCTTAGAATGTTAGAATTTTGAGATTGTAAAATCAAATTGAATTATTTTCGATTAAATAAATCTTTAGATTTCCTACATAAGGAGAAGGGGAGTACATTATGATCTCATATAATGAGAGGTTCTTTTATTGCTAATTTAAAGTGGATAAATAATAAGTTATAAAGTTACAACTTTGAACATAACATATATAAAATTGAAATGTTAGTATATGGGCCTTGAAATGAAAATTAAAAATGCATGAGTAGTATTAGGTAGGATAACTATCCAAGGCTAGTAAGAGTAAGTTAAAGGAAGTTGTTATATGCGAGATGTTTTAGTGTAGTTCTTTTTTTAAGGGTAAAAAATGGGTTAATGAATGGAAGTTGCCATTATAGAACTTGGTAAGCTCTTTACTTGTGAAAAAAGGAGCCTACCCAGATAATATTGATTCAATAAAATTAAAATTCTTAAAAAGTGGTGCAATATAAGTTTTCATGAATATAATTGTCTGCATGTTTTATTAGGATGATGGCAACATAATTATATTATTGCTTTAAATGGGGCTCAGATAGTTATGTACAAAGGACTTTCTAGTTAAATGTTTACTTCATTACAACTTGAATGAAACTTGTAATCTAAGATGGTAATGATAAAATGATGGTGGAATGGTAATGTATAATCCAAAAAAGAACAATGGGCTCTGAATAGAGTGTTATGAAAGGAAGAAAGTTGTTTACATGGCTTGTAATAAAAATTTATGCAATTGGTTGACTCCAAATGTTTGATAAGTGAAGTTTTAGAAAATCAATCATGTTAACCTTACACCAAATATACTACTAA
This sequence comes from Sindora glabra, assembly GCA_020226215.1. NCBI lineage: Eukaryota > Viridiplantae > Streptophyta > Magnoliopsida > Fabales > Fabaceae > Sindora > Sindora glabra. Next base: position 16,117,061 of record CM035229.1, on the reverse strand, counting down.
GAATAATAACTCTTCTTTTAAGGTTTAAATTTTAGATACACTCTTGTTTAAGTGTCAAATTGATTAGATTGATAAGGAATGCTAAATGCAAAATTAAGATAGAGGATGTAAGGATCTAGTTATTTCAAGGAAGGGCCACGGTGAAGAATAAGGTGTACAAAGGTTACTATCTCCTTTATTAGACTTAAAAGGAACAATTAAGCCAAATTTTCATGACATGTAAGATACCTCTATATGATCTTGATAAAATTTATGTTTCACTATAACATAGATAAAAATAGAAAAAAGAAATTAAGGTGTTAATTAATTAAGTAGTATTAGAGTTAAAGAGTTTTATGTATCAAGAGTATAAGGATTAAATAGGGAATAAATTTAGTGGATTACAATTTTTTTATCATAGAGTAGAGCTAAATAGTTATTTCATTTAGAATGTATAAGGGGTTGCTATGATTATATTGAAAATTGGTTTGCTTATATTTAAAATGAGTGATGATATATTGAAAATAAGAATAGCGCACAATGAATTAGATACTCATGTGTTAACCTCATAAGATATAGAACATCATGATAGGCATGACACTATAATTGAGTCTAATTAAAAATAGATGTAGTTATACTATAGGTAAAGTAAAAATGTGAAGTTAAAGGATTTAACTTATAATATCTCAATTAGAGGGACAATATTAAATTGGGTTATGTAAACCCCTAGGCACTTAAAATGAATAGTTAAGTTATGGACTTATAAAAGCCTTATAAGCTTGTGGCTCTAACAAGCCAAAGAATAAGATAGAGTTATTCCACCTAAGGCATCACAAGTAGTAAAAACCATAGGATGTATTCCAGGATGTGCATTATGTGAATCACACTAAAACCTATATCTTATTGAGTAGGATAATAGATTCCAATATTTCTTAAGTAGTGTGAAAGACTTTAATCTTCTTAAGAACCAAATTTAAGTAAGATTGAATGTGAGAAAAAAAACCTTAACTTGCCTTATAACTATTTTAAATATACCTTGCCCTTTATCAATGTGCTTATTTGCTAGAAATTAATAATGTATTTATTAAAAACTACAATCATTACAATTATGCTATGATTTCGTGATTTGATTTTGTGCGATCACATTAATATAGGGATTAATGATTATATTTGGTTTTAGAAGTAACATGTTCAATTTGTGGTAGGGGAATAAATTACATTTAGGGAAAATAAGTTTATATGAATTTGATATGTGTGTGCGTGTGTGTTGACATTTACATATGTAGAATAAACGTATCAATAAATATATGATTTTTGTAATTGTTGAATTTATTCAAATACATGAGTTAATTAATATTTCATATCAATATTGAGACTTGCAAATGTACTTTGATATGTGTATGTCCATAACAATGCATAAAGTTAGACCTCGTAGTGATTTCAAACAAATTTGATTTATCGCATGAGTCATAGGTGAATTAAAATTTGATGAAATGCATGAAACATGAGGCATAGACAACACCATGTACATAAGACTTATGATAAACATATTTGAATACTTGTGAATTGTTGTGAAATTATATGATGCGACGTGGCATATTTGTAGAGTGTTTATTTTTTAGATTGAATATTTGAAGAATTCTATTAACTTGGATATACTTAGAAATTATATTGAATGATTAGTTAATTTGAAAAGTCAATTGGATAAGATTTTTTATTTAACCTTGAGTGCACTATAATTATGTTGTATAACTTAACCACTAAAATATTGAACTAGTAAAAGGATTTTATTACTTTTTTTTATTTCTCTCAATTGCATTATGCAAATGTTTCTTTGAACTATGATTGTAGGTAAACATTTCAAACCATGTCTTAGTAACTATTCATTACAAAATGCTTACCTTTTATATAATGTCTAAAGTCGACATGTATGTTGTAGCCATTATAGGTAGCATTTATAGGGTGCAAGATAAATAAGAGAATGAGTTAGTTAATTTGTTAGGATCCATGTAACTAAACCTCTACAAAGTATATCTAAAACCAATTTTATCGCACTTAACTTGAGATTCATGTAATGAAGAAAAAGGTAGGAGAGTAATAGTGAGTGTTATTAAAATTTCTCTCATATGTTTAGGTTTTTAGTTTGATGATTTATCTTTAAATGCTAAAAAGATTACTTAGTACATGAGCTAACACCAATGATGTTAAAGAGAAAGTAGTAACATATGTACATAATAACTTAGGAACAATTAGAGAAGTGATAAATATGTTAACTAATGAGAAATTTAACCAAAAAAAAAAGCAAAGCAGATTAAGGGAGAATAATCTAATCATTGGAAAGGAATAAATTACATATGAGTTTTAAGGTTTAGTGATAGGTATGAACCTTATGTACAAACTTCTTATGTTTATAAAATGTCCTAAAAAGGTGTTACTTCAATCTATTCATAGAATTTAAGGACGAATTTAAAGAAGGAAGTAATATCATGCCTCTAGTAATTTAAAATTTATTTATTCACTTATTTATCTATACATGAATTTCTTATTTTTCTTTAATGGCATAACTTGAAACCTAGGAAATTTATAGGAAAGAAAAGTATAAAGTTGTCAAAATGATTAATATGGTAAGTAGTCAAAGAAATGAATGCTTGGGAAAATTGTAATAAAAAAAGTGTATTAAATTAATAGAACTTAATGATGACTTAAAGTAGGAAGAATTTATGAGGTATTTAATATGATTTGAGTTTAGTAAGTAAAGTAGAGTAAATAGGGAAAAGAGAAATTATAAAACTAGCTTCCCAAAATGCTTTTCAACTTATAATTCCTAATCTTCTCATAAAATCCCAAATACCTTGCTATTCTTTTATTTTCATATTTCCTCTTGAACACTCATTCAAGCCTTAAGTCCTTCTCTAAGAAAAGTATCATAATCTCTTTCCAACTTTCATCTTATCATGATAAGAAATAATCATACCTTCAATGTTTAACAAGTTTTATGGCTTGATTTCTCATGCTTCTTTTGTTAATATATATGCCCTAAAACCAATCATAGTGATGATTGTAAATTTGAATCGTGTTATTTTAATGGAAATTCTAATTATCATATTTATATATATATTATTTGTATAATATATTTAATTATGATAATAATCTTAGAATAATTGTATTCTTAAATGTCCCTAGTCATATATCATTGTGGATTGGGTTGCTTTAATATGCTAAGACTAACATGTGTGGTGGCTTATATGAGATATTAAGTCTATACATGAGTACAAGTTAAAAAACTTGTATATTGGATCGATCCATCCTAAGAACACTACATGCATCGTTATATGAATGTCATGAGTGATTCTTAGTGATCCCTTGACCTGAGATCGCCAAGGTTTCCTACATGTGAGTTTCATATTTGAAACTATTCTATGTCACTCATGGTCAAGTGAATACAAGGGTAGTTATTGGATATGTCATATATCATGCAGAGGGGTTTCTGTGATCAAGATAGAATTTGTCCCTCCTATATAACAGGAGTAATATCTGTGGGCCCCTTGATTAAGTAAAGTTGAGAAAATACATGGTCATGCTCAGATTAATTGACATCGGATGTCAATTATATTTGCTTTAGTCAGCTTACTTAGGAATTAAGAAACCTCAAGATTGGGCTATACGGGAATGACACGGTTCATATCTCGTGCTCAATCTAGATGTTTAGGATAAAAGGACACAGATGATGATTATGTATAAAGGTTTAGTTGAATCACTAACTTTCTCATTACTTAGGTAACAATGACGTGTTGCTAAACATCGCTCATTGTTTATGATTATTAATATAATTAATGATCATTGCCAATGTAATGAAAGCCTATAGGGTCGCACACTTAGAGCCTAGTGGATTTGGAATTAATGGACCAAATTATTTGAGCCTAATATTTGGGAATTCTATGTTAAAATTATAAGGCCCAATAATAAGCCTATAATTATATATGGAACAAAGCTCAATTAGTTAAGGTTTTCTATGCACCTATTTAAATAGGCTTGTTAGGTAATAATACAGGATTATTATTCATGCATCCCAAGCATAGAAAAATCCTAGCACTTCTCCTTGAGCATAATCCTTGAAGAGGCGTAGCTAGCACTACGAGGCAAAGGAGAAGAATTCCAATCAGTGTTCGTGTGGACGTTCATTAGTGATCTACTGGTTCGTGTGGATACCTCGGAGTCTTCAGGTAAAAGGAAGCTAAAAAGGTGATTAACAAACAAGTCCTTGAGCTATCCCAAAAAGGTATTCAACGAATTGCTATCCTAATCTAACATTTTGCATGGATCCATTGGCTAGGATTGGTTAACTTTGCTACACTTGTTTGGCTCCTGATCCCAACATCTTTTTCCATAAGAACACTAATTTGGGTGTATGAAAGAGGGTTTGATGGAATTGGAAACTTAACTTGAGATTTCTTATTTTGATAGTGTAGGGTCTTAAGTCTTCTCGACCACTAACTTTATTCTTGCCCTAAGCCTTTTGAGTAACATTCTACCTAAACTTTATTTGAAATCCATCTCTTATTTTAAATGGCATATATAGAGTTTTTGATGAACAAGTTGGTTAATCTATGCCTCAAAATTGGAGTTTAATTATTGTTTAAGAGTAGTACTTATGAGTTTTAAAAGTTTGGTGATGACATCATATGATAAATCTACGATTTGGGACTTGTAAAAGGTGAATAAATAATGATTTTGTAGGAAAATCTACAATTTGTGTGTTATATTTCAGATCAACATACGCAGTGGAAAATTAAATTTTTTTATCCAAACCAAGGATCCATGTAAAAGGGCATAAATCAATGTTAGGGTTTTACCTTTTGTGTGCTCATGTTCCTTTTGAACAAAACTTTGAGAGACCGAGATGAATCGTGAATCAAACACTGGCCAAAAGGTACAACGTCTCTATGGTATCCACAGGAAGTGAACAATGACTTCTCACCCTCTACGAATATGCTAGGATACGTCTCTCTCACTAGGATTAGGATTAATGTATTTTCTTGAGTGATTTTAAGGTTTAATGGCAGCTAATGTGTGTCCCTAAAATGTTGACTTTAAGTTCCTTTTATAGAACTAAGGCATACCACATTTCTAGTCCTACTAGGATAATACTTCTAAAATCCTAATCTCACTTAATAATTATCACCTTATCCTTATCATGGAGAGAATGAGGAGAGATAGGACTTATCCATTAATTATCTAATATTAGATAATAATATTATCTTATAATATAATTATCTAATATTAAAATGATATATAGTTATCTTATATTAAAAAATAATATTATCTCATAATATAATTATCTTATATTACTTTAATATCAAATAATCTCAATTAATATACCATATATTACGTGAAAATATATTATTATTTTAATAATATTTATATGCATAAAAATAAGCCTAATTAATTAGATTTTAGTCCAATTAAAGACCAATTAATTATTATCTCATTCCTACTCCTTTTGTGTAACCCTGTAGGTTCTTACTACGTTGGTAATAACCCATTTGTGGACCTTAGATGATAAGTGGTATCTAGCAATACATCACTGCCACCTAAATAGTAAAAATGTTTATGACTCAATATTCATTTAATGTGTGAACAACACTTTACAACATAATCACTTTTATAATGATATCCAAATCGAACTAGAGGCATGGAATGTGTCATCCTCGTTGATGTTCAATTTATGTTTCTTGATACCGAGTAGATTAACTTAAACAAATGATCAATATTTCATATTAATCTTTTTAACCATGGCCATGCATTTCTTAATCTCACTCAATCAAGGGGCCCAAGGATATCACTCTTACTATGTAATGGGAATAAAATTCCCATCTACATCACTCATATCTCTCTACATAATTCATGATACACCCAATCAATATCCTATAACACATCTCGGTTAAAGGTGATACAAGATGACATCAAAGTATATAACTCCTCATGTAGGGAATCGTAGTGACTTTAGGTCAAAAGACTACGTGTATTATGGTCACATGAAAATAACTAATAACATATGACAATCCATGTAGTTTTCTCATTGCGAACCAGTCCAGTACATCTATTCATTAACAATGTACTCATGTTTGACTTAATACCATATATCCATAATTCATAATCATCAATTACTATACATACTAGTCCCGATATATTCCTTTTCGTAATAATATTTGACTAGGGACATTTTAGGAATAGTAAAACTATTCCAAGGATAATTATTATAGTAAGTTATAAATTACACAGATATATAAAAAGATGAAAATAAAATATAATAATTGCATTGTTTGAAATAAAACATAATACATTATGCATTATTACAATTATCTTTATGACTGGCTTCTAGGACACACACCAACATTGTGAAGTAATAGTCGACTATACAATCAACTATGTTCGACAAAGTTACTCTTTAGACTAGCATAGTCGACTATATAAGGCATGATTACTCTTTGAATAGATATAATCAACTATATTTGGCTAGAGTTGCTTATTGAACTTTTATAGTTAACTACAAAGGCAACTATAAATATCAGAGTTACTTTCCAAAAACTTATAGTTAATTGTTATTTTGTTTCTTTACACAATCATAATATTATTAAAATTTAATTGTAATACTCAATAAAAATTTTATGGATGGAAATGGTCAAAATAAAATCAGACAATGTCTGTTAATAAAAATTTAATAAAAATACTTGTTTTATTAGTAATAGTAGATAAATTATCTATTAGAAGTTTTTAGGAAAAAATTGAGAAACCTAGAAGTATTCAAGAACCAATGTTAATAAGGTTTCGTAACAAATTATTATTTCTACTCAATAATACCTTAGAATTAACCTAAGGTGGTAAAAATGCAATTTTCCACCCATTTTGACGGATATGCATGGCCACATAGGGTTAGTTAATTATCTTGGCTAAGTTGTAGGGAGCAAGGAAAAGATTAGGCTATGTTAAAGGGCATTTGGGCAAAACTTGGGAAAATAAGGAATTTTTGCATGATTAAAGGACTTAAGAGCAAGAACTTGGAGAGAAAGTATAGAATAGTCCAAGAACAAGAATATACCTTGAAATTATGCTAAAATGATACAAGTGTGATGGTGCAAGGATGAAGTCATAATTTTAGTGGCCACGCCATCCTTGTCATGACCTAATCCAATCGTGATTAGCATGGATCCCAATAATAGTTTCCATAAGCCTTTATACTTTTTACTCAAATTTTAAATGAGAGTTTTCGAGTTTTTAGGGAGACTTGAAATTCAATTTTAAGTTTTTGCAGAAAAATAGATAGTGTCTCCCCTATTTTTGGACACTTTCTAAAGGTCACACACCTTATAAAATTAAACCAGTATATATATCTAGATACAACAGCATCAAGCATACATATAATACTATGAAAATTCAAATTTACATATAGATAAATGATTCAGTGCATCAAATGTTGAATCAGATAATCTTAAATTTCCATTTTGATCCTAATCCAAGAGAATTCCTAGCTATCAAATCCTTTAGCAAGTTAGTCTTCATTCTCCATAAATGCAACAAGACTCAAAAGTACTTATCTTAACCTAAAAATATTGAAAATAAATAAAATGATTTATAAGAACTCAATGAGTATATATCTGTCATTATCTTACAATAAATTAGTTCTATTTATATACATACATAATAATTGCAAGCTAGTCATGTATTAAATTAGAAAATAGTAGCAAACTCATTTCTTGGATTCGTGCAATATACACAATTCAACCTCAAATTGGAAATTCACTTGCATACAACTTAAATTCCATATCTTGCATCACAAAATATAATAATCTTAGCCAATATCACTCACTACCCATTCCAAGTGATCCTTACGTTGACAAACAAGCCTTAAGGCTTAATCACAATCATATCAAGTTCTTGCAATCATATCAAACAGTAATAATCAATCACCAATAGATTCCAATATCACATCCCACATCCATTCATAGTAATAATACACATAGTTGCTTTTTGACTTCTAGATTAATATTACATTTTCCTTAACTGTTTGCCAGTATTTTCCCATTTGGTTCTTAGATAAATCTTATATCTTTTACAGCTATTTGTTAGGAGTTTTTCATCTTGCTTTCAGAGCATTGCTCCATTATAGTTCACAATTTTTAATGTCATTACTCTAGCACAAGTTTACAAGTTTCTCATACTATCTATGGTAGGATTCACAAATAATTTACACATAAGGACTCCATTTGCATATCACCATTATTTATATAGCTTCAATACAAAGTCACAATTCATCACCAGATAATACCTAGTATACAATAGTATATACATTAATAAACAACAATGCTGTAATGTCCCTCTTAGAGGACCATAACATTTAGATAACATTGAAACTCAATCACAATTCATCATTAGATGCCATTCTTCCGCTGCACATTCTTATCCATTAACTTTCACTCAATAACTAATTATACTTATATGTTAGCATTGAGTTTACACATAATATATATACATGAATATGAAATCTATGCTATTAATAAAGTCATCATAATTAAACTATCTTTTATTAATATATTAACTTGTGGTAAGATATATACTCACTTGATAATATTGATCCACTCTTGGAAGTTTTGAAGCATCTATAATCATCTTTTCATATTTTCCTCCTAATATTACAATTCACAAGAACAAATTATAAATATTGCAAGTTTACTCCTTTTCTTTTTAATTTATGATTCTATTCTTCATATTATAATTTTGTTATTTCTATCTTAAATTAATCACAAGAAATCGAGAATATGCTATTTCATAGTAATTTAAGATCAAACTTATATATGTAAAAATATGATTGTTCGAAGCTATAGAAAAACTCATTTGATGTTACTTATTCCTCCTAGTAATTCTCTTCTATGATAACTCATCCAATTTAAAGTATATAATAATCATAACATTAAGTTCTAATAATATAAATATACTTTAAATATACAAGACAAATAATCTTAAGCATATAATTCTAATCTTATTAAAGCTATACCACATATACGAACTATTCAATATACAAGATGAGGTGATAAAGCAAGGATTTCTTGAATCCAATTCAAATTTCCCATTATACTAAAATAAATATTCTAGAAAAGTTTCAAATCATATTGTTCTATCATCTTATAGTATAAAAAATGATTTTTTTCGAAAAGATTACTAAGAATATATAATACACACAAAATAAGCTTTCTTAACTCAAGTTGAAATCTTCCAAAATATTACAACCTAATGCTCACTATTTACTCTTGCTATCTTATTCTTGCAATCTATATCATAAAACTGCTATTTTCTTTTGAACCATCACTATACATTTAAAATACCCATAAATGGTTTTTCTTTCTAAATCATGTATGATTCTTTTAGAATAATAACATATAGTTGAGTATATATTGTAATAATCTTATTTCATCATTTTATAACATAAAATCATTTTTTTCTTATGTATCATTTTATATGTTAAAAATGTCCAAATGGATTTTTCTTGAATCAACTAGCAAAACATTATAAATATTAAGTTTTTATGGTATAATCATGCTCACCTCCTTCTGTAGTATCTAACCGTAACTTGTTGAAATGTCAACAGATGAAAAAGAATTGCAACTTCTTATGTTGTTGTCTAGTTGTGATCTGCATCTTCTTGGTGATAAATGGATGCATAGCTAGCTAGAGGAGGAGCTACTGCACTCGGATGCCATGGTTGGTGACAAATAGTGCTAGCAATTGTAGCTTCTTCTTTGCCTTTAAAGATTAATATCCAATAGAAACAACACACAATGATTATCCCATCATGACACATAGTAACTGACGATGGTGGGATAGTCAAGGATGCCAAATAAAAACTGAGAGAAAAAGTAATAACAACAGAAAGGAGGAAAGAAAAGAGGAAAATAGCAAAGAGAAAGAAAAGGTGGTGGAGTGAAGTGGAGAGAAAGGAGTTGGCTAAAATAAAAGATAAGAAGGAAGTACCAATTTTTTTATAAATAAAAAGAGAGGGAGCTATTGTACCAGCTAAAGAAAAAAGACATAAATAATAGGAATGTCTGTAAGAGAAATTGAAAAAAAGAGAGGAAGCTGACAAAAATATAAAAGGTAAGGGAAAATGTAAAAAAAAAAAACTACGAGAAATAATCCCATGCTTTTCACACTGTTAAATTCATTTTTCCTCATGTAAAATATCAATTGTTTATTTATTTAAAAAAATAATTTTATTTAAAACCTCAACTTAATTATTTCATACTTTCACAACCCTAAATATATTTTACTAATTACTAACAATTTATTTCATAAATTTTTATATCTATAATTACTATTTCCAACTTATAAGAAAAATCCTCATATAAATATATATAAACAAGTCTCAAATTAATTATACCCATATAAAAATAAATATATGTCACACATCATTATTGATATCATTTTGATATTCCAAAATTTTTTTATAAGAGAAAAAATTTGAAACTAAATATTAAGCAATTAAATAAAATAAATTTTCGGATCTTTTTAAGAGTAATTTACCAAATATAGACAATTATATAAATCTTTGTACTTGTGATCACTAAAATTATTTCCAACTTGTAAGAAAAATTCTTATAGAAAATATTTAAACAACCCTTGAACCAATACTGGCTAATTAAATAAAATTTGAATGTTAAAAGAAATTCAATACCATGTATTAACCAAATAAATAAATTAATAATCAAATAATTATGTATAAACATTAGAACTTATAAAGCTTTAATTATTAACCTAGGATATTACAATCCTTACCTCTGATTAAAGAATTTGAGCTCAAAATTTCCACAACTAAGTATAGTGATATCAAGTAGAGAAATAAAGGGAGAGAAAAGGTTAAGTTTTTGAATGATTTTCATCTTTATTTACACTTCTGAAAGAGATAATGATGAGTACTTGAGAGATCCTTAAGGAAGTAATAGAGTTTTAGCTCCAGGGATCATCTAGGAAGAGGCATAATTCCATAAACTCTATTAGGTTTTTTTTCATTCTTTCCATGAACTCCTCACTAATTCTATATTATTTTGGATATTATCTTCTGGATGCTAGATGAAGGAAGCAAGTGATATCAACTCTTAGTATAAGTAAAGATCCAATCTTTCTTTTTAGTTTTTTTTAATGATATTTACATATAATATGTATACATATATGCTATTCTTGTTTTGTGGTTAATGGTGAGTCGAAGCCATAACTATCATGGTGGATTAATTGAAAAACTTTCTTAAAAATTTTTTCAAATTTTTTTAAAGTGATTTCTTTAAAATAACAAAGTTTTGAATAAATAATTTTACATGGAAATGGAAAAATGGATAAGAAAGTAAGATAATGCTCTCAGTTTTATGCCTAAAATTAGGTAAAATTCTATTTTTAATACTAAAAAGATGTTACACTATATTTTACTCTAAAACAAAGATAATAGAATACATGAATGTCAAGTTTTAAAATTAAAAATGGATAGGTGTTGCTTATTGGAGGCTTTTGGGTTTCTTATGCTTTCATAGGAAAAAATTCTATTTTCATGATAAAATTAAGTAAACACTAAACTATACTCTAGCATAAATATTTTAGAATGACAACGTCAACGTTTTCAAGAAAAAATTCCTTTGAAAACAATATGTAAAGTTAATGGGTTCTTTATGATTTTAAATAGAAAGTTTTTCTTGTGAACTATTTTGATTGATAATTACTTAGGTAACCTGTATAGCTTGTTCTTAACATAAAAAAGACTAAAAAATGATATTTTAAGGCTTGAATTTTATTCTAAAATTGCCCAAAAAAACCTTTAGAGAATTTTGTAATTTAAAATGGAATTTCCAAGTTAAATATGCCTGCTAACTAATTTGATAGTTTGAGTTGGCATAATTTATGTGAATTATTTTATAACTAAAAATGATTTAAATCTAAAATAAAATTATGGAAAATTTTAATAATCTTACTAAAGTTTGATATTTTTAAAGGATTTTCAAAGTTAAGAATGCCCACCTTGAGTGGTTTTGATAATTGGATGAAATGGTAGCTTATATAACTTGTTTTATGATTAAATATGGTTGGTAAATGATGTTAAAATATTTTAAACATGACTGGAAAGTTTTTAGATTTTTACAAGAAAGCTACATCAAAAGATGGTTTTTCCTAAAGATGTATAACATTCCTTGGAGGAACTTGATAGTTGCTCATAGTGGAAAAGAGTGTAACATATTTTGAGCATGAAAATGATTGATAAATGATTTTTTATATCACTTTTCAACTTTGTAAATTTCTAGAAACTTTCCTAAAGATTTGCATAATAAGGTGGAACTTTAAAGTCCAATACGTCTTTTCTAAGGTATTTTGACAATTGGATGTGTGAGTTATTTGTTTAACATGTTTTAGGTTGAAAAAAGTTAGAAATCAACATTTAAATACTTGATTTAAATTTTGGAAATTTCTAAAATTTTTAAAGAGAAAATGGTATTTTAATTAGTATTTTCAAGTTTAAAATGCCTACTACAACCTAGTAAGGATTAATGCTTGTTTTCTCTAATTAGTTGGTACTAGTGTAGGATAGTTAACAATTATCAAAGCCAATTAAAATTAGAAATCATTGGTTTAATGAAAATTTGCAATATGAGAAAATAAATCAGGTCAAACCCTTAGTGATTTACTTAGTACATCATTTCACATTCAATTACTAAGTTTGATTATAGAATTATTTAAGCATTTTATATAAAAAGAACAAGAAAATGGAAATAGAATTAAGCAATTAAGCAAATAATATGCAAACAAAATGCAGGAATATAAACAAAACTAAATTAGGAGGTTTAGTTAGAAATTAAATAGAATGCATTAATAGAAACAAAATTCAAAATTAACAAATAAAAATAATAAAAAAACACAACTAATCCAAGAAAATTGAGAACTCTTTGATAAGTTAGTCAAAGATCACAACATAGTTGACAATTATAATTAATTTTTTAGCTTAGAATCATTCAAAACCTTTGTAATGATTCATAAATTCTGTACTAGATAACCATTTAGGATTTAATCAAGTTAGATGAGTTGAATCAAATAACTATGATAATTCATAAAGTTATACCTAAATGAATTTAAATATAGAATAGAAACCTCTAATTTAATTATTCAATCTTATGTTCTCACATGAATAATAATAATTAACTAACAAAAATTCAATATAAAATTATATTAAAATCACAAATCATAATATTGAACATAGATTAATAAAACTTATATCTAATTTATACAATTCCAAAAAATTAAATAAGAGAATTAGAGAAAGAAGAAAATTAATTAGCAAAAGTTAACATTACAACTTAAGATCTCATAACTCAAATCGAGATAAGCGTCAAATTTCTTGAATCAATAAAAAAAATTAGCCTTTCATGGATAAAAAAAAAGAAATTTAGAGAAGAGAAGAAAATTGTCTATAATTGTGTGTTCTTGCCTTTAAGGTACAAACCTTATAATCTAATTTTTTTGTCCTATAAAATCTAATAAGCCAAGTTAATATGCCTCTTAGGATTACAAGGAATAGAGTTTTTGCTAATTTTAGAAGCTTAGAATCTAATTATAAAATAATACACTACAAGAGTTGCTTGATGTGCAAGATTTTATATATCATTTCCTCTTATTTCATGCCTTTTTGTATATTACATATGCTTAATTTCATAGAATTTCATTATGCAATTTAGAGTTAGTTTTACAATGATCTAAATTTAATCAATTAATCTTAAATTTTTACACTATTTCAAGTTTTTAGTTATATCTTGAGCTTTGACATTAGATTTGCTAATTTTTATATTATTGGAAGGTTTAAATAAAGCTCTACAATTTTTATGTTTTGATTAAAGCCTAATTCAAATGTCTAAAATGTCTAATTTAGTTAAGAAATTGAAGTCTTATTTCTTTCCTAACTAAGCTAGTTTCGATTTTTAGACCATATCTAGAGCTCTAAAGTTCAAGTCAAGGTGAAACCAACATCAAAACTTCCTAAGATCTAGCTCTAAAACCTTTGCATTCAAAGTTTTGTAAAACTACATAGTTTTAGTAGTTTTATATTGGATGGAATTCAAATCTATGAAATTTCATTATTATTAATCTTGGAGTATATTGTTTTGTAAAATAATTTTTGGGCTTCCAAAATTAATAAGGCCTTATTCTTTAACTATAAGAGTGATAGGATTCAGGTCCATTAGGTTTTAGTGGTTATCAAGTCAGATATAGAGAGCAAGAACAATACACACTTGAAAACTATTATATAATTTAGCAAAGATAGCTTTTTTCTCTTTTTTAAGTTTCTTATTTTTCAGCCATGGAAGGTTAAATTTCTATTTGATTCAAAGATTTTAAGGCTCATCTTTACCTAGATTATTAAATCCTAATTTGAAATGTTAACTTGGGTATAATGATTTTGAGCCAAGTAATGATTTTTCATATAGGGACATAAGGTTGAGAGGTTAATTCAATAGTTCTAGTGCAATCCCTCAACTTAATTTAATTTAATTTTCAGATCAATTTCAATCTACCTTTACGAATTATAGCAGTTACTTAATTTTGCTAATCTTAATTGATTAAATCTTCTATGGTCTTCTAGCATAGGATTCATGAATTATCATAGGAGTTTCAAATAATTCATGGTTAAGAAATTAATTGGAATGGTTAAATATTCTGTGATTTATAAGTAATCTACACTAAGAGCTCTCAAATCCTTAAATTGACTCCTTCGTTATATTGATTTTCTTTTTTACTATTTTACTTTTGTGTTTTATTTTATTTTATGCATTTTTTAATTTTATATTCTATGTTAATTCTATTCTACATTACATTTTGTTTGAATTCTATTTGCATTCTATTTGAATTTTATTTCACTTTTGTTTGCATTCATTTCTTTTATTTTCAGTGCATAAAAACCTTAAAAATTATGTAATCATTGTTAGGAAGTTACTGGGAAAGGATATATCAAGGAATCATTAGGAGTATGACCTATTTGTCACTATATATTACATAATCTTTAGCAAGCCAGTTATAGTCAATTTTAGAGTGTTGCAATGCCTCTATCATTGTCACAATGGAATCTCATGGATTTAACTTCAAGCCATTATAAGAACCCTGAAATTACATAATTTCACTAAATTCCAAACATAAAAGTTGTTAGGTCAGGTCATTAGGAAATTTAAGCATTAGTTTTTACCTTAATTAGACCTTTATAACTTTAGATTTGGCCTAAAAATAGAGACTAATTCAACTTGGATAAAAATTAAACATTAACTTCACGACTAATTTCAACCTTTTAGATGTTTGAACTAGGCTTTAAACAAAACATGAAATTTTTAGAGATTTCTTTAAGCTTTCCAATGATATAAAGGTCTCCTAAATTTGATATCTAGAACTTAAGTAATAGCTAAAAATCTAAAATAGTGTAAAAATTCAATATTAACTAAATATTTCAATATATTAGAAAACCAATACCTAATTACATAATAAAGTCAATTCCATAAAATTAAGTATATGTAACACATTAAGAGGTATAAAATAGGAGAAAATAATATATTTAATATTTTGCACATTAAATTCCCTCGTACGTAGCCTTTATATAACCTTAAGTAAACACAACTTTATTTAAAACTAAAGAATAAAAGACTTACTTTCCAAAGCTTCAAAATCATAAATCTATAGGAGAAAAGCAATTAAAGCTGTCAAGAGACATAACACTTCAAGAACAAAAAAATATTGATAAAATTTAAATCAATTAACATAGCAACTTCATTCAAAAAAAGTAGACCAATATTGTCACGACCCTTTTTTTATTGTGATCGGCGTGAATCCCGTTACCAGTTTCCACAAGCCTTAATGTTTCTTTTTTTTTTACGACAAAAATCATTCATACACACAGTATAATAAAATTTCAATTTCACACATATATAATTAATTTATTTAATTCTAATTTTAATCCAAAGTAATCTCCAACTGTCAAATCTCTCAAATGAGACAGTCTTTGATCCTCCATGAATGCTAACCTGAAAACATTAAATTAGAATAGAGTGAGTTCCACGAACTCAGTGAGTATATAACTACCACTACCTATAAGTGATCAATTAGGTATATTAAAGAGTGATAGCAAACCAATTTCTGAATTCCTAAAATATATAGGGATTCACGTACACATGACTAAAACTCTATTTCGCATAATACAATCATAGAAATCTCAATTTCCTATTAGAATTCAAGATCATGTACTACCCATTCTGGGTAGGCATTACACATAAACAACCATTAAGGCTCAAATATAAACAGATCATCACAATTACATCATCAATACAAGTTAATCATAAACAGTCACATGATGTCACACATTCAAATACAGTAAATATACATATAATTATTTTGTGGTATTAAGATCAATTTTATACCTCGTTTAACTGTTAACTAGAAATTTCTCGTCTAACTTTTGAATTAATATCATATCCATTTCATGCAATTCATCAAAAATTTTCTATCCGACTTTCATGCCATTTCTTTACCACTTATTGCAATATTCAATATTATCACTCTAACATTATTAATCACTTTTCAATATCTCAAAAAGCTCAATTCACAATACTCATATATAACTACATTTATATAGAATATAGAATTGATACTAATGATGAGGAAAAATATAATTCCCAGTATTTAAAATATCTTTCAATAAGATATTAAGAAATGATAAGATAAATACTTAAGGAATAGTAAGGTATATACTCACCTGGTGGGATGTTTTCTCAACAGGATCTCAGAGTGGATTATTCTTGTCTTTCTCTTATCCATCCTAGTTCACCATGTATAATAATAATATTATGAATAAAAAATGCTATTTATTTTTCCTTTCAAGCATTATGAATCCAAGTTTCAAATCTTAATGTAGTAATATCTTATTATCAACTTTATATATTCCTTAACATAAGCTTATGCAGTGAAACATCACATTTTTAAATATTTATTTAAATCAATTTCAAATATCAAAATATCAATTTTTATGAAATAGTTACATTCTACGTATATTAAAATAACATTCTAACATCTCAGATAATTATCTTTACTTGTATTACTTTAATTATCCAGATAGGATGATAAAATGTAAGTTTCTAAATTGAACATGAAACAATTGAAATAATAACCCTCATATTATTAAAATATTTTATTCATATCCTTTGAACATTTTACCACATATATATATATATATATATATATATATATATATATATATATATATATATATATATATATATACAATGAGTTCTTGGAACTAACTTTAATATCAATCATTATTAAGATTGATAATATAAAAATGATCATAATCCTATTACTTTGACACTTTATAGCATAATATTTCCATTTAAGGAAGTCACAGTGAATATTAAGATTTTATAATATGAAAAATGCTCACTATAACCGTGGAAAGTTGTCAGTAGCTTGTCGGCATCAGATATGAACCCAATCCCCAACAAGGAGCAGTTTTCATTTTCCACTGCTCATGTAGATAAACCTAGCAGCAACCTACAATCTTGCTGTTCTCCTTTGGAATACTAAGCCATGGCTTTCCAGATGATGGTTCGCGGGTAGACACAATGACTGTGGTGGCTGACCGATCCACCTAGCACCTCAGCCGAGTCAAACCAGAAGCTCGTGGCTCCCTTACGCCACAAACTGTGGTGTCTGGCCGAGAAAAGAAAAGCCACATGTGGTAGTCAACGAACAGCAAATCACAGTGACCAGACAAAGGACTTGTCGGGAAGAGAAGGAGGAAGGAACAGGGAGGAGAGAGCTCTGGAAAAAGCCCAGAGAGAAGGTGACAGAACCATGAAAAGAAATCCAAAAGCCGACTTTGTAAAAGATAGAGTAAGGTGGTTAAAGGGGGAGAAGGCGTTGGAAACAGAGAAAAGAAACGATACAGCAGTGCGAGAGGGAGAGGCGGTGGAATGTGAGAAAGAGAGAGAGCTCGCCAAGAGGAAGAGAAGGTGGGACGGTGCTGTGAGAGAAGAGGTATGGCGGTGCAAGGGTCTGTGTATCTGAAAAGTGTTGTGTTGTGTACCCGAATAGAAAAATAAAAGACAAAAAGAATGCAGAAAGAGAAGAGGCGGTGGAGGAGCCCGAAATTTAAAGAAAAATAACAACTGGCAGGACACGAAAATTGAGACAATCAGGGAACAACAGCCAACTTTATAAAAAAAAATAAAAAGAAGAAACTGACTTTAAACAGAAAATCAGACAAAAAAAAAAGGGGAAGGAGAATTATTGCCCAATAAAATAAGAGAGAGAGGGGCCGGAAACATGTATTCTCATAAAAACTATATTTTTTTTAAATATTATTTTGTGCATTTTTAATCCTTCACTAACAAATATTCATATTTTCCAAAATAACTATTTCAAACCTTCATCTTTCTCAAAAATAATTAACCAATTACAAATAATTTATTAATAATTCATCATAAAAATTTAAATAACACTAAAAAATAATTCATCAAATGCAATAATTTATTTTCAATATTCCAAAACTGTTAATATGAAAAATAAACTTTAAACACCAATATCAATTAAATAATTATTTTATTCATAAATCTCAAAACTTATATGGTTTGAATTTGGGATATTACAAATATGATAGATTCTCTCAAAACTCACTCTCCAACTTTCAAGTGTTTATGACAAATGTTTTACTCAAGCTTATTCCATGAAATTGCTCCACCATAAGCTTGATTATCATCTAATCTCCATTACTTAAATCACATGCATAACACAAATTAAAAAATTTTTATTCAAGGCTATAATGAGGTTAAGGAAAAGGAAAGAAAATTTGAAGATATGAATGATAAAAACTAAAGTAATAAATAGAGCACTTGAGCTGTAAACATATGGGTAATTTATGAATACTCATAACTTATTTGATTGACCTAAATTGAAATTCAAACACTTATCAACTTCTTTCTTTTTTCCTTTTTTCCCAATTTTTCCTCTACCTTATTCTTCTTTTTTCATTTTTCACTACCCTTTTTTTTCTTTCCATCATTCTTTTTCATTTTTTTAACTTCTTTCTTTTCCTATTTTCTTTCTTTTTTTTCCTTTTTTTTTCATTTCAATGAACCTTTTAACTTGAAGTTAATAAATTTTTATAACATATAGAAACACATACTCCCATACTTATTCAAAAGGCCACCCCAAAAAGATTTGAATGCTCTACTAATCTCTAATATTAGGTACAGATGTTTGTTTTTCATTGAAAAAAAAAGTTCATAAGTTAATCAACAAAGAAGAGATAATTAGGCTCAAAAGGGCTTAATAAAGATAAAATTTATAATTAGCTATTTAGTTTTAAATCAAACAAAGAAAGAAACCTTTATTATTTTTGTGCATTTAATCACAATTGTAATCTTAAAAAGAATCAAAGCAATTCTATAGAAACAAAAATCATGAAAGAACATCATATAAAAAGGAAAAAGAACAGCATAAATGCTTAACATAATACTTAAAGTCTCACAAGATAAGACATGCTACCAAACTCAATTCATGAATTGAAAATCTATCACTACACCAATCAACTTCAAGAAGTAAAATTATTTATTTAATCATGTTACACATCCTACTTATGAAAAATGCAAAATCTCCATTAATGAAAAATAATTAAAATGACTCAAAAGACTTAAAACAATTGGAAATACATTTTTTTCTTCTTTTTAGTTTTTTAACTTTAAAAAGCATTAAAGTTAGAAATAAAAACAAAATAACTCCTATAGTTTTTTGCACACTTAAATTTTACATTGTCTTCAATGTAAAGTATATTAACATCAAGAAAGATAAAGGATAAGTAAAACAAAAATGTCACAACTTGACTTTTAGATAATGTGACTGATGTAAAAATACCTGACTAGTATTAATTTACTAATTAGTTATTTTTACAAGCCTCTAAAACATTTATGATTCTTTACTACTTGCCCTTATTAAGGATAGAAATAAACATTTATAGAAAGTAGATTAGTTGCACATGCAATTAAAAATTCAAAATGCAATTTATATACATAAAAATATTTATACAAGAGTACTAAAGTTTTTCAAAACCAAAGGTCTATACACAAAGTCTATAAGCAGAAAACTTCTAATTCAACATATTTTGATTTAAGTTCTTCCTTGAGATCAAATTCAATAGATAAGGAAGATAGAGGATATGATATATTGATAGAACTAGAACTACTAAATATATCCTCCAATGAATGGTTTGGTAAAACAAAATTAATGGCAAAAAAATTTAACTTAGAATTTAGCTTTGAGTTATTTAGTATGATCAATACAAGTCCTAACACTATTATCTAGAATTTGTAATGAAACATAACTCGAAAAGTTCCCTAAGGCGATAGAAAGTTCCTTGTACAGACATCAGTCATTCTTTAGTGATCCATATTAAGAATCTATAAATAAAAGATCAATAATAGAGATGTGAATATTAAAATACTTAGTATGTGAGTATTGATAGAATTAGAACCACTAAATATATCCTCTAATGAATGGTTTGGTAAAACAGAATTAATGGTAAAGAAATTTAACTTAGAATTTAGCTTTGAGTTATTTAGTATGATCAATACAAGGCCCAACACTATTATCTAGAATCTATAATGAAACATAACCCAAAAAGTTTCCTAAGGCGATAGGAAGGTCTTTGTATAGACATCAGTTATTCTTTGGTGATCCATACTAAGAATCTATAAATAAAAGATCAATAACAGAGAATATGAGTATTAAAATACTCAATATATAAGTATTGATAGAACTAGAACTACTAAATATATCCTCCAATGAATGGTTTGGTAAAACAGAATTAATGGCAAAAAAATTTGACTTAGAATTTAGGTTTAAGTTATTTAGTATGATTATTACAAGACCTAACACTGTTATCTAGAATCTATAATGAAACATAACCCGAAAAGTTTCCTAAAGCAATAGGAAGGTCCTTATACAGACATAAGTCATTCTTTGGTGATCCATATTAAGAATCTATAAATAAAAAATCAATAATAGAGAATGTGAGTATTAAAATACTAGTGATTGGCTATTTTTCTCCTTTTTTAGGGAATTTTCCCCATTAAAGATCAAGAATGTTCTTCTGTAAATAGTTTACAAATTTTGATAGAAAGAATAGCAATAGTTAGTGCACAGGTTTCTCCTTGTATCTTCAATATAACTTTATCCTTCCAACCTTTACCACTTTCTCCTTCTCTGTGAAGGATGCAAATCTCCCCCCTAATAAATCTAATTGAAGGTGAGTAATATTAAGATAAAGCTATAACATCAATTACTCATTTTATTTATTTCATAAGATATAGTCAAAGTACCAACAATGCTATAAAATTTTTCTATTCTCATACATATCAAAATCTGATCATCACATAATATCATATCTAAGGTTGATAAGCAACATTTCTATTTAAGATAATAATAATACTTAACTATTTTTAATAGTTAGCAATTACAATCCAAATATTATCAATTACTTCACACACGTCAATGTCTTATATCATTTCTCAACAAGAATATTTAAAATTCAACTTGCTACGTAACATGGGAGATTCCCACAATTTGGTGTCTTTATAAGATGCTAAACCAATTCAAATTTTTACTAAAATTTTATCTAATGCTTCTAACACATTAATTAACATCAAATATAAGTTTACTTACAATTTAGCCATTCTTGGGTATTGTTCACTCAATACCAAAATCATAGAAATCAAAGCAGGATAACATAAGAGCAATTACCATACACACCTCTTTTCAATATCTAAACTATTTCCAATCATCACCAAATTTTGATATGATACCTCTAACATGTTAAATGATGAAAAAATAAATTATTTTACAAAAAATTTATATTATTACTATTCATATAGAACCAAACACTTAAAATTGCTAATTCTAGGCAATTTTGGAGTTACTTTGGAAAAGGGGCTTTTTTTAGCATCCAAATCAAATTCAATTACTACCAAACTTCTATGCAAAGTTACTAACATGTTAATAATAAAAAAACATCAATTACCTTAATTTCTCTTAATCAAATTATGGCATAAACAATACTAAATAGTAGCATATGGAATTTAAAATTTTATTTTAAGCTATTATAACCAAAATTCATTCAAATACACTTTTCATAACTCTTAAAATTTTTAAAAAATTTCTAACTTCTTTTCACACATATTCTAACACTATATGTAGTTTGATTATATTGAAAATTTAAATTTAAATAGCTTCTAACCTTTAGTTCCATGATCGAGTTAGGTAGTGCTAGCTTGTAACCTAAGTGAGGTCATTCTCTCCTTTTGGGTTATGTTAGGCCTTCAATAGTTAGTGTAAAACTTTATCAAAACTCCAAACATAGATCAAACATGATGTTTTAATTATGCTAATATTAGGTCATTACCCAAAAGTAACACGTTGTATGACTTAAGTATAGTGTTAAATAAGCTAGAGCCATTGCATTAGCACTCGGATGTAGTATTAAATGAGCAAGGGCCCTCATATTTTTCTAGATAAATATAAGTAAAGAAGCTAGTTTGGGAGAGCATAATTAGGTTTAACACTTGAAATATTAGTATGTTGACTAGTAAATCTTTAGAAGTTATGGACACCATGATTTGGAGAAAGATTAACATCACATGTCTTTAAGAAATTAAATGGGTTGGAGAAAGAGCTAGGAGTTAGACACTATAGGATTTAAACTATAGTGCATAAGAAAAGTTAAAGGAAAGAATGGAGTTGATATTATTGTAGATAACAACTAGAAGAAGAATGTGGTGAATATAAAAAGGATTAGGGACAGGATCTTATCATTAAGATTAATAGTTAAACGGAAGACTATCAATATTAATACACCATAAGTAGGATCAGAAGCACATTTAAAGGAGAAGTTTTAGGAAGATCTAAAAGGGTTGGTTTAAAAAATTCCACAAGAAGAAATGATTCTCATCGGAAGGGATCTAAATGGATAAGCTAGTAATGAGGCTATACAATTTTTGGGAGCTCATTGAGGATTTGGTTTTAGAGAACTAAATGAAAAGGGGTAGTCTGTTCTTGATTTTTTAATAACATATGATTTCAAGATTGCAAACACTTATTTTAAGAAGTGATAGGAGCATTACATACAAAAGTGGAATCTCAAGGTTGTAAATTAATTTTTTTACTAAGGAGCTCAGATAGGAGAGTTTGTAAGGATTGTAAAGTGATTCTGGAAAAGAGCCTTACTACATAGCACTTGGTTCTTTATGCTTATTTTTAAGACTTGTAACTAGAAAAGATGACAAGTTATAAATCCTAGGATTAAATGGTGGCAGCTTAAGGGTGAGAAACAGATGACTTTTAGGAGAATATTATTAGAGGAAGGTAATTGGGAAGCACAAGGAAATGCTAACCATTCTTAGAGTGAGATGGCTAAGAAAGTTAGGATGGTTGCTAAAATAGTTTTAGGTGAATCAAAAGGGTTTAGACCTAGAGATAAAGAATCTTAGTGGTGGAACAAAAGTATGCAAGTTAAAATCAAAAGGGATTGTTTTAAGGCCTTAAAAAATAGGAAAAGTATCGAACGACTAAGAATGAGATCAAGAAGGCAATAAGTGAGGAATGATCTTAGGCTTTTAAGGAGTTTTACTGTGATCTCGAGATAAAAAATGCAGAATAAAAGATTTATAAGCTTGCCAAAAAATCAAGTGTGGTGTATTAAGGATGAAAAAAGATAAGTTCTATTCAAAGATGAAGATATTAAAGAACGATGGGAGAAGTACTTTTATAAGCTTTTTAATAACGAGTAAGGATCGACAAGGGATATGGGGGAATTAGAAATTTAAGAGGATGAACAAAATTTAGCTTACTATTGTAAGATTCAAGTTGAGAAGGTAAAAAAGGCTTTTAAGAGAATGGATAATGGTAAAGTCATTAGTCTTGATTGTATTTAGGAGAGCAAAGTACCTTATGGATCATTAAGCTATTTAATAAGATTTTGAGGTCTAAGAAAATACCAGATGAGTGAAGAAGAAGTATTTCAGCACTTATATATAAGAACAAAGAAGATATCTAAAATTGTGCAAACTATCAAGGGATAAAACTTATGAGCCACATAATGAAATTATAGGAAAAAGTGATTAAACATAGATTAAGAGATGAAACTAGGATTACAGAGAGTTAGTTTAAATTTATGTTAGAAAGGTCTACAACAGAGGTTATTTATCTTCTATGAGGGCTCATGGAAAGGTATCGGAGTAGGGAAAAAGACTTACATATGATTTTTATTAACTTGGAGAAAGCCTATAATCGAGTACCAACAGAAGTGTTATAGAAGGCTCTAAAAAAGAAAGGAGTTCATGTGGCATGTATTCGAGCTATACAATATATGTATGATGGGATAACTACAAGTATAAGAACTTCCGAAGGTAAGACAAAGGACTTTTTCTATAAAGATAAGTCTACATCAGGGTTTAGCCTTGAATCCTTACTTATTTAATGTAGTCTTGGATGTTCTTGCTAGGGACATGCAAGAGATTACCCCTAAATGCATGCTGTTTGTGGATGATATAATTCTAATGGAGGAATTAAGGGAAGAATTTAACTATAAACTTAAAGTTTGGAGACAAGCATTGGAATCCAAGGATTTTCGTTTAAGTAAAAGCAAAATAGAATACATGCATTGCAAATTTAATAAGAAGTGAGATAGAAATAATTTGGAGATAAGAATTGGAGAATATGTCATACCACAAGTGTTTAATTTTAAGTATCTGGGATCAATATTACAAGATGATAGAAAAATTGATGGAGATATTACACACAGGATACAAGTTAGATGGTTAAAATAGAGAAAGACATCAAAGCTTATTTATGAATGCAAAGCACCTACCGAGCTTAAAAGGATGCTTTATCGGACTGCTTCTACAACTAGTTATGCTTTATGGTAGTGAATGTTAGGCTTTGAAGGGACAACATGAGTAAAAAATGGGGATAGCAAAAATGAGAATGTTAAGATAGATGTGTGATCACATAAGAAAGGATAAAATACAAAATGAATGCATCGAAGGAATATTGGAGTGACACCTATTAAGGAGAAGATGATAGAAAATCAATTAAGGTGGTTTAGACATATGCAAAAAAGATCATTAGAAGCACTAATGAGAAAAGTCAATTACATGGTCTTTAGTCCTATGAAAAAGTGTAAAAGGAGGTCAAAAAGGATATTAGGAGAAATTATAAAAAGGGATCTCTTAGTGAATAACATTCTTAAAAATCTAGTTTCGGATAGAGCCCAATAGTGTTGTGTGATCCATGTATCTAACCTCACTTAGTGGGATAAGACTTTGTTGTTGTTGTTGTTGTTGTTGTTGTTTAACCTTTACTTCTAAAGAGAAATAGAAACATACCATTAAACTTTCTTGATAGAATTTTATTTTTACATTTTTCCTATGGCCATTTCCTAAGGAAAAACTTAATGAATCATCTCCTACTTATGTTAATACCATAATATCAATATCATATCCTCATATTAACAGCTATACAATATCAAAATTAAATCATTCATGATCATAACTTAGTTTAGATCTATAATGGAAATATCATCAAATCTTTTTATCTTTCATGGGAAAACTCAATAGAAAAAGGGATAATTGCCACTTACCTTAACTTCTTGAGTCTCTAACTCCTAAAAGACCACTTCGAATAGTAGAGAACAATCTTACTATAGTAAAACAAATTTTTAGAAGTTTTAGAGATGAAATTGACATAAAAACCTAAAAGAGATACAAAAAAAACCTAGGTTACTTTGCTAAATTTTGATGAAAACCCTTGGAGAAGCTAGAAATTGAAAACCCTAATAAAATACCCTAGAAGAGCTCATAGTTTGGATGTAAAGAGGAGAGAAAAATGTGCAAAAAATGATCTAAAAGGCTTCAGATAAAATCCTAATTTTTAAGGCTTCTATCATAAGCTTCATTTTATTTTTTGTAAAAATTTAGCCAATAAGTCTAGCATATGAGGCATGATTTTTTTTTGCCTTAAATCAGAAGATTTTCTTCTTAAATCCATTAAAATTCAACCAAATAAAATGCTTAGAAATGTTTGCTAACAAATGTCTTTAATTTTTCACTTTTTTACCAAAATGCTATAGGTTTCTCTTGTAAGATTAAGTCTTGTTGGGTGTCTTTTTTTAGTTCCAAAATCATATTTCAACCTAGGAAGATTGGGCTAAGTTATTTTAAGTAAGCAAAATGATTTATTTCAATTTTAGAACTAATCTTTAGATTTTCAAACTACCTGAGCCGAATTTAGGATATTCGAGCTCTTAATTTTCTATTGGGTCTTGTATAATTTTTCCAAACTCAATGTTAGGATTTTTTTATGCTATTTTGACCCATATTAATACTAAATATAACTTCTTTCTATTCAATGTCTTTGAACACTACTTAACTGCAATACTAAGATGCTACAATTGAGGTTGCTTTGATAATCCTTACATAAACCATATCACTAGATGTTTTGGATTCAATAAATCTTGTCCTTACCTTATTTAATCATGTAGATTTATTTATAATAAAGTTTTAAGAGCTTATTTAGCCTTAATTGCTTAGTTCAGTGACTAATCTCTACTTTGATAAACAAAATGTTTTATGTGGGAAATTCATTTTGATTACTTGTTTTCAATCACATAAAAACTTTTGGTTAAGCATCTTGTGATTTCTATTGCTTTTAAAAAAATATTTAACAAATTTCTTTAAATTAAGTAAGTAAATCAATATTTAGAATGCAACACCCCAATAGAGCGAGAAAATTTAAGAAGAAAATTTAAATAGGAAATTACCTTAACAAAAATATGATAACAAAATCAAGTAAAATTCGATTGAACTGTAAAGATAGATTTAGGGTATATCTATCTAGAATTTTTGTCAAACTTATATTAAGCATTAGTATAAGTCAAAATACATTAAAAAAGTTTAATATTAGGCTTGGAAAAATTTTATAGAAATTCGATAGGGAATTAAAATTTTGAGTAACCAAAAATTTGTTCGGTTAACCTAAAAACCAAGAGATTGAGCTTGAATACAAAACATATCATCCTAAATTATTTGGGCTAACTTATTTTGGGTCTAAACATAACCTTTGAACTAGAAAAATTCAAGCCTACAAAAGCAAGGCCCAAGTGTGTAAAAAACCCTAGGTAATTTGGTATATAAGTGCAAAACTAAAGGCATTTATTAGAGAATATTTTAAGACATTTTATTTGACTTATTTTGTTTGGATTTTAGGCAAAAATATTTTGAATTCCTAGCAAAAATCATGATTCTCATGTGCTACTATCATAAAGCAATTTTTACAACATTTTAAATTAGGAAAGTTACCTTGAAAGCTTAAGGTTTTTAGTGTTATATATATATATATATATATATATATATATATATATATATATATATATATATATATATAAGGTCTTAGGGTAAATTTTTGCACATTTTCCTACCCATAAGCCAGCAAAAAATGTGCACTTTCTAGCTTCTTTTACAAAAGTTTTCAATCTCCTCACACAGCTCAAGAGATTTTTCATTTTGGCTCTTCAATCTAACAAAGTAACTTAGGGTTTCCTTAATTCTTCTTCAAGTTTTCATGACTAATTCTCCTCCTAAAATTCTAAAATTTGATTTATTTTATTAGAGTTATTCTTGTACTACTCAAAAAGGTTTTTAAAAGTCTAGGAATTTAAGAAGTGGAGGTGAGTGACAATTACCCCTACTTTATTGAGTTTTCTTAAAATAGATGAAGAAATTTGATAAAATTATCATTATAAATATAATATGTGTGATGATGTCGAATGGTTGGACTATAGAGCTGTATATATGTTATTATGATCATATTATATTGGTGTTATAATGTTGAAATGAGTTAGAGGTGGCTTGTAAAATTTTTCTTCAAGAAATGAGAATGAGAGAATGCTAGGATCAAAGTGATGTTGGGAAGGTTCCATTGTATGTTTCTATCTCCTTTTGGAATCATGGTTAGAAATTTTTTAAAAATTTTAAATTTTGGCATTTTAAATTCATATTTTGTGTTGGAATGATTGTAGATGAAATTAATAATTTTTGGTAATTTTTAGATGCATAAAAAGTTAAGTTATATGTGAGGTACTTAAATCTGCTTAGTTTTAAACCCCTATTTGGTTGGTGTTGGGTTTCAATTTTTTTGAAGTATCAAATGATTAAGAAATACTATGAAAAATTTCAAGCATGTTATTTAGGATGTCAATGAGTTTGTATCAAAATCTTATAGCAATTGGAAATGATTTTGTTTCCCAAATAATTGTTTTGGTTTTACAGTTGTAGTGTTGTCTAAATTTGGCAACTTTAAGTTCATGTCTACATCGATAAAATCATGAAATTAATTTTAAAACACTTAATTTATTCTTCATTAACATGTTAGGAATGTCATAGCAAAATTTGAAAGCAATTAGCTTCTATTTGAATGGTGATAAGTGCCTTGAATCAAAGATGTACATATGTTACCCTGTTTCTGGAATTCCCATTTAGGTTCTTGATGAACAGTACCTATGGGAGTAAATATTGCAAGATAATTGATGTCTTATGCATAATATTATGGTGGGATGGTTAAAATAAATTTTGGTAAAATTTTAAATTGATTTAATAGCTCTTAAGGGCATCAAATTGTGATATATGGAAGTTAGTGACATTGTAAGTGTTTGACATTTCTTTTTTAAGAAATGTTGAAAAAGTTTGAATGAGTAAAATATATGATGATATGAGAAACATGTTATAGCCTTGCAAGTGAGTTATGTATTATTATTAATATAAATGAAGAAGTTGTATATACATATATATATATCAACTTTGAATACCATAATGTATAATTGAAGAAACTGAATACATAAGAAATGAAAATTTTATTAGAAAATTTAAAATTACTTCAATAGAAAAGTTATGTATTATGCTTGAATATATTACTAAAGGATGGCAAAAATATAAGTGCACATCAGTAATTAAGATTTATGACAAGGTTGGTATTTTGACCATACCTGATAAAATTACAATAAGTAATTGATGCTATGATCAGCATCTTATTATTACTCATTCTATACATGAAATGTGAAGGGGGAGAATTATGTCCCTTGCAAAGAAGGAAAGAAATGGTAAAAGTTGGAAGGATAAGGCTAGAAGCTTAATGCCTAGGGTGGCAAAAGATAAGGCTAGATTAAAAATATAAGGAAAAACCTATATATCAATTATTGTCATTTGTTAGAAAGATTTTTATAGCTATTATATAGAAATATTATATTAGATATGGTAGAGTTAAATTGAATCAATACTTATTTTATATTTACATTTTACATTTTTTTTATTATGTTTTGATTTATTAAGACAAGAACTCCTTAGAAAAGAAAAGGTATAGTTACTCATTGAGTATGTTAATATTCACACACTCTATTGTTAATCTTTTATTTATAGATTTTGAGGATGATTCACCCTAGCATAATTGATATTTGTATTAAAACCCTTCATATATTTCCACATTCCTTATCTACAGAGTTTGGCAACAAGGTGGTTTAAATTAGGAGTCTGACTATTTTACTTTAGCATATGTATATTGACTTTGTATCTTTGCAAAATTTCTGAACTTTTGTATAACTCCTTTTACATATGTAAATTATATTTTAATTTTCAAAGTGTATATGCTGTAAATTTTATTTTTCATAAATGTCTTAGCAATAAGAGTCAAACATATTTTAAAAGCTTGTAAATACATTTTGCCTAGTAGAATCATACTAGTTGGATGTCTTTACACTAATCATAATGCTGAAATCGGGTCATGACATAGAATTAGGGTGTTATTATTTATGTTTGAATTTCCAAAACTTGCATGGAAACCATTAATTTTAAAGTTGCATATTTTTTTATGATAAATTAAAGTTGCATATTTACTTTAAAAGTGTGTGTTGATTGTTATACATATTTCACAAATTGCTTTTCTTTTTTAAAATAATACAAATACTTTAAAAGGAGTTAATACCTATGGGTTCTTGGGTCACCACCATGACAAATTAAGTTAATCACAATTTGAGAATTTGGGATGTGAGACAATGTTAAAATGGAACTCTCACCAAAGCTCTTACTTATGATTGCTAAAAGATTGTGATGATATTTAATCATGAAAGCAAATTTGCTAAATGGTCTTTGATAGAATTGTCATATGAACTAAAAGATCTTCAGAGATATTCTTAACAAAAAGAGTTAAATTAGTATTGAAATTTTATATCCTTAAGCATGACTTTTTGTCATTAGATTTTTCTAACAAGATTTTTAATAAAATAGTTTATTCACTGAAAAAATGTTGTGCTATTTTTTCTTCAACAAGATTATTTTTCCGTTGAATTTTTTCTTAGAAAATTTTGACGAACCATATTCTTTATATAATAAATATTCAAGAGGAGTATATTAAATATTATATGTTTATACGGAAGTCCATAAAACTCTATTAATTTATCTATTAGTTATTGTGAGTTATTCTATTAAGTTTCGCTCAATTTTTTATTGTAGTAAATTAATGATAGTTTTCTGAAATTTCTTTTTATGAAAGTTAGGTTTATATATTTCACAAAAGGTTAGTTACTATTTTCTCTTGGTGCTTGGGCCCTATATGAATAAATGGTTGCAAAAGGATTGTAAACATTATTTACAACATTAGTAAATAAGAGAAGCTCCTTTCAAATTATTCAAATCATCTTCTTTATTTTTCTACCATTCTTGTTTTACTTATGTGACAAATAGACTAATATAATTCACAAGGGAAATGATTTTTCCAATGAAGCTTACCATTGCTTCTACGAAAATTTGTCTAAGAGGACAGAAATATCCTCGAGTTGAAATTGTTGTAAAGATTATTATTATTCATCGTTTTGCCAACTCTCCAATTTAACAACTTTCTATTGCTATTTTTTTCCTTTCAAAAAGTAGTGCTTTTGTTATTTGTTTTTCAATAATTTTTCTTCATTCCTTTTTAATTTTAGCTTCTTAATTTAAATTAATATCAACCATAAAATAAAATTTATTAAAATATTAAATTAAAATATTTGTATATATTTAATAATAAAATTATTATTTAGATAAGTGAATATTTAATTAATGTCTATTTGAATTAAAATAAAAATATTATATATATATATATATGATTTTACTTGTCGAGCTTTAAGATGAAAAACATATATAGTAATATATCATCCTTCTTCTAAAACATATTATTCGATTCTAGATATAAATTCGACATTATAAACATTAAAAGAAATTATGTTATTGACATAAGAAAATTACATGGACAAGGATAATGTTAACATCAAAAAATGCTAAAAGAGATTATATATTTTGCCTTAATTTAGATAAATTTAAATAAAATGAAAACTACATTTCTAGTTGGATTCTTGACAGAAATAGTAAATGATAATTAATAATTCAATTTTATTTAATAAGGAATAGGATTGGAAATGAATCAAACTAATTCGAGAATCATTTGTGATTTGACTTAAAAATTGATTCAATGAGTTAGGTTCATGAACTAAATATGTTGAATATAAATCTAAAAGTTTGACTCAATTGCTAAATGAACCACATTCAATTTATGATTAGTTCAACTTGTTTGGTTTATGAACTAACTCGATAAATTGATTATATAGAAAATATATATTAATAATATTTATGAAATAAATTATGACATTAAATATAATATTATATACAATTTAATATATCTAAATAAATTCAAATATCAATTTCTTAAATAATTTTATATTAAATGAACTAAATCAGTTGAACTAATGAATCACTAATACGAGTTGATTTGGTTCATTTTTATTCAAATTTGCCAATGTGAGATTTGGTTTATTTGATTAGATTAAATGAGTTATTGATTTGAGTTGAACAATTCACAAGTTTAATTCAAATCAAATTCAAGTTAAAAATTTTGATTTATTTGAATATGACTCAATTTTTTAATCGAATTAAATTTATTCAAATCAAGTTAAGTTAAGTCTAGACTCAATTCAACATGTCTCCACCCCTAATTGGGGGGAGATAATTTTATTACAATTGCAATTCATGAGTCCGCGAGATACTCAACCCAATTTAACCAAAACTTGGAAAAAAAAAGTATATTTGAATTCGTTGAAATAAAATTAAGTTGTTTGATTGCAATTACTATAAGTAAGAAAATAAAATTAAAAGAAAAAGAGTGGAAAACACTGCAAAATAGAATTTAGAAGTATGCGGTTGAATGAGAAAAAAATTGAGAAGAGACGATTACATCCAATCATAAATGAAGAACATAAAATTAATTAAGGGGATTGAAATGTCTTCGGCCAGCAAAGTTAAATTTAAATTTTTTATTTTATGGGATTTTAAGGGATAATTTTGTGTTTAAAATAGGCAAAGTTCTGTGGAAGCATTAAAATGCGTAATAGTTAAGCATTAATGGAGTATATGAGGTCAAGCTTTGACTCAGCTCATTTATTAAATAAATGTAACGGGCAAATATAAATAAAAATTAATTGTCAACTCTTGACTTCTGTGATTTTATGTGGTAAAAATTTGAGCTTATCCGTTTATTCAATAAATGTAATGGAGAGAAATAATTCTCATTAATTCTCATATCTAGATTTAACGGGTCCTACTATTGAATCTTTTTAATTAAAATTCAAATTCAAATATATTACCAAGTTAATACAGAAAGTCTCCTATATAAAGTAGTCTTGAACAATCCATAGTACCATCAAGATTAGAAAGCACACGTATTATATCAACATATCAATAACAATATGGTCAGTTCAACCGTCAAGCTTGCTCTCTTCATGGTTCTTTTGATTGTTGCATCAGGTTAGTCATTTATTTTTTTTTTACTTTTTCGCTTTTATGATTCTTATCTCCGTAAATGAAAACTATGTTAATTAATTTTTAATTTTTTAATTTCTTTATCATGGTGGAGATGTTTTTGAAGAATCAGAAGCAAGGGGGAAAGTGGGTGTGCCATGTGGATTTGATTCATGGTGTAACATGGTCTATCATCGTAACGATTGCCAGTGTATACATGGGATTTGCGAATGCCCAAATTCTTTAGCTGCAGCCTTTGTGGAAGGGCAAGGATATGATATGAGCAATAAAAATTAGAAAATTTAAATTATATGCAGAATTTAAGTGAAAGATAATACTCATGATGAAAATAGTTTAGTTAATAAAATGTTATACGTACAAGCTTAAATTAAAATAGTACTCATCATGAAAATCATGTTTAGCCAATAAATTATATTAAAAATTTTAGCGCTTGACTTTATTATTTATACAATCAATCAAATATAACCTTCTTCGTGAACATAAAATATGCCAAGATTAAAAAGTTTATGGCTATTTTTTTAGGGAAAAGTTTTAGAGTAAAATAGATTACTCTACTCTAATATCAAGTCATATCACCAACTTTTTTGATGGCTGGCTAATGGGTATTCTTAAACATAAAATACATTAAAAATAAAAGAATGGTTTTAACTTGCAGTTACATTTATAATTATAGTTTTTATTATAAACTTTTTAACTATGAAAAATAACAATCATGGTGTAAATTTACAATGAATTGTAGCCGATATATTAAGTGAATTGATACTCTTATTCTCACAAAACACCATGTATTTGTTGAATAAATTATTACTTCTAGTTTTAGAAAGAAAAGATTTTCAAGGTAACATAAAATGCCAAGATAATGGCATAATGATAGTGTAAAACATGACTTGCATGATTAGTTGATTTAATAAGTGCATTTAGAGGGATAATTTGAATTTATTTTTAAGAACCTTAATTGATGAAATTTTAAAGGCCCTACATGACAATTAATGTATTGATGAAATATTAAGAGTCTTGATTATCTTTTAAAGCTTTAACGAAATGAATTTATTATCATTTATTAAAGTACTCATAAAATTTTAACGGTCCTAATTATCATTTATAATTAAGGCCATTAAAACCTAACAATTGCCTATTTGATGTGAGTTGGCTATAAAATGTATCTTCTTAAGAGTGGTTCATTACCCATTAATTTTTACACTTTTATTCTCCATCTCCTATAACAAGCAAAAGGTTATAAAGGTAGATAGAAGTTCCTCACTTTTTCTTGTGAATCATGGATTAGGGTATCTCTTAAATGATCTATTTTTGTATTTTCTATAAATTGTTTTATATGTATTCTATATGTGAAAATCATGATTCTTAATATCCTCATTTATGTATTTTTTTATTTTTCAAATTAGTCTTAGGAATTGAGACTTATGAATGCTTTTCAAATATATTATTTCAAAACTTATATATGGTATTAAAGCATGGTTGAAGGATTCATGATTTTACATTTATGATGCATGATTGTGTTGATTCATATTTTCCTTTCAAATTATTCTTGATGTAAGATTTGAGATTTTAATTGTATGATATTTTCTGCTACATAATTAGATTATTAATGATGGTTTTATGGTAGAAAACATGTTTTAAGAACAAATTAGATGTTTAATCTATTTGGAAAATTCCTTTTGCTTATATTTTGTTGTTGTAATTGGACCTATATTATGTGGGTTTGTTAGTTACCAAAGTGATCAAAGTTAGTTTCAAGTTAAATTATATTTTTATGTTAATTACTCATAAGTTTAATGTTATAAGTGACATGATTTCATAGGTAATTGTGGTTCATTATTATATGACAATTAAGGATGGCCCAAAGGTTGATTGTTTGTCCTTGTAATTAATGAACATGAATGTTGGTAATGTAAATACACCATCATAGTTATGTTTATACATCCAAAGATGGTATATTTTTCTAATTAGTGCATGTTTCATTGCCAAATTATGTAAGATTTTATTATCATCGTTATGTTGAATGCAATGTATTAGCTGACTACCTAAAGGTGAACATCAATATATATCACATGGTTAAGTGTATAGTTTTCTGAATTTGTATTACATGTTAGTATGTAAGTCAAAGCATTGATATTTTAAATAGTATTCCTTGGAATACTTATTCATCTGCATCTCTCACTATTATAATTTTCAATGGACTCAATTTCTTTAAATAAGGAAAGGTACCCCAAGGTAATGGTTTTGAATTTGGCATTTTGGGTAAAGAAACTAGCCACTAGTATTTCTTTTAGCATTGATAAAGAGAAAGCTCACTACAAGAACTAGGAAAAGTCAAGCAAATTGAGTTTGATGCACATGCAAATGAGTATAGCCAACAAACATTTTCTATTCTAAAACTAATAATGCTAAAGAATTGATAAAGCTTGTGAAAAAGCTCTCCCATATTGCTTATGATCTCTTGTTGGGACATTGATGAGTACCATAACCACCATGAAATTTAATGGTTCTTATACTATACATGACCATGTTATTGAGATGAAAAACATTATAACAAGACTTAAGTCTTTATGAATAAATGTAAATGAAAATTTTTTTACATAATTCATTTAAAATTTTGTGCATGATTTTATAATATGTTAGTTTAGGAAGAAACCAGATTTAATAATCAAGGAAATCATTCCATCAATTATATGAACCATTATGGAGCTAAAAAGAAACATAAGAAGAAAGGAAATGGATAATTGATGTTTAATGGGCCATCCTATCATAAGAATAAAGGAAATGAACGATTAATTGTTAGTGAGCTATTTTATCAGATTCACAAAAGGGAATCAAAAGATAATAGGTATCATTTTTTGTAAGTAGTCTAGACCCTTCCAAAAGGATTATCCAAAGCATAAAGCTTAGTTTGAAAAGAAGGATAAACCTAATGCTTATGTATTTTTCAAATCAAATTTAGCAAAACTTCATGCAATACTTAGTGGATTGATTCTTCATAAATGTTCTACCTACTTATGGTATAACATTTAGCACATGTTTCCAAAGAAAGAATGGAAAGATTAGTAAAGAATAAAATCCTTCCTAATTTACATTTTACTAATCTAAATATCTGTGAGAATTACTTTAAAGTTAAATAAGCAAAACATACTAAGAAAGGAGACATAAGAAGCACTTAGCTTCTTGAAATTATGCATATTGCTATATGTGGGCCTTTTGATGTCAATTCTTGCAATAAAGAAAAATATTTTATAACCTTTATTGATAATTTTTCACATTATGATTATGTTTATTTGCTACATGAGAAATCTTAGGCTATAAAAGCCTTATAGATTTCCACTAATAAAGTTAATAGGCACTTAAGTACAAAAGTGAAAATTATTAAGTTTAATAAGGGGTAAATAATATGAAAGATATGATAAAACTGGGCAATACCTAAGTTTGTTTGTTAAATTTCATAAGAAATGTATTATATGTGTTAAATACATAATGCCAAGTACACTAAAATAAAATGATGTGTCAGAAAGGAATAATAGAAATTTGTTAGATATGGTTAGAAGAATGTTAAGTGATTCCTATTTAGCCAACTACTACAAAAATATCTTTTAATATCAATTCTTTAACTTATTTCATGTTGGTTATTAATGAACATCTATATGAGCATTGTTATTTGTTTGGTATATTCAATATTGATTTCTAATTGACATTGAATATATATAATAACATCAATCCTTTTATATGAAAATCAACATATTTTTTAATATTTTTTATTAATTGAAATATGACATCAATTGTTAGTTTAATAATTGATATTATTTTTATAAGAATCAATATGTTGGCAACTATTGAAAATTGACTTTTTTTGTATCTTAAATTTCATATATTACATTAGTTTTTATTAAATAAATGACATTTAATGTTATATAAGATAACAATTTTATAAAATAACTAATATTATTTATTAGTTTTTTTTATTAAAACATTCCTAAACCCTTTTACTACCAAAGTAATATCTAAACCTAATTACAAAATTCAACAATTCATATTATTATATAAATAATAATACAGTAGTATTCAAACTCTATCTCAATGCCTTTATTGTAAAAAATAATATCTTAAATACAATAAATACTTAATGACAATGATTTCATATATTTAACTAAGTTTAAATATATTGAAAAAATTGGAAATAATACCTTTAAATGCATAAGCAGGAGTTTCGTTGTCTTCCACTGATGTGGCCCTAAACAAAAATGCTTGTTAATCTTACTATGACAAAAGAAAGGTTCAATAATATAACACTTGGTAGAAACACAATTGTTAGAACCTAATAGTGGTAAAGTAGAAACTATTTACCAGTTGGTAATCTATGTGAATATCCCCTAATATTAGTAGAAATATTTTTTAGAATTATTAGACAAAAGAATTCTTTAGGAGTTTTCTAGGAAAACTTAAGGAAGAATGAAAGTATTTGGAATTTATGGTCAATAAGGCTATAAAGTAACTAAATAGTTATACTCAAAAGCATCTTATGATGATAATGAAATTTAGGCCACTACATGAAGAGTATACATGATTTTGAGGCCAAGGAGGGAATATGGTGATTTTCAAAGGGTAAAGGTGAAAAAATTGAGAAATTTCTTTAATTAAGACCTAAATGATAATGATTATTGATTAATTAGTGGTTAATTACATTTACTAAGTTTCTAGGAAGTTTCTTAGGATCATAGTCAAGGCATGACATATGAGATGATGATAGAAATGTTATAATGCATGATAATAGAAGTGGATTAAGAATAGGAAATGGACTAACGATAGTAATTTGATGACTAAGTGCAATTTCTACCTAATTTCCTAGTATAGCCTTGCACTTTACCTTTCTCATCCTAGTGTATTTTCTTTATAAATAGCCAAGAATGAACACCATATCCTCACACAAAAATTCCCTACAAGTAGAGAGAGAAAGTAGTGAGAAAAATGAGCTTATAATGATATTTTGCTAGTTTCTCTAGTATTCTTCAAGATTAGTGGTAGAAGGAAGCTTTGGTAGCTTTCTTAATGAAGGTATAAGTCTCTTAACCAACCATAAATTTATTTCTTCAAGGTTCTTATAAAAAATTTCTTACTAATTTTATGTTATTTTGATAATATGTTTGATTGGTAATTGAAGGAATCCAAGAAACCACAAGTTAATTTGAGTGAATAGAGACTCACTCTTTTTCTTCTTAGTTTTTTTTAGAAGATATTTATTTATAATATTTATATGTAATTTTTGTGGTTTGATTAAAGCCATGAATTTGATGCGGGGATAGTGGTAAAATTGTTTTCCAAATCTTAATAAAGGATTTTGGAAGAAAAATGTTTTGTGGAAAAAATTCTTTTAAAATTTGAAAGATTTTTGGAAGCAAGGTTTTCACAAACAAAAGAAGAAAGTTGAGGTGAACACCCATAGAGTGTTTCACAATTGTTTTTTAGCCAAGGCAAGGAGAAAGAATGATGTTTTACAAGCAAAATTCATTTTGGAAAGCATTGAAGTGCTTATGGATATGTTGTGTTTGGTAAGGAAAATTTCTATTTTTACAAGGAAAAATTGTTGCATCAAGTTCTAAATTATTTTAGAGATGTATTTTATAAAAAATTTCTATTTTTATAAAAAATCATGTTTAGAAATATGTTTGGGAGTTTAAAGATTCATGCTGAAAATCTATTTTCGAAACTAGTATTTTTTAAAGGGAAAATGATTTCTTTCTAGCCAGTTTTGTTTGTAAAATATTTTAATTATTTGTATAATATATTTTATGATTATGAATGGTTGTTTAATGATGTTTTAATCTTCTTGAAATTGGCTGAGTATTTTTAGAAAATTTCATAAATATTTGTACACAAAAAGGGTATTCGAAAGCCAAAATAGCTTTTTTTTTTTTGGCATATTGGTGGTCTAAGCTATGGTTAGCATTTGTAATGTTTTTTAATTATAGAAATAGTTCAAAATTATTTTTTATTTATTATTATTCATTCTGGAGGTTTTCACAAAATTTTATTAAAGTTTGGTACTTAAAATAGATTTTCAAGCCAAAAATGTCATTTTTTGACATATTTTGATTACTAGATCGAGAGAAATCATAGATAACTTGTTTTAAACATGGGAAAAGCTCAATGAGGTTAAAAAATGTTTGAATAACAATTCTAGAAAGATTCATGAAATTTTAATAATATTTTCTATTTTTATAGAATTTATATGTATTAGAGTGATTGTTAAGAGTCTAGTATGGGCTCATGACTATTTCCTAACTTAAATGTTGTTCTTTGAAAAAAAAAAAGGTAGCTTCCTTACTATTAGGCAGCATGTGTAACTACCTAAATAAGTGAGGAAAAATGGTTTTCTTGATTATTAAAATATTACACAAAGTATTGGTTTAAATTTAGTTAGAAAATAACAGTTGTGGAACTTGGAAAAAATCAAGTTATGCACTACATGGCTCTATTAGTAAAATCATGGATAATATGTTAGTTTCATACTAATGTTGCTATGGATAACATGCAATAATGATAGCTTGAATGCATGGTGAGTATT
Organism: Sindora glabra; assembly: GCA_020226215.1. Classification (NCBI taxonomy): domain Eukaryota; kingdom Viridiplantae; phylum Streptophyta; class Magnoliopsida; order Fabales; family Fabaceae; genus Sindora; species Sindora glabra. The sequence continues at coordinate 16,077,515 of CM035229.1, read as the reverse complement.
TTGTAAAGATAAATGAACATTATTCTAAGGATTCCATAGTGAAACCATAAGCAAGTTAGAAAAGTTAGTGCATGAAAATTCAGTTTATGATATTTGTGACTTGTAAATGCATTAATATAATTATATGAAATTAATAGTTATAGTAATCGCTTATGCAAATATTTTTTATGTTATTAAATTTAGTGTTAAAAATGAAAACACCAAAGGTTGTAATGGTCATTAAAAATATGATGGGATAACTAAAAACTCTTTTTGCTAGATTCTATTTGTATAATATTATGGTTATGACTTTGGATGACATTCTGACCTTACCTTGCTTTTAGGGATTAATAAGAGCCCGATATGAAGTTGGCCTCATGTTGTATGTGATACTATGGCTTTATGCCAATCTTTGGCTCTTATGCCATATATGATGGTGACATAATATTGTTGGAAACATTGTGGAATGGTTTGATTTTGGCCTAATGCCTAAACTTTTAAGTTACATAGAAGGATGAGTAGGATAAGGTAGACTTAAAGGCATAAGGCTCTAATAAGTATGAGATAAAGCAAACCAAGAGACATAAAAAGGAATCTATATGCCACCATGCCATTTATTAGATGTTTATTATTTTGTATAACTATTATTTATAGTTCTGAAAAAGAAAACAAAACATTTTAATATATACTTTGTATATGAATGTTTTTGGAATTATTTGACTAAGTAATTAAATTATTCACTCTATTTGTAGATATATTTTTATAGATACTCCTCCCAATAGTCCTATATAGAATCACTAACATTTAGTTTTAGCTATACTAAACACCGTATGACGTGTACAAGTAAGAGTTTCATTTCATGTTAATTGCTTATGAAGATAGTAGTGTAGCATAGGAATCTAAGATGATAGTAGCAAAGGTTAACCTTTAAGACCTAGATTTGATTCAAGTTTTCTTAACCCAACATTTAGAAGAGAAAGGTTACCAGGTAGCTTTGTCATTGTTCCTACCTGATGATCTTGTCCTAACTGAGAGAGTTGTAGATATCCCTTATGATGACTCACCTCTAAACCTTATTATTTTAGTTCTAGATTTGCCTATTAATCCACTTATTCCGCTCAATTCCCCACTTCTACCACTATTCATAATAGTACAAATAATGGTATAGCCACCACCATATTTGCTCCCAAGACTCCTTACACCAGGTTCACACTTTGATAGCTTTATCTATAAGATCAACATGGACTTGAACTTTTATGTTTCTATTAATAGTTGGTCTATCTAATAGTTATTAATCAAATTTTATTTGTTTAAAATTTGTATATATTTTTCTAACAAACTAATGACAATTAGTAGTTGTAGGAAAATCAACAAGGTAAAAACTAATGCACTTGTATAACCAAAACATATATGTTTAATTATAGCAATGCAATACAATATATTATTACATGTTTTATACTAATTACTTAGTTGTTATTATTTTCAAAGGAATTATATAGATTTGATATGAAAAAGGTTTTTGTGGCAAAGGCAAAATGGTTTTCATCAACTACAGAGAAATTGGTTTCCAAAAAAATACATGTTTAATCTCAAAAGGAATTTTTGTTTAGAAAAAAAAAAGATCTAATGTCATATCCAAAGTACTTTGAAAAAAAATAGAAGATAGGATTGTCTAATTTCTTTAAGTTTTACTACTTGGTCCTATTTAATTTTAATGTTTCTTAATTTTGAGTTTAATTTTTTTAAAAAAAATAAAAGAGTTTTTAGTGGATTTTTTTTAAAAGTCTAAAATAAACTTTTTATCTTATCTACAAGTTTGAGATCTTGCAAGAAGAAAACAATTGTTCCTTGACTTGAAAATATTTTTTTGAAATCACTTCATTAGAATTAGGTTTTAACTATTTCTTTGTTGGAAAAATGAATTATCAAAACTTTTTTATGATTTCAGATTAACAAAAAAATATATTTTAATGAGATTTCCAACCTTGTGTTTATGCATTATGCAAGACTTCACAAAAACAATTCATTCAAGAAAATTAAAATGGCTTCAAAAAGCTTGTAAAAATGTCCAATTGGTATCTTTGCACCAATTACAATGGTCCCAAAATTGGGTCATGACAATGTGTGTTAGAATTAATGTTATAAGTGCAACATTAATACAATATACCATTATTGAAGTAAAATTTATTGTATGGCATGTGCTATTAAACTTTAGTGGTATTGTATGTTATCTTCATACTGCTCTTATCATCTTGGTCCTTTGTATAAAAATATCAATTAATTTACTATTGTAAAAAAGAAACCTACTACCTTTTCTTCAAGACATTTATACCACTTAAAATCCTAAATAATGAAATAAAAAACACAAATTCCAAACATATGAACACAATACACAATAAATAGATGTTCTTCATTAAACCTAAAAGAAAATTAAGGCATTTGAATATACCTTAATGTTAAGAAGAAAATGCTAAAGAGAGAGAATAAATAGTTGATCTCAAGCTAAAGTGATATTTTATATGAAGAATTTGTAACAAACTTCTTTCTTACAAAAGAAAATCAATTTGTTGATTTGTACATATAGCATTATGACTCTCACTCTTTCATCTATAATTTTGCTTTTCCTTAAACTCAAATATGAATCCCATTTAAATCATTTCGTGAGGTTACAATCTTCCTTTTAACTTCATTAAAATAATTCATATTAGATTCATATAAGGACAAGGGGAATACTCAGTGGGTAAACATGCATACCACCCCAAACCTGAAATAAATGAATCAAAAACTTAGAATACAAACATATATCAACACAATTTTACATCTTTAGAAAGAAAAATGACATCTTTTAAGTATCCCATGTCAATTATAAACTAAAACAACATTATATATTTTACTTTTTCACATTGTTAAATAAATCTGACTTTTTACATCGTATTTGCTTATTACTCTTATTGTCTAATTTTAAGTGAGATATAATTTTACTTTTCCTCATTAAGTATTTGTATAAAACCAATGTCATACAATATCCATATTGGTTATTAATAAAAATTGATGTTGTTACTCATTTTTATTTTTTTTTTAAAAAATACTTTTATTACTACCTAAAAGCTAAAAACCAAACCTATTAGATAAACAAGATAGACACACTTATTGATATAAAGGAGCACCACTTTTTAAACAACATTAAATCATATAATAACACTTTCAGACAATTTTATTAATACATACAAAATAATGTATACATTTATAGGTATTTGCACTAAGTCTTACAAGCATAGGCACATGTACATTTTTAATTACAATTAGACCTAATATGTTATATATTGAGTAGCCCCATTGATTGTAATACTACTATGGACCAAAATTAATCATATACTAGTTTGTAGAATTTAACGTAATAAAGTAGCACAAACCAAGTCGTATCCTTAGTGATATCTTGATATTACCTTTTTACTATGAGCTACTATGAGTTACTAATAGTTTGTGGAAATCAACCCTTGCTATAAAAGGAGCACCACTTTCTAAACACTATTAAATCATATAACAACACTTTCAAACATCTTTATTAATGCATACAAAATAATGTATACATTTACGGGTATTTGCACTAAGTCTTACAAGCATAGACATATGTAAATTTTTAATTACAATTGGACCTAATATATTATATATTGAGTAGCTCCCCTAATTGCAATGCTACTATGCACTAAAATTTATCAAATATTGGTTTGCAAAAATTAATGTAGTAAAGTGGTACAAATCAAGTCGTACTCCTTGTAGTCTTTTGATATTATCTTTTATTATGAGTTACTACTAGTATGCAAAAACATAATGCATAACAAAATGTAAAAAAAAAATGAATATAAAAATAAAATGCAACAAATGCAAAAAAATGAATATAGTATGCTAATAGAATATGTTGTATGAACGCAAAATGCTATATGCAATATGCTATAAGTAGGATTACGTGATAACAAAATTGGGGGATGTTTTGATTTTAAATTGAATTAAATATATTAAATAGAATAAAAATGCAAAGCAATCAAAAACTAAGAAAATTAATGTAGCAAAATAGTCAATTTAAGGAATTGAAAACACTAATTTGGATTAGTCATGGATCAATTAGGATTTGAAATTTCTAATTAATTCTTTAATTTTGAATTACCTGAAACCCTTGTAATAATTCTTGAATCTTATGCTAGATTACCATCTAGGATTTGATTAATTAAGATTAGTTAATTAAGCAACCGCTATAATCTCTGCCTTAGATTAAAATTAATTTAATAACAGGATTTAGTTGAATTAAGATCTCAAATTAGAAACTTCCAAATTAATCCTCACACCATTTTTTCACTTGAAAATTTCATCTTCATCACATTTGATCAAGATAACCAAGGGATCTAAGATTATTCATAAATTTCTTAAGCTTAAATGGATTGCTTTAATAAAACAATCATCTTTGTTATAAAAAAAGTCTCTCTTGTTGTGTTTAAAGGAAAAAAAACTCAAATTACTAGAATCATCTCTAATATCAACGCTAAAAAACTTATTAGAAGTGAATGTTTTGCATATCTTGCCATTATCCAAGATCTAAATCAATCTTCTTCTAAAATAAAATATATTCCCATTGTTAGAGAATTTCTGAATACATTTCCAAAAGATCTACCTAGTTTACTATCACGACCCGCTTTCAGTTGTGATCGACATGGATCTCAATACTCGATTTTCACAAACCTTAACATTTTTCACTTTTTTCCATTCAATGGGAGTTTCCAAATTTTTAAGGAAACTTAAAAAGTCATTTTAAATTTTTGTAGAAAAATAAATAGAGTCTCTCATATTTTTGGCCACTTCTTGAGGGCCATACGGCCCAAAATATAAAATCTATATATTTTCTGAAATATGATAGCATCACACATGCACATAATATAATACAATTACAACATACATTCAAATAAATGATTCAATGCATCAATAGCTGAATCAATGAAAACTCTATTTCTGATCCTATTCCAATTGTCAAAACTCTTTTGTAAGGTGATCTTGGATCTCCATAGATAAAACAAGGTTTAAGGACTTTTATCTTCACTTGAAAATAGTAAAAATAAAATAGAGTGAGTTACATATATTGTAATATCCCTAACTAATATTTAAAGATTTATAAATTTTAATGCTTATGAAATTTATTTTACTATTTAGTTAATATATAATTTAAATTTCTTTTCTTTCTTTTTTTAAAGATTTGAAATATTAGAATGATATTGATGAAAATATTTGAACATATTTGTATTTATATCACTATTTTTCTAAGAGATTCCTTATTCGTTGGAAGTAATTTTAGTAACTTTAGGTGCAAGGATTTATGAGATAAATTATTGTATTTAATAAACTATTTTTGAGAATTAAGGAAGTTTGGAATAGATTTATTTCTAAATGGCCATTATTAATTTGAAGATTAGTTTGAATATTTTTATGAGAATTTTTTGATAAGTTAGAAATAGTAATTATGAGTATAAAATTTTACAAATTAATTGTTGGCATTTGAAGAATTATTTTTGAGAATTTTGAAGATTTAAAATAATTATTTTAGATTTTGAAATTTATTAGATTATTGAAAGTATATAAATATTTTTACATTGAAAGAAGGATTAAAAATAATAATATTTGGGTTGAGATTATAGACAAAATGGGTTTCATGAAAATTGATTTTCTAAAATATAAAGTAATATATATATATATATATATATATATATATATATATATATATATATATATATATATATATATATATATAATATGAAAGCAAAGCTAGATTTAATTAAATAAAAAGAGCAAGTGTAGGACAAAAAAAATGGGAGTGAGCTTATGGTGTATTAGAGAACATGTTATGGCTCTCCATTTCTATTTTTATTCCCACCGCACTTTCTCTCTCTCTCTCTCTTCCTTGGTTTCAGCCTTCTCTTTCTTCTTTTTAATTAACTTTAGTTGCTATCTAAACCTGTTAAAACGAGCTAACCCAACCCAATTAGGCTAACTTAATTGGCAAAAACTGTATGTCGGCCAGTCCCAAGTCGGGTTACTTTTTCATTAAGTCGGGTCCAAATCGGGTTACTACAATATCAGTCCCAATCCCAATCTTAGGTTGACAAGCGAGTTTTTATAACCCCTTACATTTTATTATTATTATCATATTAATTTTTATTTATTATTAATTTTATATCATTAATTAATTAAAATATATTATTATTTATTAAATATAATTATATATTATTATGACTTAAAATTTTATTATATATATCAATGAGTCATATATATTATATATAAAAATAAATACATATTATTAAATATATATTATTAAAATTTAATAAATGTGTGAATTTGTATTTAATAATATATACATTTAATAAAATAATTTAAATTTTATATTGAATAAGAATTTTATATTATATATTTATTTTATTAAATAAAATAAATATATATTACTATATATTTATATATTTATATATAATAAAATAAATTTTATATTATATATTTATTATATATATTTATTTTATTTAACAAAATAGATATATATTTTTATATATATATTGATCAAAGCCAAAGTATTATATAAAAATAAATATATTATATAAATATTAATATAAAATTTATTTTATTATATATAAATATATAAATATATAATATATAATAATATATATTTATTTTATTTAATAAAATAAATATATATTATTAAATATATATTGATCAATGACAAAGTATTATATAAAAATAGATATATTTAATAATTTATATATTATCAAATATATATATAAATAAATAATTATTTATATAATATATTAATAAAAATAATTATAATAATTTTTATATGATAATAAAAATAGATAATAATGTATTGTATTATATATATGTATATAATATATTTAAAATTAATACCAAAATTATTTATTTAAAATTTTTAAATAATTCAAAATTTTAATATTAAAGTATTAATTTAAATTTTAATATAATTATTTATTTTGATAAATTCATATAATATATATTGACAATATTAAATATATAAATTTATTAATTTTAATATTAAAAATTATTTAATATTTTTCAGATATATATAATTGTAATATTATGTATATTAAAGTTTAATTTTAATATATCAAAACTATTATTTTAATATCTATATAAAAATTAAATATATAATAATAAATTAATTATTTATTACTTACTACTATTATCAAGTTAATGAGTTAATTTAATAATCTAACGAATTAACACTTATCAGGTCTGGCTAACTAGTTCCAGTCGCTTATTAAATCAGGTCATTATTATTATTTTCTATACCAGTTTCAATCCCTAATTTTCAATTTCAGAATAGATAAAATTATATCAGAATCAACCCATTAAACTCAATTCATCTTAACACGCTCTGGTCCCACCCTTCTCACCGACCCCTCACCTATTTTTCTTAAATTTCAGTAACTTTCTTTAAACACCTCACTTGGGTTTGTCTCTCTCCTCCCCTCTCAATTTTCGGACAGCACTCACTCTCTCCTTTTTCTTAGTTTTTCTCTCACCGACTAAGCTTTCTTTTTCTTTTATTTTGTCTCCTTTCACCGGGTACAGCTCAACTCTTCCCCATTTTTCCTGATTCTTCTTTCTTTTTTCCCGTCAGCCCTCTCTCTCTCTCTCCTCTGCCTCCAGCCACCTAAATCCATATTCAGTCTCCACTGCACGCTGGTTCATCTCCGGTGGACTGATGCATGAGACAGCTGCAAGTGTGGCGTCGGTCAGAGAACTCTCTCTCTCTCTCCGACCAGCCAGTATATAGTGCCATTTTACCGCCGGCAAGCTGCCAGCAAGCTCACTGAGCTGTGGTGAGTGTTCATGCGGGAAGCTCTTGCTTTTGATGATTTTACATGAAGTCATAGAAACCCATTTTAGTTAGTCTAAGAATCATGATGATGAGTTAAAAAAATGATGAAATGGTAACTATAAAATGATAAATTATTATTATGCTTGCAGTATGCAGTAGATTTTTTATGATTTAAAGTTCATTTAGTGAATTAAATGCACGCCAAGTGGGTGAGCTTGTTTATGCTATAAGAATTAAATCTTTAAGTTGTTTTACTGGTTAATTCAAGAAAACCCATTTAGCTATTTTTATATGTATGAAAAATAAGATTTTTATACTATGAAGAGTTGAGGCATCATATTTGTGATATTTCTGAGATATTATATTCTATGATGTAGAATAATTTGGAAATTTATTTAGAAAATTCATTTTTGTGTACATTTAAAATAAATGATGATAGTTTAAAAAAAATATAAATTTTATGCTATAAAGTATTTAAATATAATAAGTGAAATCATTTTATAGTATTATATATATATATAGTATTTTTATGTTATAGAAGAATAGAATATTATGATTGAAGTTTTTCTAGAATACTAAATTTTTAGATTTTGGAAAATTTGAATTTAATTTGGAAAAAAAACTTGTCTTGGCATATTATTTGCATATTTGATATAATAATAAAAAAATAAGAATTTTATATCAAAGATTGTTCAACTAATATACTTAAGGTATATTCATATTATTAGAATTTAATATTTCAATTATTATATACTTTGACGTGGAAAGATTGTCATACATGAGAAATTCTGATTTTTATTGATAAATTTGAAAGTATAGGACGTAGTAACTTAGCAAGAATGTGTAGCATTAAGTGAGCTTCTAAAGATTAGAGCTTTAATATTTTTGTACATGTAAACTTAATTTCAAATTATCATATAATATCATATATTAGCTTCATGAGATAATATTGGACAACTAAAGAAGTGATTAATTTAGATTTTTAGTATATTACAAAATGGAACCAAATTGGAAATGATTGGATGGAAAGTAAAGAATGCTTATATGTTAAAAAAAATTTCTTGTAAATTACAAATAGGAAGATGATTGCAAGTTGAGCTTGGATGCTTAAAGTAAACGAAATAGGTGAATTTTACTAGGTGAGTATATATCTCGCCACAACTCTATACTTCAATAAATAAAATTAGTTTAATTGTTGAATATTATGTTCTTTTTATTAGTAATGTAGATTTCATGATCATTTGCATACATATATATTTATATATATACATATAGAAACTTATGACATAAGTGTAGTTAATTGTAGAATGACTGTAAATTGATTAGGATGCATAGGGAAAGTATAGCAACGATGTCACTAGTTATAGATAGATTGTGATAGAGATTAATGATATTTGTATGATATGATTGCACACTGTTGTATGCTTGATATTGTCTAGTGATAACTTTAATTACTTAGTATTGAAGTTTTATAAATAACCTTGTTATAAGAATTGAGCTTTCGTGTATATATTATTTATGAATTTTGTCATGAATTGCATTAGAAGTGATAAACAATCTTATAGCTATGATTTGGAAACTAGGAATAGTGATGGATAATATAAAAGCCGGAAGAAGAATTCTCAATAAATAGTTGTAAAGAATATAAGTATAATCTAGAAGTTGGATGGGAAATTCTTGATAAATAATTTGTGAAGGATATGAGGTTGGCCTAGGAATTCAAACATAAGCACATGTATGCTTACTATAAAGGATTATGAGATATTAGGACTTTCTTATGATTAGATATTACTAATTGTTGTAATTGCAAAGGCTTGATATGTTTGTGATGATTTATCTGTGTTTGAACCTTGAAGACTATTTGTGAATGTGATGACCACCTAAAATAGGTGGTGAGTGATATCAATTTAGATTATTATATTTTATATTGTGAGATGTGAGATTTAAGTCTCATGCAAGTGAACTCTCACTTTGGGGAATGATTTCGTACACTTTAGAAAATAAAAAAAAGAGTTTGTTAATATTTTATTATTAATACATAATAAACTTATGATTATTATTTATAAAATTAATCTTCTACACGTTTATGGTAGATATATGCTCACTAAGTTTCTAAAACTCACTTTATTTTAGTTTCACTATTTTTAGGTTAAGATAGTTACTTAAGTTGTACCATATACATGGAGAATTAAAGACCACCTAGATTGAAGATTTGACAATTTAGATTCTTTTTGAATTAGAATTACATAGAAATAGAAATGATATCAATTTAGCATTTGATGTGTTGAATCATTTATCTATACATAAATTTGAAATTGTAATGTACTATGTGCATGTGTGATTGCTATCATATCCGGAAATTAATATAAGTGTTATATTTTAGGGCATGTAGCCTTTGGGAAGTGTTCAAAAATAGAGGAGATTTTATCTTTTTTTTTCGTAAGAATTTTAAATTAAATTTTTAAGTGCCCTTGAATTTGGAAACTCTTGTTAGTCGTGACATATATCTGCCACTATTGAACATTGATTCAATTATATTAAATGGACACATGTTGATTAAGTCTTTGATTGGAGAAATAAATGCTATCTAAACTTTCTGGATTTCCAAAATATATGGAACCAAACCTTAGATTGTGTATTCACTTGCATGCAGCTAACTTTAATTTCACATCACAAGCCACAACAATCTTGACTATTCACTAGCATATAATATTACACATTACCCATTCTGGGTGGTTATCATATATGCAAATAGCCATTAAGGCTCAATCACAACTAAATCATCGCAATCATATCAAATAATGATATTCAATCATAAACAAGTTCCAATATCACATCTTGTTCAACCAAATTTGAATATTCATTGAACACTAAGATGGTTGACAAGCCCATTCACAATTAAATGACTACAAGCACATTGAACAATGGTATTCAAGAGTGATTAGATTTTTGTTTTACGACATAGCAATAATTGATACATAATGAAAAACTAGCATCCAGCTTAGTACTTGTCACAAATAGGTTTTCAGGAATTTCTCATTCGGCTTTACATCATCGCCCCATTGCATATGTCATTTCAAATGCTGCTTATGACAAAAGTCACAATATAATATATATATCATCATAGGGTAATATTATAACACATTATAGTGTATGATACAATAACACAACCATACCTTCCTGGATAGTCAAAATAATTCATTCTCATCATAATTAGTTGATAAGTGATAATGACATCACCATACTTCCATTGTGTAACTCCACATTTATCTAATAGATAATTGTCATCATCATTAATACTGCATCATTCATACAAGGCTACAAGGGTAAGGTGATCTATACTCCATAATTACATCTTTAAAGACTCATGAGTAGATGTATAAGTAATTCATTTTACTTATAAAAGAGATTATAAATATCATACAAACTAAATGTTACTAAAATATTAGTTAAAGTAGATGCATACTCACCTAAACTTGTTTATCCATTTTAAGGATTTCCAACTATTTTGGTTTCACCTTCTTTTTCTTCTTCTTATTCAAAATTTTATTAAGATAATTATAATTATATAAACACTAATTATTTTCTTTTCACGTATTACAAATTCATAATCCAATTACAATAGTATTTTGTATTATTTGTTTCTTATACTTTCCATTATTACCCAGTAATCAAGTATGTTACTAAATTATCTTGGATCCCCACTTTTTTATTTTCTTTTAAACTTATCATCAAAATATCAAAAACACTTGTATATAACAGCTTTTCCAAATCAAAGTACTAAATGATTAAAACATTACTCCTCACACCACTATATAAAATTATACACCTATTTCATTATATCTTTGTCTTTTCGTAAAGATCTAAAATTCATTTTTATTAGGAACTCTCATTTTAATGATATAATTATATTCTAAATATAATATTTTGATACTTTTGATCATAAAATCCTTATTTGATCAATACCATACTAAGCATTTAAATAATATTATGAAATAAGGCTTTCCTGGATCAAATGGGAATCCTTCACAATATGGGTTTTCTAAAACTATATAACCATTACTAAGAATATTGTAACATAATAATCTCTAGTGGCTTTGCTTATACTATTTAAGCACTTAATAATATAAAATACACACATATAGATACATCATAATTCTCCAAAAAGACTGTAATCACATTATTATATCATTATATAGTTTAAAAATTATAATTTCAAAAATTATATCATTATATAGTATAAAAATTATTATTTCAAAAATATCGCCAATAAATCCATAATTTTCATAAATAAGGATTCTTAAATCATGCATGAATCCTCTAAGGTAATAAGTTATAGTGCTAAAAAATCACTTTAATTATGTTACCTGGGCATATAATACCATAAATTCATATTTTCATAACTAAAATTATTTGCTTCAAAATCTATAAAAAAATAAAGGTTTTTGGAATCAACTTTAATCATAATAAATATTGAAATTTTATTTTCTTTTTTATATGGAAGGACTTACTGTTGTCAGAGGGAGCTACTGACAAATCACTAGTAGTGGGACCTCGCTAAAATTTTGGTAGAAATAGTGGGTAAAATACTAAACAGAGCTTGCTATCATGATGGCTGCTTTTCTATCTCCTTCGGTAGTTGACTACGAAATAGGACAAAGAGAAGGCAAGACAATGATAGCTGCAGTCCATAGCAACCAAAGCGAAGAGATCATGTTGGAAAAGCTTGACATTGGAAATACCTTGATTCAGCTTAGATCAAGCTCCTTTCCCCACATCAGTGAGTCATAATCTAGTAGAAAACCTAACTTCATTGGTAGCAACTCATGATGGCAATATGTGGGCTAGTGGTGGAGAAAGGCAAGGAAGAAGGAAGAGGAACAAGAGATGAAGAAACTGCTAAATACCCTCAGAAGAAAGGAAAACAAAATAAGAAAAAGAGAAGGATAGTTGGATGTTAGTAAGACAAAAGAGAGAATATACCAAAAATTATATTAAAAATTAGAAGGTTAGTTTCTTTTTAAAGAGAAGAAGAGTTGAAAGTCATTTACATATTTGTTATATGTTTTTTTTTGTCAATGGATTATAAATTTTGATAATATATTATGGGAGTAAACTAAAATCATAATTTCATAAATTTCCAACCTATTTCACTTTTCTCAAATAATTCTAATAACTAATCTAAATACTTAAAATAATTTACCTAAAATTTGTAAATCATGAAGGTTAATTGTTAAGAACATACTTAAGTGCTTCCAAAATTCTTAAAATAATTTATCAACTATAAACAATTTATTTCAAAATTCCTTGCACCCATGTCTATGCTCACTAGCCCTATGCATCATGCATCGAACAATTTGTAGGCAACCCTCCTCAATTTCACCCCAACGGAGCGATTCCTTAGGCAGATCGTAGCAGTTCCTATGCTGCCTACCGATTCAATGGAATTCATATGATATGTCCTGCTCATCCCATCCGGTGCTCCTTGCAAGTCGCTGGAGGGTCACATAGCAATCCTCGCCTGCGTCGAGAACATCACCCTATTGTTAGCTGTAACTCCCTTACTTATTAACACCTTAATCCTCATTAAATAGGTAATTATCGCATACTAATTTGCCTTCTACTCTAGGCCAACTCCCAATACATCAAATTTCTGTATCTCATACAATATAGGCAAGGGTCATGTAATTAAACAAAAGTTCAATTTACAAAAATATACATTCATCACTTACAATATTACTAACTATACAATCATTTTTAATATACAACTTCAAAACTTTACTCTCATTTGCCAAGAGGGCCTTTAGAAGCATCACCTGGAATGGTTAGTATAACACAGAAAACGTAAGAAACAGAGTTTCCCAGTAGCTAGCCATCACTGTAAAAATATATTGAGCAATTCCAGATCCTTAAGCAAATAAAACATATATTTCAAAATCAATTAATCATTTATCATCTCATTCCATACCGTTGTAAGAAACGTGCATCACACATAGCAATCATCAAGCCCATTCAAGGACTTAAATAGATATCTAGATGGCCATCACAGATAATCGTACCTAGGCCTCATATACAGCAATTTCACTGTCTTCCCGAAGTACTCTAAAGGCCATAGGCCTCATATACAGCATTTCACTGTCTTCCCGGGGAACTCTAAAGGCTATAGGTACCGCGCACAGCAATTGCATTATCATCCCGGGGAACACTCAGGCCATAGGCCTCATATACAGCATTTCACTGGCTTCCCGGTTGCGCACACAACTATTTCATACACATTCCATACAATGGCAAAATATACCGAAAATCATGTAAATAGAAAACAGAGCTAAAGGATAAAGCTAGCTATATTTTATAAGCTTCTAATGTGATGTTTCCTTTGCCCTTACTTAACAACTTCTTTACACTTCATCTTGCCTTTCCAAGTTGTTACTTCTTAGTCTACATAAATACACATCATAGTTCTTATTAGAACATCATCACTTTCCTTAAACCTCATGTATTCTTTACTTCCTCCACTTAAATAAATGCATACTTAGATGCTCTATATCTTGTTTTCAGGCCTTGAAATGACACATATGAACATTAGAAAAGGATCCGGAGGCAAAACCGTGCAAATCCTGAATATTCAAAGCCAAAATGTTCACTTGACAAAGAACACGGGGTACAACATGGGCCGTGTTCTACCCCGTGTACAGAACATGGGGTACAACATGGGCCGTGTTCTACCCCATGTACATTACTGATCTGCCTTCGTTAAAGAACACGTGGTACAACATGGGCCATGTTCTACCCCGTATACAGAACATGGGGTACAACATGGGCCGTGTTCTACCCCATGTACATTACTGATCTTCCAAAAACACATTGAAGGGCTAAATCTCCTTCCTTCCTTCCTTCCTTCTTTCTTTTCCATATTCATGGTTTTGGCTTCTCAAGAGGGAAGTTTCACACACACACTATCATAATTCAAAATTTCATCTTCCATAGGCTTCATAACTCATAAGAATCATCTTAATTTTATCAATTTAACTAAATTCCAAACAAATCATGCCAAATCCACACATGCACCATTATGCCTATAAAATCCTAGACTGTGTACATCATGGTTTCTTGCTATTTTTACACCAAACCAAAGCCATAAATCAACATAACAACATCTAAAACACCATTAAACATGTTCAAATCATCCAAAACTCCATGGTCAACCACCTTTGACCACACCAACATCAAGATTTCAAGAAAACTAAAAAGAGCACAATAAAGAGCTTTTAGAGGAGAATAATTTTACCTCTTGCTGTAACTTGAAAATCCTCACTTAGAGCTCACCAAACTTGATCAAACTTGAGCTTTCTTAAATCTAAACACACCAATAGATAGAGCTTGATGAGAAGAGCAACTTTCCCTTCTACCCCCAAGCCTAAATCTCACTATTTTTGGGTGAAAAAGCCAAAAGAAACTTTCTCTCTCTTTCTTCTCTCTTCTGCACGTTTTTGGTGCTTTAATGGAGTCTTCCACAGCTTTTGAGAAGAAAGGAGAAGGAAAAAGACTTTTCATGAAGCTTCAAGGGTATTCTTGCCATTTTTGACAATTCCAAGGGTAATTTAATCCTTTTTTCACCAATAATAAGGCTAATCTTGCCATTTCTTCAAATAAGGACACTTGTCCATTTTCTTCTAACAAGGACACTTGTCATGTGTTTATTGGCCACACTAAATAAAATCACATATTACACCCCAAAATCTTGGTTATGAGACTTTAACCACACCCAATTTTGTACTTTTACAATTTGGTCCATAGGGTCTCTGTCTGTTTAAAATTTCTTACACTGTCAGACTTAGACAACTCCCCTTTTTAGGATTTTCTAACCTCCTCTGATCATTTATACTGCTTATGAAAATAAATTCTTTTCCCTACTATCCTTTTTCCTTCAGAATTTCGATTACCTTTACACTTAATTCTTTTCAACTTAATATTCACCCACCAAGCTAATTCAATCATGCTCTTCATTTCTACAGCCTCAGAATTTAGAAATTCAAATGATAAAATTAAAAATTCGGGACATTACATTAGCTCTTATGGCCTGTGAGGGCCTATTGCTTTCTTAAATGTAGTGCATGCTATGATCACATGGCTAACATCACGTCTGACCATATGAGAACTAGCCCTACCTCGAACAATATCCATGCTCATGTGACGTCACCTCACCTCGCCTAGGCCTGGCCGCCCCTTCGCATTGTCCGATATCATGAAGGAATGCTACCTAGTTAATCCTGCCAGCAGTCATATGCTTGCCTTGCATGTGTAATTATAAACTAATTCGAATTGTGAAACTATGAATGACTCATTAAATTAGTTATAATTTGTTTGATAGTACCTATTACTTGAATAACTATAGTAATTCTAGAGCTAATACATGCAACAAACCATGACTTCTGGAAAGGATGCATTTATTAGATAAAAGGTTGACGCAGGCTCCGCTCGTCACTTTGACGATTCATAATAACTTAATGGATTGCATGGCCCCTGTGCTAACGACACATCATTCAAATTTCTACCCTATCAACTTTCAATGGTAGGATGGTGGCTTACCACGGTGGTGACGGGTGATAGAGAATTAAGGCTTGATTCTTGAGAAAGAGCTTGAGAAATGGCTACCACATCCAAGGAAGGCAGTAACCACGCAAATTACCTAATCCTGACATGGGAAGGTAGTGACAATAAATAACAATATTGAGCTTTTCGAGTTTGGTAATTGGAATGAGTACAATCTAAATCCCTTAACGAGAATCCATTGGAGGGCAAGTCTAATGCCAACAGCCGCAGTAATTCCAAGTCTAATAGCATATATTTAAGTTATTGCAATTAAAAAGGTCATAGTTGGACCTTGGGTTAGGTCGATCAGTCTGCCTCTAGTATGCATCGATTGGCCCGTCCCTTCTGCTAGCGATACACTCTTGGCCTTAACTGGCTGGGTCATGCCTCCAATGCTATTACTTTAAAGAAATTAGAGTGCTCAAAACAAGCCTACTCTCTGGATACATTAGCATGGGATAACATCATAGGATTCCAGTCTTATTGTGTTAGTCTTCAGGATTAGAGTAATGATTAACAGGGACAATTGGGGGCATTCGTATTTCATAATTAGAGGTAAAATTCTTGGATTTATAAATAATGAACAATTATGAAAGCATTTGCCAAGGATATTTTCATTAATCAAGAACAAAAGTTAGGAGCTTGAAGACGATCAGATGTTATCCTAGTCTTAACCATAAACGATGCTAACCAAGAGAAATCAAAGTCTTTAGGCTCTAGGGGAAGTATGGTCGCAAGGTTGAAACTTAAAGGAATCGATGGAAAGGCACCACCAAGAGTAAAGCATGTAGCTTAATTTGAAATCATTTTAAGCTGATCTTAAATTCATAATAACCATATATAAAAATAAATAAATTTCAAATATTATCACAAGTATCATTTTTAATATTTATGAATCTTTAATTTGAAAAATAAATTTAAATTATATATTAACAGACTAAATAAATAATTATCCACTAGTATTGAATTTATAAAAACTATAAATTCAATTTAAGATATTACAAGTTCTCCCTCTTTCAAGAAAATTCATCTTCGAATTTTCAAGAAATCAAGCATGACAGCACAAGATTGCTAACAATATATTTATCCATTCTATACATTATCATGTAAACTAATTTAGTAGATCTTTTCTCCTTTCCACTTACGATTGAGTTTAAATGCAATTACATTAACTTTTTAGTACTTAAATTGCTTAGCAATTCACTTTTACTAAACTCAAGTTAATATACTTACCCAGATATCCAACATATTTAGACAAGTCACACAAACAAGCACCCTTAATACGATTTAAGGGTCACTGTAAAATTTTAAACACTTATCTCATCCCTTATCGAAACAATTAGGAAATGTTCTTTACATCAATATTAGTCATTCACTACAATTCCAATACATTCCACAAATAACCAATAAATAATTCTAGCAATCATCATGAAAACAAAGCATAACTAGCAATCCATAATCAAGGATTTAAGTCGAAGATTCAATATTATGAACAAGCCTATAATTTAGCTTCATCCAAATCTATAATTAGAATCGCATTTATTTGATCAATCAATTAAATTTACAATTAATAACTTGCAATTGTATCCATTTATGCCTAGTAGCAATTCACACAAAGTGCTATTGCAATAATGTCCTTGCAATTTAATTTCAAAGTTCAACATCAACCATTCATGAAAATATAGATTCATAATGATATACACACCTAGCATTGTCACAAACATCAATTTCACACATAACTGATCTCAAATGATTATTAATTATTCAAATAGTCAATCAAACTCAATCACATCACATCAGATAAGCTTATCCAAAGTTAACCACATATCAATATCAAAACATAATGCACAACAGTATAAAGAATGGCTAGAATAACTTTTAATAAAAATCACTGAATTATTACAATCGATATCCAGGATTTCTTCTTATATCTTTGGTCTAGCCTGATAGGATCGGGAGCTAAACAAGCGCAGCGGAATGAACCGATCCCAGCTAACGGATCCACGAAAAATGTTGAATTAGAATAAGGATTCATTCAATACCTTTAATGATGACTTAAGAACTCGGTTGTTGATCACCTCTTCAGCTTCCTTTTGGTCGAAGATTCCAAGGTATTCACACGAACCCACAAATCACCAATGAATGTCAATACGAACACCGATTGGAATTATTCTCCTTTGCCTTGTAGTGCTAACTCTATCTCTTTAAAGGTTTTTGAATAAGAAGAGGTGCTAGGGTTTTTTATGCTTGGGATGCATGAATAATCTCTATTATTACCTAACAAGTCTATTTAAATAGGTGTATATAAAACTCTAACTAATTGGGCTTTATTCCATGTATAATTATGGGGTTATTATTGGGCCTTATAATTATAACATGGAATTTCCAAATATTAGGCCCAAACAATTTAGTCTATTAATTTCAAATCCACTAGGCTCTAAGTATGTAACCCTACAAGCTCTCATTACATTGGCAATAATCATTAATCATATTAATGATCATAAACAATGAGTGGTGTCTAGCAACACATCATTGTTACCCAAGTAATGAGAAAGTCGGTGATTTGACTAAACCTTTACACATGATCATCATCTATGTTCTTTTTTCCTAAACATCTAGATTGAGCGCGAGACATGGACCGTGTCATTCCTATATAGTCCAATCTTGAGGTTTCTTGATCTGTAAGTGAGCTAACTAAAACAAATGTAATTGACATCCCATGTCAATTTATCTGAGTATGGCCATGCATTTTCTTAGCTTTACTTAATTAAGGGATACATAAATGTTACTTCTATTATATAGGAGAGACAAATTCCATCTTGATTACACAAACCCTTTCGCATGATATGTGACATATCCAATAACTACCCTTGCATTCACTCAACCATGAGTGATATAGAATAGTATCAAAATATGAAACTCACATATAGGAAACCTTAGCAATCTCAGGTCAAAGGACCATATTAATAATGATCACTAAGAATTACTCATGATACTCATATAACGATCCATGTAGTGTTCTTAGGATGAGTTAGTCCAGTATACAAGTTCTCTAACTTGTACTCATGTGTAAACTTAATATCTCATATAAGTCACCACACATGCTAGTTTTAACATATCAAAATAACCTAATTTATAATGATATATGACTAGGGACATTTAAGAATACAATTATTCTAAGGTTATTATCATAATTAAATGTATTACGCAAACAATATATATAAATATAATAATTAGAATTGACATTAAAACAATACGATTCAAATTTACAATCATCAATATGATTGATTTTAGGGCATATACACTAACATAGCCTTATCCCCACTACCCTAAGCCTAAGGTCATTAATCTTTTCCCTCCAATACTTACCATTCTTCTCTTCCTTTGTGGAGGATGTTTATCTTCCCTCATCACAAATTATATATAAGATAAGTGTTCATTCTCATAATGGTCATTATAGGTAGCAATCATTTATTTTATTATCTCATATACTAATGATCAATGATAGGATACCATAGGCATTACATTAACATGATGGGACATCATAGGCATTAATTATTCATTTTATGATCACATATCATAGGGATGGCCATTCTCATATCATCAACCATTTAGCATTCATGAATCACATAATTTCAAGAACATTCATTTCTTAATCAACAAAGAAGAAATGTCGCACTTGTCAACATTAATCACAATCGCAACTCAATCTCATTTTACATAGTACAAACCATTCATTTCATATAATTCTAATCATCCATTTGACATTTAACTTAAATCATTTCACGCAATTCAAACATTCATTTCACATAACATCCATCACAAATCACAATTCAAATTTGTGTCACACAATTTAAATCATCACATACTCTTAATATTCAGATAAAAAATAATTCACCAAAGAAATAGTTCATCTTGCAAGATAAACTATGATTAAATTCAATAGAGTAACCAAAAGTGGCTAACATAACTATGATAGGAAATCCATGGAGATTTTCAAAAACATGTCTTACAATATATTCAACTTACTTAGATTTGACAATTGGATTATTTTAGCCCATTTAATAATAAGAACCTAAACCATGCTCTGATACCACTCTTATCATGACCCACTTCCAATCGTGACTGCCATGGATCCTAATACTTAGTTTCTACAAGCTTTAACATTTTTCCCTCATTTCCATCCAATGGGAATTTCCAAATTTTCAAGGGAACTCAAGAAGTCATTTTAAATTTCCACAAAAAAGAATAAAATCTCTCTTGTTTTTGGACACTTCTCAAAGGTCATACTTCCTAAAATATAAAACCTATATTTTTTCTCAAATATGATAGCATTAAACATGCACATAATACAATATAATTACAACATATATGCAGATAAATGATTCAACATATTAATGGTTGAATAAATGAAAACTCTATTTCTGATTCTAATCTAATTGTTAAAACTCTTTTGTAAAGTGGTCCTAGATCCCCATAGATGCAACAGGGTTTAAAGACTCTTATCTGAACTTAAAAATAGTAAAAATAAAACAGAGTGAGTTACATGAACTCAATGAGTATATATATGTCATCATTGAACTTCGATTCAATTATATTAAATGGACACATGCTAATTAAGTCTTTAATTAGAGAAATAAATGTCATCTAAACTTTTTGGATTTCTAAAATATACAAAACCAAACCTTAGATTGCATATTCACCTACACATAGCTTAGGCTTCAATTTCACATCACAAGCTACAATAATCTCGACTACTCACTAGTACATAATATCACATATTACCCATTCTAGGTGGTCATCACATATATAAATAGCTGTTAAGGTTCAATCACAACCAAATCATCGAAATCATATCAAATAGTGATATTTATTCATAACTAAATTATCGTAATCATATTAAATAGTGATATTCAATCATAAACAAGTTCTAATATCATATCTTGTTCAACCTAATTCAAATAGTCATTAAACACTTAGATGGATAAACCCATTCACAATCAAATGACCATAGGCACATTGAACAAAGGTATTCAAGAGTGATTAGGCTTTTGTTTTATGACACAACAATAACTTATACATAATGAAAAGCCAGCATCCAATTTGGCACTTGTCACAAATAGGTTACCGTGAATTTTTTATCCAACTTTACACCATCGCACTATTGCATATCTCATTTCAAATGCTACTTATGGCAAAAAATCATAATATAATATATATATCATCATAGGACAATATCAAAATACACTATAGTGTATGATATAATAACATTGCCATACCTTCTCGAATGGTCATAATAATTCGTTCTCATCACAATTAGTTTATAAGTGATAATGACATCATCATGCTTTCATTGTGTAACACCACATTTGTTCAATAGATAATTACTACTTTATCATCATCATTAATACTACATCATTCATACAAGGCTATAAGGGCAAGGTGATCCATACTCTGTAATTACATATTTAAGGAATCATGAGCATATGCATAAGTAATTCATGCTACTTGTAAAAGAAATTATATATATTGCATGAACTAAATGTTGCTAAAATATTAGTTAGAATAGATGTATATTCACTTGAAATTGTCTGTCCATTTTGAGGATTCTCAATTATTTTGCTTTCACCT
Organism: Sindora glabra; assembly: GCA_020226215.1. NCBI lineage: Eukaryota > Viridiplantae > Streptophyta > Magnoliopsida > Fabales > Fabaceae > Sindora > Sindora glabra. Next base: position 16,055,446 of record CM035229.1, on the reverse strand, counting down.
TCTTCTTCTTTCTATTTGAAATTTTACCAAGATAATTAGAATTACATAAACACTAATTATTTTCTTTTTCATCATCCGATTACAATAGTATTTCATATTACTTGTTTCTTATACTTCCCATTATTACCTAGTAATCTAAGTATGTCACTAAAGTATCCTAGATCCCCACTTTTTTATTTTCTTTTAAAATTATTATCAAAATACCAGAAACACTTGTAGATAATGGCTTTTCCAAGTTAAAGTTCTAAACGATTAAAACATTACTGCTCATATCATTATGTAATATTATATGCTTATTTCTTCATATCTTTGTCTTTTCATAAAGATCTGAAAATCATTTTTATTAGGAACTCTCATTATAATGATATAATTATATTCTAAATATACTATTTCAATACTTTTGATCATAAAATTCCCATTTGATCAATACCATACTAAGCATCTAAATAATATTATAAAATAAGATTTTCTTGAATCAAATGGGAATCCTTCAAAATGCAAAAATATAACACTTAACAATTACTCTAAATAGAGTATTCTAATAATCTTTATCATAAAACTCTTATTCTATAAAACTATCATCATATATAGGAATCTATTCACAATATGGGTTTTCTAAAACTATATAACCATTACTAAGGATATTGTAACATAATACTCTTTAATGGCTGTTCTTATACTATTTAAGCACTTAATAATATAAAATACACATATATAGATACATCATAATTCTCCAAAAAGACTCTAATCATATTATTATATCATTATATAATGTAAAAATCATAATTTCAAAAATAGCACCAATAAATCCATAATTTTCATAAATAAGGATTCTTAAATCATACGTGAATCCTCTAGGGTAATAGGTTGTAGTGCTCAATAATCACTTTAAATATGTTAATTGGGCATATAATACCATAAAATCATATTTTCATAACTAATATTATTTACTTCAAAATCTATAAAAAATAGAGGTTTCTGGGATCAATTTTGATCATCATAAATATTGGAATTCTTTTTTCCTTTTATATGGAAGGACTTACTACTACTGGAAGGAGTTGTCGGCTAGTCACCAATGATGGGATCTCACTAGAACTCCAACAGAAATAGTGGTTAAGATAATAGATAGAGCTTGTTATCATAATGGTTGCTCTTCCATCTCCCTTAATGGCTAACTATAGAATAGGACAAGGAGAAGGCACGACAAGGATAGTTGCAATCCACAACAACTAGAGTGAAAAGATCATGTAGAAAAAGCTTAGTGTTCGAAGTGCTATGATTGAGCTTTGATCAAGCTCCTTTCCCCATGTTAGTGAGTTGCAATCCAACGAAAAACCTAGCTTCATTAGTAGCAACTCACGATAGCAGCATATGGGCTAGTGATAAAGGAAGGCAAGGAAGGAGGAAGAGGAATGAGAGATAAAGAAATTGCTGGATACCCAAAGAAGAAAGGAGGAAAAATAAGAAAAAGAGAGGGGCAATTGGATGTTGGTAGGACAAGAGAGAGAATGTATAAAAAATATATAAAAAAATTTAGAGATTATTTTTATTCTAAAGAGAGGGAGAGCTAAAAGTAATTTATATATTTTTTTACATTTTTTTTGTCAATGGATCATAGGTTTTGATAATATATTGTAGGATTAAACTAAGATCATAATTTCATAAATTTTCAACTTATTTCACTTTCCTTGAATAATTCTAATTACTAATTTAAATACTTAAAATGATTGTCCCAAAATTTGTAAATCATGAAGGTCAATTGTTAAAAGCATACGTAAGTGCTTCCAAAATTCTAAAAATAGTTTATCAATTATAAACAATTTATTTTAAAATTCTTTGCACTTATGATTACTAAAATATTTTCAAATTATAAAAAATTCCTTGTAAAAATTATTTTAAACTAATCTTAAATTCATAATGGCCATATATAAAAATAAATAAATTTTAAATATTATCATAGGTATTATTTTTAATATTTTATAACTTTTAATTTGAAAAATAAATTTAAATCATATATTATCAAAGTAAATAAATAATTATCCACTAGCATTGAATTTATAAAACTATAAATTTAATTTGGGATATTACATTTACTTCCAAACCATGAAATTGAATTTAATATCAAAGTTGCTCTTAATGTCGATCCAATCTAAATTCAACCTTACTAAATGGCTTTTGCTAAATTGAAATAACTTAAAATGCAATTGTAAGAATTAATTAATAAAAGCTTCATCAATCCTAATTCATCTCTATGGGTTGCACAAATTTTGTTTGTTAAAAAGAAAGCTAGAACCTTGTAAAACTATGTTAATTACTATTAACAAAACAAAGTAGTAATAAAAAACAAATATCTTTGGCCTCGAATTGATAACATGTTTAATTAGTTGCAAGGTGCAAAGCATTTTTCTAATATTAACTTACATTTCAATTATCATCAATTGAAATCCGAAAAGAAGACATTCCTAAAATAACATTCAGAACTCCATAAGGTCATTATGAATTTCTTATCACATCATTTGACCTCATAAATGCTCCAGTAGCTTTCATGGACCTTGATGATTGTTCTCCTTTTATTTTTATCCTTCCTTGATTATGCTATTCAAAACATTAATGTTGACTAAATAGTGTAAAACTACTAGTAACTAGCATACCTCAGCTATCAATATCCTAGTTTTCTTATATTACTCTGACTATAGGCAATGATAATTTTGATAATCAAGAGAAGAATTGTTTACCACCAAAATTGTGCTTAAACTACATCCATAACCCTATTTTCCTTAGGATAAACATTGAAATTCTTACATTAGAACTCTTCTGATCTTAGAATTAAAAGATAAAATAAAACTAAATAGGGAAACCAACAATAAAGTTAGACTATAAGTAGGTTGCATTAAAAGTAAACTGAGATAAAAGCTTTTTCTTTTTACCTTATAGTAGGTTGGTCTTTTAATTTATGGACATGATCATGATCCATCACCACTATTTTATTATTGTATTTAAATTTGATTTGCTTACCACTCTATTACGTTATAAGTGTCTAAGTACTAAAATAAAAGTATTTATTCAATAACTCTTGATTTAGAACTTTTTTTGGTAGTAATATGGTAAAGAATTGTCAAAACTATAACTCTCTAATTTTTTATATTATTATGAAAAATAGTTTTTTTTTTTTTTAATAATCAATGTTAGTTTTGAAATTATAGGTGCTAGTTTTCAATCTCAAAATAGCTATGTGTTTGGAAAGTGACATTTAGCTTAAGCTTATGAAGGGTGACTTTATTGGAACTATTGCTACTTTTACATTGCTGCAATTTGAGCATCTCAAATTATTAATGCTTATAACATCCCTAAATTTTAATTTGAACTTATGCATTAATTTAAGCTAATTTTTTTATCATCACCATTACATTGATGCATGCATAGATTACTAAGATCATGAAATACAATATAACCAAAAAACACCAAGAAGGCCACATATGGCTACATAACATCAAGTGTTGTCCCCTATCTTATACTTGTACACATTATATAGTAAAATACACTCATTAACATCTAATAGTATAAATAGATGCAAATAGTCCTAAATGCATATGACTACACCACCATGACAATATCCTTAAATAGCAACACCATGGTCTTGATAGTCAGTGCTTAAAAAATGTTAACAATAAAAGGAGTAAATCATAAAGACTTAGTCCAAACAAATTACTTTAAAATCCTAGTCGTCTTCAATGTCTTCTTTAGGGTTTCATGATTAATTCAAGTTTCTATGCCCTTTTTTATATTATTCATACATATAAGGCTCTTAAGCAACTAATATCTACTTTTTACATTACAAGTAGAAGTATTTTTAGAGCATTCAAATGGCATATTAATTATACAAATATATAAGTTTCATACTAAAGCATTAAATCACATTGTATTTTAATGGCACAATAAACTTAGTTATTCATAAATGCATACATCAATTAGGCACCATTGCAATATAATTTTATCATCTTGTAGCTATCATTCATATTCTAGTGTATCTTATATGTATATACTTATTTTCCTATAACAAAAAGGCATTATATGATGAACCAAATCAGAAATTAAAGATTCATTTGAGCATAATTATTTCAAAATAATTTTATATGAATTTATAAATTGGATTATTCTTTTATGATTATATTTTATGAAATGCAATTTATTTAGGCTTGTATGGTTTATTTGATTTACTTGACAAATTTACTTAGCTTATGACAAAGCAAAGAACCTTCTCTTTGTTCTTGATTTGTGCATTAAGCCATGACCTATTATTTCAAGCTTAAGCTTAATCCTAATTTGTCTTCCCTTAGACTATTTGAATTTTCCTCCACTTAGTTAGTTTTGAAATTAACAAACTTGTAGAAAAAGTTTCTTAGAGACAAGGAAAAGCCTATAACATATGTTTTATTTTTAAACTAAATAGGCTTACTTTATGTTATCTAATCCCATTGGCTATAATCTTGGTTAATTATATCAATCCAATGGTAATTCAAAAAGGAGTAAAAAAGGAAATAGTATTGTATTATAGTATTCAAAAATTAATCCTATACTATATTGCTTATATTAGTTTAATGAGTTTGCTTAGCAAAAAGGCAATTTGGGTGGCATCTTTAACTCAAATTTAGAATTTGAATTGCCTCATTACTGTTGAAGTTTCTATCCTTTAGTTAAATGCTCAAATTTGGCCAATATGCAAAAGAGTAAGCTTTTTGCACATTTAGGAAAACAATCAAGAAAGAAAAGAAATATGCTTCAGCTTTCTAGTGGACCTTCCAATCAACAAAATAGGCTTCTTGGACAAGCTACACCAACTTAGGAAGCAAGTATACTTACAGATTGATTTGTTCACTTTTATAAATAGCCTCTAACTCCAAAAGATGAAGGCTTGATAGTTATTATTATTGTATATCTTTAGAAAAACCTCTCTAACTTCTTTCTAGAAATCTTTGAGCTTGAACTTTTATATCCACTTTAAGAAAGTGTTGAGTGATTGATGTAAAATCCTTAAAAGAAATTATAAGAAAACTTTCCTTGATTATTGTGAAATGTTAATGAAAATTAATGGAATCTTGTAACTCTAGCTAACCAAAATCCTAGTATTAATTGATGTGATCTTGTGAAATAGGTGGAATTTGAAATCCTAGTATGGATTAGGTGACACTTCTAAAGCTAGGTGGAAATTGAAATCTTAGTTGAGATTAGTGTGAATTTGTAAAACCAGGTATTGTAATCAGTTAAAAAATAATGGATACCTAAAATGAAACTTAATAGCTTGAGAAAAGTGGAATAGACCCACAAAAAAAGTTTCTTTTAGATTATCAAACCACTATAAAAATATTTGATGTTATATCTTTTTCCTTACACTTTTACATACTAAGAACTTTATATTTGATTGCTTTTTAAATGATTTTTTATTCTATTTTTCAAATCAATTTTAAATTTATATTTGTTGCTAAATATTGCTCTTACAATGTGTGTTATGGTGCTACTTAATTTTAATGCTATTTATTTACAAAACATTACATTATTGCTTGATTAAACTCTTAGGTTTATAGGTTGCTCTTCTATAATGTTGATACTTAAACCTTGTTATTTTGTTATTTAATAATATTAAGCAAAATTGCATTTAGAATGCATGGATTTTTTTTTCTTGGATTTGAGTTAGATCTCATGGTTGTTGTTTTAATCTTTTAAAAGTATTTTACATGTTTTTGAAACAACATATTTACCATATTTGGAAGAAAGTTTTCAAGAAAATGTCAAATAGTTATTTCTAGTTAAAATATTTTTAAATTCAATTCACCCCATTTTAACCTATTTTACTCTATCAATTTGTATTTAAACATGGCCTCACTATTTTAAAGTTTAACTATTTTATGAACAAAGATCATGTAAGAAATGGAGCTCTTTAGCCACTCATATGGATTAGAAGGACACTCCACCTTTAAACCACCATTATTGGATGGAAATAACTAAATATTGGAAGTTTAGAATAATGATCTTCATCGAATCCACTGACATAAATGTGTGGAAAATAACCAAGGAGGGACATGAAGTTCCAACAAAATGAGAAGAAAGAAGGTTAGTCTTAAACGAGAAGTAAATTGGATGGATGATGACTTTAAGAATGAAGCACTCCATGCAAGAGTCATGAACACCATTATATATGCTATAACATTTGGAGAATTCAAGAAAATCTCAAAGTGTACCAAGGCTAAAGAAATATAAGAGAAGCTTGAAGTCACATATAAAAGCATAAATCAAATGAAAGAATCAAGAATGAACATGCTTATGCATAAATATGAAGTGTTCAAGATGGAAGATAATGAAAAGATAGAGCCTAAGTTTAAAAGGCTCTTAACCATTGTTAATAATCTTCATACATTAGGAAAGGTCATCACCAATGGTGAGTTAGTGATGAAAACATTAAGGATTCTTCATAAAATATAGCAATTCAAAATAGGTGCCATACAAGAAAGAAACAATTTTTTTACTTTTACGTATGTACTAAAAGGAAAAATTTTTCATGACCCATCTCATGGCTATCATAACCAGCGTAAAGATACTTAATTAGTGCTAACTTCTTAAATAGATATCTTTACAAAACCTTTTTTTCTTTTAAAAAAATTCTAAGATTTTTAATAAAGAGTAGCTAGATACATGTAAAGTATGAAACATAAAATTGTATATATATAATAAGCCTTATAATTGTTCATAGTAACATATACACAAACGTATTCATACAAAGTGCAACATATATAATATATGAATGATAATATAAGTTTTTAATATAGTCTATTAGGATAATCCTCTTCCTCTGGATTGGACTCATCATATGAAGAGGAGCTGGTATCGTTACTTGTTGTCCTTTTTGAAGGTGGCACTCTATAAAAAGGAAATACAACAAAAGTGTTGGGCTTTAAATTTATTCGCCAAAAGTTTACTTTATAATTTATTCTAACACCTACAGAGGTGATACAGATTTCAAACCTAAATATTACTTCAAAAGTACCATGGGGGGTCATGAAGCCTCTTTTATAAGTATCAATTTCCACCCATAGGTTCATGGTCAGAACCTGTAATTCCAATTTAATAAGAAGAATGAGTATAAAATATACTCAATGAGTGATATTTATCAACTTCATTACAAAATATTAACCTTATTATTGTGCACAATTCCTATCTAGTGTCTTATGAAGAATTTTCCTTTTGCATATCATTAGTATAATTCATGATAGAAAATAGCAACGGTAGGCATACAAATGTCACCTTATATCTTTAGTCTAACCTTATCCCTTGCCACTCTAGGCTTTAAGCCACTAACCTTTTCTCTCCATTACTAACCACTCATCTTCTTTTCTAAGAAGGATGTTATATCTCCCTTTCTCAATTCATAATGAGCAATAATGGGATGTCAACACATTAATTATTTTATCCATTCCTAAGCATATAGTCAAATACCTACAATGTCATAAGTGTTTTATGTTTTACATCAATGTGTCATATACATTTAAATTCCTTCTTGACAATTTTCAAAGAGTTTCAAGCAAACTTGTATTTGTACCTTAGCTTGGAGCCTCTTTTTGTACTTCTAAATTCATTCTAAATTTCACCATAATTTATTCCAATATTTTTAATATTTTATTACATAAGATACAATAATCAAATTGTTCAAAATATTTCCATGGTATTGTTCACTCAAAATCCAAAAAAATAATTATAGAACAAGACAGCACAAATGCACATGTAATTAGAGCCCTTTTTCACTAGTTAAATGGAATCTAATTGTTACCAAATTTTTCCACAACATTCCTAACATATTAAGTGAAAGATAACTTGAGTGTTGTTATAAATAATTTTGTAGTTTACTAGTATATCAAAAGAAAAAACTTAAATTAGCCAAATTCGGATAGCTTCAGAGCTACTAAAAGAAAGTCATCATTTGGGTAAACAAATTAACTCCGATTATTACCAAATTTTGCCACAAGATAGCTAACATCCCAATGATATATCCTAAGAGTTTCATAATTTTTATCATTCATTTGATGAATCAAATAAATTGAAACCTAAGATCAATTAACCTAGGGTCCTGAAATGGGCAAAATTGGGAGTCTTACAATCAACTTGCCTTATCACCTACCTAAAAATTATCAAAAATTCTTAAATTAATTTACATTCATCCTAACACCAAATATGATCATAAAATGATAAAAATTTAATTTTTAAAATTCCTAAAACTTCATTTACAATAGGTATCCTAAACCTCTATTCATCACCATATGAGAGAAGTTGATTTCAATTCCACAAATTCCTATTTCTATTTTTCCTAAATAATTTTTTAAGAACTCTTTTTCTAACGCTCTTGAAATCAATATTTCAACAACATGCCATCATAATATTGATTGGAATACTCTAAAATAGAATCATAACTCAGCATTTTTCAAATAGAAAATAAGGAAGCATATACTAATAATATCATCACCTATTCTTTTGAATAGCTTCAAAAATAGTGAGAGTTACCACTCACCTTAACCTCTTTACTTTTTTTAAAATGACTCTTTGACATAGCAAAAGAATGGCTTCATGGAAATAAATCATATTTTAGAGATTTAGGAAAGGAGAAAATCATAAAATTTGGAAGAAATTGAAAAAAAGTGTCAAGTTATCTTACAAGCTTTGAAAAAGCAATTTGAAACTCTTGAACAAGCTTGAAATTTTCTCCTATTTTTACCTTCCTAATGTCACATTTTGGGGCTAGTTGAAGAGGAAAATTTTTCTACTTCTAAGGCCCTATAAAAATTTATATAAAGTTTAGCCCTAATTCCATAAAATTCTACAATTTTCCTTATTAATTTTTCTTGAATTTAGAGAAAGATTTTTGCACAATTGGCCTGCCATTTTGCACATCCAAATGTGCTACTCTAGCATCAAATGATGATCTTTTCGGCCAATAAAATTTAGCCATACAAAAAGGCTAATTATTCCCACTTTACTGATAGTCAACTCAGCTTCCTCTGCACTTGTAGCTTTCTTTTGTAATTGCTCATATTGAGGATCTTCTTTTTGGATGGCTTTAATTTGATCTACTTTAGTGAAATGTATTGTTGTACAAGCTAATTCTACATTTTTTTTCTCCTATATTCTTGTTTCTATTTTTAGGAGCTTTCTAACTTAAAGTGTCATCCACCACATTAGCTTTACCCGGATGATAATGAATAGAGTAGTCATAATCCTTTATAAACTCAATCCACCTTCTTTATCTCATATTGAGCTCCTTTTGTTCAAAAATATATTTGGGACTCTTGTGATCTGTATAAATTTTGCAAATAGCTCCATGTAAGTAATGCCTTCATATTTTTAAAGCAAATACTACTGCTACCATTTCTAAATCATGATGCGTAGGCTATTACTCTTCCTTATTACATTAATACGCATCCCAATCCTACTTGAGACGTATCATAATATATTGTATATCCCTCTATACTATTAGGCAATGCTAACACAAGAACAGATGTAAGACATTTTTTTAATCTTTGAAAGTTTCTTTCATAATCATCATTCCACATAAATTTGACTCCTTTATAGGTCAACTAGGTTAAAGGTGCAACTATCCTAAAAAAATATTTTACAAATCTTTTGCAATATCCTAGCAATCCGAAAAAGCTTCATATTTTTATTACTAAGGAAGGTCATGAGCATTTTAGTATAGCTTTAATCTTTTAAGGATCCACTTGTATCCCCTCCTATGATATTACATGCCCCAAGAAATGCGCTTCATCTAAAATTCACACTTTGAGGATTTAGCATATAGTTTATGGTCTCATAGTGTTTGCAATATGATTCTCAAGTGCTAAGCATACTCTTCTTCACTATTCAAATAGACCAAAATATCATTAATAAATACTACAATGAATTTATCAAGAAGGGTTTGAAAATGCAATTCATTAGGTCCATAAAGGCCATAGGGACATTAGTTAGCCTAAATGACATAACTACTTGTAATAACCATAACGAATCTAGAATGTTATGTTTAGGATGTCTTCTTTTCAAATTTTCAATTGATGGTAGTTAAATCGTAGATCAATTTTTGAAAAATATTGAGAGCCTTGTAACTGATCAAATAGATCATCAATCCTCTGTAAAGGATATTTATTCTTAATGGTAACTTTGTTTAGCTATTGATAATCAATATACAACTATAACATTCTATCTTTCTTCTTCACAAACAACATCGACACTCCCTATAGTGATGTACTAGGCTATATAAAACCCTTATTTAACAAATTTTACAATTATTTCTTTAATTTTTTTAAACTTTGCCGGTGCCATTCTATAAAGGGTAATAGATATTAAATCTACTCCTAGAATCATCTTAATAGTAAATTTAATTTCTTGATCTAGTGGCAACTCGAGTAAGTCATCTAGAAAAATATCAAGAAATTCTTTTACTACAGGAACTTGATCTATGGTCACTTTATCTTTGTTAGGTTTCTTTACTGAAGCTATCCACACGACACATCCTTTACTTGCTAGTTTTATAATTTTAGTACATGACATGAAGGTAGGCATTTTCTTTTTCACTTGAAAGATTTGGGTTCCGCCATCTTCTATTTGATATGTGACTGTTTTATGATAATAGTCTACACGGGTATGATACTTAGATAGCCAATCCATCCCTAAAATAATATCATAATTTATCATTTCCAACACAATCAAATTGATTACAGTGGGTGATTATTGATTTAAACTATAAAATTATTTATGCCTTAGGTTGTTAGCATCATCTCGCCTATTGATGTATTTACCGCTAAGGGTTCCTCTAAATCCTTTAATAGCTTTAAAAGTTTCATTACTAAAGCTTTAAACATAAACAAATATGTAATGTTAGGATTAAATAATACTTTTATGAGAAAGGTTTTAACTAGTACTGACCCTATTACTATTATATTAAAGGCTTAGGCTTCCTGGCATGCATAGCATATACCCAAGCTTGTGTTCCTATAGGTTCCTTTCCCACATTCTTCCTCCCAAGTGTTGTTGATTGTTTTGCTAACATTGTATTTTGAGGAGGGTACATGTTAGGAGCCACAATATTGCTACCTTGTTATGTAGTTAGGCATTCAAATGCTCAGTGCCCTTGTTGTCTATATCTAAAATAGGATCCACATGGTCTAAAGTGGCTAAAGTTACATTGTAGGCATTGAACAGGCCTATTAGATGGTGGAAGGGGAGGATAAACTTGACTAAAGGTATCAAATCTACTTCTAGATCTATTATCAAGCACTCTTCTTAAGAATCTTATTCAATTTGTTTTGCTCTTACTAGTCTGCTCACTTTTGGTTAATACATTCTGTGTGGATGACTTTTTCCTGATGTTCCTACTGCTTCCCACTCGAAACTTTATCTTTTCCCAGCTTGTTTCCTAATTTTTTCTTTCCCAACACGTATTGTAACTCCCTTTCTTATCAACACCTTAATCCTCGTTAAATAGATAATTATTGCATACTAATTTGCCTTCTACTTTAAGCTAGCTCACAATACCTCAAATATCTGGATCTCATACAATACAGGCAAGGGTCATGTCTTTATACAGAAAGTTCAATTTACAAGAATATGCATCCATCATTTACAATATCACCAACCACATAATCATTTATAATACAACTTCAAAACTCTACTCTCCTTTGTTAAGAGGGTCTCTAGAAGCATCACCTGGAATGGTTAGTATAATACAGAAAACATAAGAAACAGAGTTTTCCAGTAGCTAGCTATCACTTTAAAAATATATTGAGTCATTCCAGATCCTTAAGCAAATAAAACATACATTTCAAATAATTAATCATTTGTCATCTCATTCCATACCATTGTAAGAAATGTGCGTCACACATAGCAATCAACAAGCCCATTCAAGGACTCATATAATTATCTAGATGGCCACCACAGATAATCGTACCTAGGCCTCAGCACAGATTTTACTGTCTTCCCGGGGTAAATGGGCCGTAGCCTCACATACAGATTTTCACTGTCTTCCCGAGGTACTTGAGTCATAGGTACCGCACACAGTAATTTCATTACCATCCCGGGAAAAACTCGGGTCATAGGCCTTACACATACAGTATTTGACTGTCTTCCCGGGGTGTGCACACAACTATTTCATACACATTCCATATAATGGCAAAATATACCGAAAATCATGTAAATAGAAAACAGAGCTTAAGGATAAAGCTAGCTATCTTTTATAAGCTTCCAATGTGATGTTTCCTTTGCCCTCGCTTAACAACTTCTTTATACTTCCTCTTGCCTTTCCAAGTTGTCACTCCTTAGTCTATACAAATACACATCATAGTTCTTATTAGAACATCATCACTTTCCTTAAACCTCATGTATTCTTTACTTCCTCCACTTAAATAAATGCATACTTAGATGTTCTATATCTTGTTTTCAGGCCTTGAAATGACACATATGAACATTAGAAAAGGATCCGAAAGTAAAACCATGCAAAACGTGAAGAATTAAAGCCAAAATATTCACTTAACAAAGAACACGGGGGTCCCATACCCCGTGTTCAGGGTCGTGTTTCTTACTGGATGGCTTCGAGGCTTCATTGGCCTACTTAGAGAAGAACACGGGGGTGAACATGTGCCGTGTTCTACCCCGTGTTCAGAACATGGGGTACAACATGGGCCGTGTTCTACCCTATATACATTACTGATCTGCCTTCGAAAAAAAACACGGGGTACAACATGGGCCATGTTCTACCCTGTGTACATTACTGATCTTCCAAAAATACATTGAATGGCTAAATCTCCTTCCTTCTTTTCCATATTCATGGTTTTGGCTTCTCAAAAGGGAAGCTTCACACACACACTTTCATAATTCAAAATTTCATCTTCCATAGGCTTTATAATTCATAAGAATTATTCTACCTTCATCAATTTAGCCAAATTCCAAACAAATCATGCCAATACCACACATGCACCATTATGCCTCTAAAACCCAAGTGTGTACATCATGGTTTCTTGTTGTTTTTACACCAAACCAGAGCCATAGATCAACATAACAACATCCAAAACACCATTAGACATGTTCAAACCATCCAAAACTCCATGGTCAACCACCTTTGACCATACCAACATCAAGATTTCAAGAAACTAAGAAGAGTACATTAAAGAGCTTTTGGAGGAGAACATTTTTACCTCTTGGTGCAACTTGAAAATCCTCACTTAGAGCTCCCCAAACTTGATCAAACTTGAGCTTTTCTTCAATCTAAACACACCAATGGATAGAGCTTGATGAGAAGAGTAACTTTCCCTTCTACACCTTAGCTTAAATCTTACTATTTTTAGGTGAAAAAGCTAAGAGAAAATTTTCTCTCTCTTCCTTTTCTCTCTCTCACATCTTAAGCTTCTTTCATGGAGGTTTCTGTAGCTTTTAGGGGAAATGGAGAAGAAGGTAGAGTTTTCATGAAGCTTCTAGGGGCATTTTGGTCCTTTTTGAGATTTCCAAGGGTATTTTAGTCCTTTTTCACCAATTAGTAAGGCTATTCTTGCCATTTTTTCCTACTAATGACACTTGTCATGTGTCTATTGGTCAAACTAATTAAAATCACATATTGCACCCCAAAATCTTGGTTATTCATATTAGATCCCAAATCCTTGGTTATTTACACTTAAACCACACTCAATTTTGCACTTTTGCAATTTAGTCCATAGGGTTTCTGTCTGTTTAAAATTTCTTACACTGTCAGACTTAGATAACTTCCCTTTTTAGGATTTTCTAACCTCCTCTGATCATTTATACTGTTTAGGAAAATTAATTCTTTTCCTACTATCCTTTTTCCTTCAAAAATTCGTTTACCTTTACACTCAATTCCTTTTGACTTAAGATTCACCCACTAAGCTAATTCAAACGTGCTCTTCGTTTCTACAGCCTCAAAATTTAGAGATTCAAATGATAGAATAAAAAAAAATTTGGGACATTACACATATCTTAGCTTTGATCGCTTAATTTAAAGCTTGTTTGTATGTCATGGTATCAGAAACATCCACTTGATCAAAAAAGTAGTCATTAAGACCATTTACAAATCAGGTCACCCTAGCTTTCTCAGTAGGCACTAAATGTTCAGTATACTGAGATAATCATGTGAATTAGGCATCATATTGTGTAACTGTCATAGACTTTTAAACTAATCCCTCAAATTCACAAGCCTTCGCTTCTTGAACACTCAAGGGTAGAAACCTATCCATAAACTATGTTTGAAATTATCGCCATGTAATTAATCCTCACTGCCATGGTAATGGGTTTGATGTTGTGGATATACCAAAAATGAGCAAGATCCTCTAGTTGATAGCCTACTAATTCTATCATCATATTTTCATCACAACCAATCAATCTGCAAGCCCTTTCAATTTAATCTATGAATTGGTAAAGATCTATGATAGGATCTATACCATTCGTATTTTAGAGGATTTAATTTTTAAAATTCATGGACTATTTGTAATCTTTTCTTTAGAGGCAATAATAGGGCTTGCTGTTAGGTGGTGATTCTAAGGGTGTAGCAAGAGAATTCTAATCTTGATCCAGAAATCTCTCTAATGTCTGTTGTAACCTTATAGCCTATGCCAAAGCTTTAAGCTATTCTTGCCCTAACCTCTGAAGGTTTTCTAGGGGTACATTTATAGATGCCTTATTTTTTGGCATTTTTGGATGTGCTCTAGTAGGTCAGTGAGGTACCCTAGGCTGAGTTTGTCTCTTCCAAGCCATATCAATCTAAAATAACTTTAATAAGCAACTATTATTATTTCTAAAGAAAAGATTAAAAAATGCCTATAATTTCCATATATTTGCAGCAATTGATACTTGCTTCCTTCATGAAGCTTCCCAATTCCCCAGGTTATAACTAAGCCCCTATAGACTTTGTTACAACCAATTATTGGCATTCAGGATCATGCTCTGATACCAACTTTGTCACGATTCATCTCATGGCTATCATAACCAATGTAAAGATATAAAGATACCTAATTAGTACTAGTATCCTAAATAAATATCTTTACAAACTTTTAGCCTATAAAAGAATATATGTGAGAGATGATTATAAAAAGAAAAAGAAAGTAATAGCATTTTAAACATCCTTAAAAAAATGATAAAGAAAAGGATATTTTTAAGGAAAAAGATAAAGATAAAGAGGAAAGGAAATGGCTTCAATGGCAAGGCAAATTTTTTAAAATGTACAAAAAGAAAGGAGGTTCCAAATTAAGAGTACTTTAAAAAAGAAATCACAATTAAAAAGAAACAAGCAACTTACCATTAACTTACTTTGAATGCAATAAATTAAGTCACATGAAAAGTGACTGCCTAAAGTTCAAAAGGAAATATCAAAAGAGGCTTACAAAGAAGAAATCAATGATGACTACCTAAGATGATGAAGAAAACTTATCCAAGAATAAACAAGAAGAAAAGAATGAGCTAGGTGAAATTGCAAACTTTGGTTTATGACTAATAGCCAAGACAATTAGGTAAGTGATGATGAAATCGAATAAGCTAAATGAATCCTTTGAGAACTTGATAGAAGAATTTCACGAAGTTTTAAAAAAGCATTCTAAAAATTGAAAAGGAAAATCAAGCTTTACCCAAAGAACTTGATTATCTTAAAAATGAAAAACAAACTGACTTCTTTGGAAGAAGAAGAAGAAAAAGATCATGTTCTTGAAACCTTTAAAAAAGAAAATTGAATTGTAAAAGAATAAAATCATTTCTTGATAAAAGTTATTGAGTCTCAAATGAAGATAAACAAGCTCATGAATCTTCAGAAAAAAAGAATCAAGTTTTAACAAAATGAACAAATCTTTCAAAGAAAGAAAGTAAAGTTTTGACAAATAACAAAAGGAATTTGAAAATTGAAAATAACAAGATGAAATCTAAATTAGAGAATTAATTTTCCAATCTTAGAAGGAAAAATGATTTGCTAAAAAGGAATATTAATTCTCCAAAAAAAATGACATTGCTAAATTTGTCAAAGGAAAGATAATCTAGATACTCTTCTAAGTATTCAGAGATATTATTTAGAAAAATAAAGATTAGGATACTTTCATAATCATTGTAGCAAGTTTTACAAAAATATTTTTATGAAAGCTACTTACTCATCAAGTCTTAAAGTCATTTATGATTATTGTGGAATTGAAGGACATTTGTTATCCTCTTACTTTAAAAGAAAAAGGTCAATTATGAGGATAAATCATCTAGGGTTACCACAACAGCAACCATAGTTACCAAAAGAACAAAATTTTGAAAAGAAAGGAGCAACTAACCCCTAAGGACCTAAAAAAATTCAAATACCTAAAAAAATGCAATCTTATGTTGTACATGTGTCTTAAAATCACAATAGAAAATTATAATTTTTGGATAGTGATTATTCAAGACACATGACCAGAGATTGAAGTAAGTTTACCTCCTTCAAGCTTATTAATGGTGAAAATATGGAACTCAATGATAATACACAATGTAAGATCATTAGCATTGGTAAAACATGTATGGATTTTACTTCCATTAATAACATTAGTTTGGTTAATGGTTTGAAGCATAACCTTCTAGGCATTAGCCAAATTTGTGACAAAGATTATAAGGTTATTTTGAATCTTTTCATTGTATTATTCAAGACAAAAAGGAAAATAAGATTTTTTTTATTGGGAAAAGAATTAACAATGTTTATGTTTCGAACATGCAAGACATCTCTTTAAACTTTTTAAAATGTCTTGCATCCATAAATGATGAAAGTTAGTTATAGCATAGAACATTTAGTTGTATCAAAATGCATCTCATTTCAAATCTTTCCAAGAAAGCTAAAATTGATTTTGAAAAAGATATATAAGTGATGCATGTCAACAAAACAAACAATTGAAATCATTGTTCCAAGCCGTAAATGTGATAGTAACTTCTAGACCTTCAAAACCCCTACATATGTACTTGTTTGGTCTAACCAAAATGTAAAGCTTATGAGGAAAAAGGTATAGTTTAGTTATTATTGATAATTATTCTAGATCTACATAAGTTTACTTTCTTGCACATAAAGATAATACATTTAAAATATTTGAAAATTTTTATGAGAATTTAAAATGAAAAAGGTATTTGCACAGCGAATATTAGAAGTGATCATAGCGATGAAATTGAAAATCAAAGGTTTGAAAAATTTTTTTGAAAGCAATGGTATTAGCTTTAATTTCTCTTGTCCAAGAACACCCTAACAAAAATAGGGATATGGAAAGAAAGAATAGAACTTTAAAAAATATGGCTAAAAACATAATTTGTGAAAATAATTTTCCAAAATACTTTTAGGCTGAAGATATAAACACTTCTTGATATATCTTAAATAGATACTTCATAAGACCAATTTTGAAGAAAACTCCATATGAGTTATGGAGAGGTAAAAAACATAACATTGATTATTTCCATGCTTTTGGATGCAAATTCTTTACCTTAAATAAGGGAAAAGATAACCTTTGCAAAATTTGACTTAATGAGTAATGAAGGAATTTTTGTTAGATACTTTAAAATAAGTAAAGCTTATAGAGTATAAAATAAAAGAACCCTTTCTATAGAAGAATCTATGCATGTTGTATTTAATGAAACTAATAAGTCTTCTCTAAGATAGCAACTAGATGATGATGATCAAATAATCTCAAATGAGTAAGGATTGAAAGAGCAAGCAGAACTAGACAATATTACTTAAATTGATGTTCAAGTTTTAGAAGAACAAAGAAGTTACTCTTTTAGATAAAATGAAAGATGCCATAAAGATAATCACCATCACTTTTCTTTAAAGTAATTGTGGTTATAAACATTACGTTTCCCTATATGTTAATGAAAAAATGCTTATTCTTCAAGATAAAAATGTGCATCATTGACAGCTATATTGATAATCTAGTGTAGTTTTTATATAGGTCATTGTTAAAAAATATTGGGTTACAGAGGTTATATTTTTAAAAAAATAGAAAAATAATATCAATTTTTTTATTATTATTGACGTTTAAAGGTATTCAACTTGTAATAAATATTTTCCAACCTATAACTTGTAATAAATATTTACTAACTTAAATTAAATACTAAGCACATACAACATCAATTTTTATTTAATAACGACTTATATTGATTTTTATTTTATCTATAAATTTCTCTTTCATTTCATCTTTTTTTAGGTGGAATAAGAGGACAGCAACCTTGTTTTTGCTACATTTAAAAAAAATGAATTTTATAATCATTAGCATCCCATCAGATCATGGTTATTTTCTACCCTTAAATAGTTTAGGTGGCAAAAGATATTCATGGTTTGATATGACTATCATGATCATAAAATTCAAAGCTTTTCTAAATGTGTAACATTAATAAGTGTGTTATCCCTATATTTCACCCAATATTGTAAAGATTGTGTGGCTAATATCTATATAATCTAATAGGACTTTAACATAAGGAAAACATTATGTTGTAAACTATATTGATTTTAATTTGGGATTATATAGTGATTATGCTATAAATTGTGATGATGATTAAGTGTAATTTTTATTTAGGTCATTGTTAGAGAAATGTCATGATGCATTTTTATAAAAGGAAATTAACTTAAACAAGGTCACTTATTTATTGAAAATAATTGTCATAATAATTCATCAATAGTTTACATAATATCTAACTATTTCAATTATTGTGACTATTTATCAATAATTTACACAACATCCAATAATTTGCTTTTGACCTATAAATAAGGCTTTCCCCCTCTATGTTAAGGAAACACATTTAGGAATATCAAGAAAATCATGAAGATAAGTTCCAAAGTGATGATAAATTAGTGTTTGTTATCCTCATATAATATAAATTTTGTATCTATTGATCATAAAGGGCTTAATTGTTTCATTTGCTATAAGTCTCTGCTAGTCCTTATGTTTTAATGTGAGAATTTACATGTTGCTTGTTCTATATGCTATTTGAAACTTTATTACACATGAGCAAGAAGGATGCTCATTTTTGCATTGAAATATAGATGGCCTAAGAGGTTTATGGCATAATGAAGCAATCAAGCACCTTAAGATCAATAAATACAAATTTGAATTAATTTTATTCTGATATTGTTGTCTTTATTAATTTTGAAATAGTAACATTTTATCTAGGAAGTCAAAATAAATTGGTAATTCCATATCAATTTTATTATACAATTAACATGCAAAAGTGAAGTTATAATTAGGCTTAAGACATAGGCTTTAATTTATAACTAATATGGAATATTAAATGAGACTATTTTTCTCTCCTCAAAACTTATGAAAGACAAAGGCAGGGGTTAAAATTGGAAACCTATCCCAAGCACCAAATTATAGATTTATATTATAAAAAGAGCCTTACAAGATGATTAACTAATCAATTTTTCTTTGTTAGTAAGAAGTATGCTATGATTCCTTCACAAAGAAAATCATATTTGCTTGAGTTCGACCATTAGTTCACTCTTATTTCCAACCTCATCTAAACATTAAGGTTTGATTCTCCTCTAGATTATTTATTATGTATTATGTTAATTTGCTTGAATTTTTTGTTTCTAATTTCATTGTATAAGGTTTTGGTTAATATAGGTTTCTTAAAGAAAATGTGGTGTATTTCTTCCTTACATGAGCAATTTAAACAATATATAATACCACCCAAGTTTAATGGCATAAGCTATGTAATAAATTTCTCTCTAACAAAATTTTATTTTATTAACATTTGACCTACAACATCAGTTCTAATGTCCTTATGCCCTTGTTTTACCATGTGGAATTCATAAGTATTTCTGTCAATAAGTATGTCATTATTGAAGGAGAACATATGTTCCTTCTTAGTACTTAAAGGTATTATTTCTAGTTTTTGAAACTTTATTATATTATATATCTTCTATGATTTAGACCTAATTAAATGTATCAATCTTCATTTTTTTCAAGTTTATTATATTTAGAATATTAATATTGACTATAGAAACATTAAGATATGACTTGAATATTGCTATTAGTACCTATATTTTAATATGAGATGTTGGATTATGTAATTAGGTTATGTAGTAATATGAGTTACAAGATTTTTAATTAGGTTCAAGTGCTTGTTTGAGGGAAGCAAGATCTAGGAGAATTCTCAATGATTTTAAAAAAATGTAAATAACATTAATTATTTAAAAAAATCACATTTTAATCTTCAATTATCAATATTGGTTACTAAATCAAATCGATGTCATATTTCATTTATTGAGCATTATACTACAACTAAACATGTTAGTTTTATTGTAAATAAAACAATATTATTACAAATATTCAACTCAATTTGAGAATTGACACTAGATTTATGGATTTACAATGAGGCCTATATGTACATCAAGTAGGAACAAACATCAAAACCTCAAAACAATCCATGTTAAAAGGTAATACTATAGTTATGTCCATGAGATTACTAATCGAAGTCATTTGTATTTTAGCAATCTTTTGATTATCATTAGAAAGCATTGTAGATGTAACTCAATAGATCCTGTGCCCTTTTTGCCTGAGCCATGCTTTAGATGAAGGTGAAGATGGTAAGAAAATGTAATCCAATGTACATTGATAAGGTTTCCATCTAGTAGCTCCTAAGATTTAAGGAATTCAATGTCACTTGTATATAACTTTAGTTTAGATAAGTTTGTGTCATTTTCTTTGATTAAATATAAATTAATTCAACCACTATCTAAATAGAAGTTTAGCTCACGTTAATCTTTTTACAAGTAGTGTTATGATCAATAGTCATTAGTGAATGCTCAATATGGATTCCTAGCTCTATATCAACCTAATGCTAAGTTTCAAGATAACAATAAGTTGAAGGAGACCTATATTATTGATGCTTTACATGATGATCCTAAGAAAACCTATTACATTATATCGTATCATGAAGTGTAAAACTCAATTATGTGATAGTTATGATTTTTTTTGCTGAATAGATTTTGATAATTTATGCCATTATATTGCAAGCACCATTGGATTCTTATAGTGTTAGTCTCGAAAAGGAAGGTTGGCTTCTTGTTAGATCCTTTGGTAACAAAAGTGCAATTCAAATTGAAAAAATGCATGGATGGAGCACTGCGTGTTGTATGCAAAAAGAATGTGTAATTGGAAATGAAAAATGAAAAACTAACATAGGAAAAAGTGAAAGTACATTTCTTAAGTAAGATGTTACATGCTACAAATGGAAGTTTGTGTGTCAATGGAATCAAATTGACCTCCTATTTTGCTATAATGCCCAAGACAGCCTAACAATGTGAAGCGTAGCTATCATGTCATGGGCTACATGCACAATATGATACATGGTCATAAAAGCCTAACTAAGATAATCATTATATTATTTATAACTTATCACATGCTTAAGTAACTAAATTGGTCTAAATGGTAATATGTTAATTATGTAAAAATTGTAGTACTTTAGGGACAACCCCAAACTATACACTCAAGAAAAGCTTAATGAAATAAGAGAACTTTAGGCAAGGTATTTCATTAACTTAGGAGTTAAACTACTTTGAATGGCTTTAGGAATTTCTAAATATAACCACTAGTTTTAATTAACTTATTATAAACTACTTAATGATAGTGCTTTAGTTGTAAATAACTTATTGTAACTTGTTGCATTTTAAAGTATAAATAAGAGTTTAGAAACTTGATATAGAAGCTAGCTCCTATAATTAGTTTTACTATTGTCGATTTCTATCTAACCTTGCAGTTATTGTCAATTCCAATCCTTTTACA
The DNA here is from genome assembly GCA_020226215.1 of Sindora glabra. Taxonomy (NCBI): domain Eukaryota; kingdom Viridiplantae; phylum Streptophyta; class Magnoliopsida; order Fabales; family Fabaceae; genus Sindora; species Sindora glabra. The sequence continues at coordinate 16,033,649 of CM035229.1, read as the reverse complement.
CAATTGTCAATTAGTTATTATTGATTTTATTTTAAGAGTTATTAATTAGTTATTTTTTATTGGGGCTTTAAAAAATATTATAAATAAAATGATATTGATCATTTTACTAAAAATTAATGGCTTTTATATTATGATGTCAATTATTTATAAATAAACTAATGTCATCAAGTTTCTAAGTAGGTAGACATCATTATCATTTAAACATAAGTTTGTTTTTAATATTTGAAGACTAAATATTACAACATTGGTTATTATAAAAACATTAATGTCATTTAGTTTATTAATTAGACAACATTATTATTTGTTAAACGTCTATTTTTATTACTAGCCAACATCTTAACTTTTATCATCTTCTGCCCCCTAAAACATGTAAAACACTAGCACCAATTGCAAATTTTATCATACAACATTTCCAATCATAAAATGATTCTTTTTCTAATGAAGTATGCTCCATTTCCAACCTGAAAATGATTCTTTTTAATTTGGTATTTTTACTCACTAATTTTTTTAGGAATAAGGCTCTCTATAATTTGATTTCTAGTTTTATCATTCACCATATTTTGTGGCTTTTCATTTTAATGCAACTTTTATAGGTTTGTACAAGCTAGAAATTTAATTTTATTCATCTTTTTTAGCATTCAATCTATATATTTATAAAAAAATGTGTGATATCATACATCAAATTTTAATGAATATCTAATGCATTTGTAGGTTTTGGATTCAAGGGTGTTTTTCTAAGAAATGTGAATTCTTATATTAAGCAACAGGTAGCAAGACAATATTCAACAAAGCACACATCTCTAATTAAGATACTATATATAACCTTTCACAGTTTTTAAATCACTAGTACTAAGATTTTGTATTGTAATAGGAGATATTGTATTCTATTTCTAGTTAGGATGTTTTGTAAGGCATAATACAAGGGAAATAAGGGAGAACTAGCGAAAAAGGTTAAGGTTGGGAAGAAAGATCTAAAATGGAGTAATTGGAAGAGGAGGTTAGATTTGGGAGCAGACATAACATACCACATCGATTATAAATAGAAATTAAAGAGGTATAACTAACATTAAACATCAAGTGTCTATAAAAAATCAATGTTGAATATTTTTCCCATTGTGATAGCAAATAAAACGACACTAATTTTTTCAATATAATAACTGACATTATTGTTATTTTTTGCAATAGTTATAAAATTAACATTAAATCTAATATACAATGACGCTAGATTAAATGTCAGTCAAAAATTAATATTTAATCTTCTAAACAACCAACGTTAATTAGTTATCCTATAATAGTGATAATATTTAATATATATTTTATATAATACTTATTCTATTTATTATATACCTAGTAAAATAATATTTATTATAATTTTTAAATAGTGATGATAAAAAGTTAAAGATGTTATTAGTTAACTTAAGTTAGGGTAATTTTATAATTTTATCTATAAAAGACATGGGAAGTTATTTTTACTAGGGACTTGGTTAAGTAACTTGTGTAATGTCCCAAATTTTCAATTTTATCATTTGAATCTCTAAATTCTGAGGCCGTAGAAACGAAGAGCACGTTTGAATTAGCTTAGTGGGTGAATCTTAAGTTGAAAGGAATTAAGTGTAAAGGTAATCGAAATTCTGAAGGAAAAAGGGTAGTAGGGAAAAGAATGTATTTTCCTAAATAGTATAGATGATTAGAAGAGGTTAGAAAACCCTAAAAAGGGAAGTTGTCTAAGTCTGACAATATAAGGAATTTTAAACAGACAGAAACCCTATGGACTAAATTGCAAAAGTACAGAATCGGGTGTGGTTAAAGTGGAAATAACCAAGATTTTAGGGTGTGATATGTGATTTTATTTAGTGTGGTCAATAGACACATGACAAGTGTGGCCAATAGACACATGCCAAGTGTGGCCAATGGACTTATGGACAAGTGTCCTTATTAGAAGAAAATGGCAAGAATGCCCTTGAAGCTTCATGAAAGCTCCTTCTTCTCCATTTCTCCTAAAAGCTACAAAAATCTCCATGAGAGCAAGCTTAAAACGTGCAGGAGAGAGAGAGAAGAGAGAGAAAGTTTCTTTTGGCTTTTTCACCTAAAAATAGTGAGATTTAAGCTTAGTGGTAGAAGGGAAAGTTGCTCTTCTCATCAAGCTCTATCCATTGGTGTGTTTAGATTGAAGAAAAGCTTAAGTTTGATCAAGTTTGGGGAGCTCTAAGTGAGAATTTTCAAGTTACACCAAGAGGTAAAATTGTTCTCCTCTAAAAGCTCTTTATTGTGCTCTTTTTAGTTTCTTGAGATTTTGATGTTGGAGTGGTCAAAGGTGGTTGACCATGGAGTTTTGGATGATTTGAACATGTCTAATGGTGTTTTAGATATTGTTATGTTGATTTATGGCTTTGGTTTGGTGTAAAAATAGCAAGAAACCATGATGTACACACTTGGGTTTTAGAGGCATAATGGTGCATGTGTGGATTTGGCATGATTTGTTTGGAATTTGGTTAAAATGATGAAATTAGGATGATTCTTATGAGTTATGAAGCTTATGGAAGATGAAATTTTGAGTTATGAAAGTGTGTATGAAACTTCCCTTTTGAGAAGCCAAGGGGAGAAGGAGGTTTAGCCATGTAAATTGTGTTTTTGGAATATCAGTAATGTACACGGGGTAGAACACGGCCCATGTTTAACCCCGTGTTCTTTTACGAAGGCTGATCAGTAATGTACATGGGGCAGAACACGGCCCATGTTGTACCCCATGTTCTGAACACGGGGTAGAACACGGCCCATGTTCAACCTCGTGTACTTTGTCAAGTGAACATTTTGGCTTTGATTCTTCATGGTTTGCACGGTTTTGCCTCCGGATCCTTTTCTAGTGCTCATATGTGTTATTCCAAGACTTGAAATCAAGATATAGAGCATCTAAGTATGCATTTATTTAAGTGGAGGAAGTAAAGAATACATGAAGTTTAAGGAAAATGATGATGTTCTAATAAGAACTATGATGTGTATTTGTATAGATTAAGGAGTGACAACTTGGAAAGGTAAGGGGAATTGTAAAGAAGTTATAAGTGAGGGCAAAGGAAACATCACATTGGAAGCTTTTAAAAGGTAGCTAGCTTTATCCTTAAGCTCTGTTTTCTATTTACATGATTTTCGGTATACTTTGCCATTATATGGAATGTGTATGAAATAGTTGTGTGCACACCCCGGAAAGACAGTCAAATACTGTGTGAGTAAGGCCTATGGCCCGAGTTATCCCCGGGATGGTAATGAATTTACTGTGTGCACACCCTGGGAAGATAGTCAAATACTGTGTGAGTAAGGCCTATGGCCCGAGTTATCCTCGGGATGGTATGAAATTGTTGTGTGCGGTACCTATGGCTAGACACCTCGGGAAGATAGTGTGGAACTGTGTGTGTAAGGCCTATGGCCCGAGTTCACCCCGGGAAGACAGTGAATTGCTGTATGAGGTCTAGGTACGATTATCTGTGATGGCCATCTAGATAATTATATGAGTTCTTGAATGGGCTTGTGGATTGCTATGTGTGATGCACATTTCCTACAATGGTATGGAATGAGATGATAAATGATTGATTGATTTCGAAATATACGTTTTATTTGCTTAAGAATCTGGAATGGCTTGATATGTTTTTATGGTAATAGCTAGCTACTGGGAAACTCTGTTTCTTATGTTTTTGTATTATTACTAACCATTCCAGGTGATGCTTCTAAAGGCCCTCTTGACAAAGGAGAATAGAGATTTGAAGATGTATTAAGAATGATTGTATAGTTGTTAATTTTGTAAGTGATGGATGTGAAGTTGAACTTGTTGTATAATTACATAACCCTTGCCTATATTATTTGAGATGCAGAATATTCATGGTATTGTGAGTTAGCCTAGAGTAGAAGGCAAATTAGTATGCGTTAATTATCTGTTTAGCGAGGATTAAGGTGTTATTAAGTAAGAGAGTTTACAACTTGTCATGGTTTATAGGAAGTAGAACTTCCCATATCGCCTATTAGTAATCAATCAAATAACTCAAAAAATTCCTATTTTTGGATGGTTGCATGTTCCATACTACTTCTGTGAATCAAACAAGTTGTTATTATGGCTACAACTTTCTATGTTGCCCTCCAAAGAGTTAGTAGAACATGAAGGAAACTACAACTTGTATGAAAAACCATCAGAAAAATAAAGGAAACTATAACCTAGTGAAGTGACGATAATGAAAACAAGATCACAAGAAGTAAAATAATGAAGGAGGTAAGGGAGCATAGGCCTAAATTTCTTTATTTTAAATTTTAAATTTTTTATTTTTACTTAATTAATTTTTAATTTAAATTAAATATACAAGTTTTTTCTAATGTAGAAAAATTTAATAAGATGGCACGATATAATTGATTTTAGTGAAAAATATATTGACCTCTTTAAGTTTTAATAATCTTACATGAACAACTCTTCTACTTTCAAAACCTACACAGAATTCTCTTGAAATATAAAATATTGCTGCACTTATATCAAAATTTAAAATTTTATTTAATAAAAAGATGATAAAAATATTATTATAGATTTAAATCTAATAATATACACCTGAAAACTCAAATTCTAGTCAATTAGTCTGGTGTGGTAGGGGTGCTTTTAATCTTTCCTACATATGGAACAAAAGTTTAGGCATACACAATAGAGGGTGGTCCGTCAGCTACACTCTGATAACTAAGTTAGTAAAAATGTAAATAAAATAGTATATGAAATTGTCTCATAATTTGTGAAGGCATATTTAAGGTCCTTTTATAAGATCATTATTATTAATAAGTAGACTAGAAATCTGACAAACTTAGAGTCCTCTTTATTATGTTCAGTCTTTAGACATGATGAAAAGTCTTTAACCTATATATGGGCTAATGGTAGATATTTGGGTAAGATCCTTGCTAATTAGATTAAGCCATAAGTCAATGCTAACTAGATTAACTTGAGTTAAGTGCTTAAATAGTATTCAACTATCATAGTATGGCATGTATCTATGATGCCCATGTTCAACCATTAACTAGGTTTAACTCGTTAAGGAATTTTGGTTATTGTCACTTGCCCCCTTTCTTCCTATAGGATCATGGTGATGTCAATTGGAATCTACAAAAAGGTTATCCACTCAACTAATGATATAAGAATTGTTCTAGATGAAATGTTAATTTAGTTTCATTCTTTGCCACTTTAATAGGGATATTAGGGCTTATAAGGCCATATGGTCGAATGCCTCAAACAAATAAGACTATGCTATAAAGCTTAGTATGTTTTGTAAATAACAACCCCTTATTGATAGTGATGATTCTAAATGAACCATAAGAAAATGGCATTTAAAGTTCATGTGTTTTTATTATTCATAAGCACTAATTCCTACATTTGATATTAATGTGACTACTTATAAGGATTATCATCCTAGCTATCATTTCCTATTGATCATAAGCATTAAATGAGGAAAACTATTTACCTTATGCTTCTTTTAGAATTGTGATCCTAATTGTTCATCCTTTTCTCATCTATCAGATGGAAAAAATCATCTAGTTTCCAAGATCTTAACTTTTGCATCTAGTTGTTTAATTTCTTAAATGTTTTTCTTTAAAACAAATCTTATCCAATCAAGAGAAAAGGATCTATACCCTTTTTTAATCTCTTTTATTCACTTTTGGATTGTAGTCTAATTCACCTTTTTCGCATTTGCAATAATTTTTATGTGAATTCATCTTTCCTCAAGATCTTTCACAAGCATCTTGTGGATCTTTATTGATATTCACCTTTAAGTATGTTTCACTTTACTATGATACTCTTCTTTTCATGTGTTTGAATTTATGTCATCTTTTATTGATTATAGTTACTTTTGAATGATTTTTTAGTTATGCATTTTCATGTTTTCTAAAAAAGTGTTGAGACATACATTTCATCTAAACTATTTGATTTAAATGATTGTCACGAACTTGGCTATTTTTTGTTTATGTTTTAGATGAACGGTTATATCCTTTTCCTTATTTTTAAGATTCCATTTGAACAACTCCTAGCCTTCAATTTATTTCTTTGAAGGTTCTTCATTATTTAATGTCCTCTTTACCTTATTATGCTCTTAAAATTTATTTAATTTTGTCTAGCTCTTTACATTTATCTTTAAGTTCTATAGACCGGATGCCTTATCATGTTACTTTTTAGTTCATTTCCATTATTTTCTATTCACTTTTAGAAAATCATCCATACCTTTCTCAATTAAAGATTAACTAATTAGCTATAATTTTATCATGCCACTTACCATTGTCATGGTCAATCAATTTCATATTGCATGAACTAAAAATCTTACTTCTTACCTAATGAATTTCTTAGGATTTAAAGTAGATTCACATTAATATGAAGAACATCTAAGCCTATGGTCGATGGGCTAACCTTGATGTTATTGCTTAACTTTAAAGGAACTGCTTAATTATGACCTACATAGGTATTAAGTTTCTTCTAATGAAGGAATATGAGCATGCTAATAGTTATGACATGAGCTTGTTCTTTTTGTTTTATAATGACATTATCCATTGGGTTAGTATTTCTCCACCTTTTTTGAATTTTCAACAACATGTGTTAAGGTACTTGAATGTTTGTCCAACCCCACTAATGTGTAATGCTTTGTATTTCCTCACCTTTTTAAAATTTTTGCAATAAAATAAAAGAAAATTCTTATAATTCCAATATTTTCTCCTACTTTTTTACCTTTTCCTACCAAAGAAATAATGGGTGGACTCACATCATACAATAGATTGATTAAATACTATTTTTTAATATGATTTCTACTGTAAAAGGTTGGAAAATTAATTTTTTAAGTACAAATGGTGAGTGATACCAAGCCATGCTAGATTTTTAATAGCAAACAACTTTACTCAATCTAATGGGTAAAAGGACATAAGCACTTTGCTCCTCAAAAACTTCAAAGTTTTAATTCTAAAGATTAGGATATGATTATTTAGCTTTTATCCTGTGTTCATGAGAGACTAGTTGATAACAACTTGTTCATAGTATGTATTTATTTACTTCTATATAAATGTTTCTTTCTAATTAACTATTATCTCCTTTTTGTTTTGTAGAGCAATGGTTAAGCATTAGTGATTTTGACATTCTTTCCTTTATTATGGAACTTATTCAAGTGAAACTTATGCAAAAAACTTATATGGAAAAAGGGAAAGAAAAAAAAGGCTAGTTCAACAATGATAACTTAAAAATAGGAACTATATTTGATTGAAAATGCTCTATTACTTTAGTGACTCAAAAATTTCCTAAAGGTTAAGTTCTATGAGACATTCCACCTTTTGTTAGTTAAATAAAGTTTACTTCCAAGAAGAAAAGGACCAAGAGGAAGCATGATGTAAAGGTAGCGATCAAAAAACACCTTACCAAAGTGTTGGTAAGAAATATTGATATCCAAGATGTGCAAGAGATAAGTGATAAGCTTCACTTGATATGGTTCTAACTAAAGTTTCACCTTAAATTGGCCTTCATGAGAATCTATGGTATAAGAATGTGGATTCTACTCTATGGTTACAAACTTAGCTATTGGTTAGGACTAACTAAGTGAAAAATTAAAAGTACTGAATGGAGTTTAATGATAGCTCAGCTCTATACTTTGCTATAGTGGAAATAAGTCAAGCTCTTAGGAACATTCTTAAAGTTATCCCATTAATAAAGAAGAATAATACTGCTTTTTTAAAAATTCATCTAGAATTAACCTAATGAAATTTTATGATTGCTCAACAAAATTTAGAGAAAAAGACCTTAGAACTTTTTAATGCTAACAAGAAAGTGGTGGAGTTGGATGATAAATTAAAGCATAAGTAAATGAGTCATTTAAATTTGGAATAAGAGAAAGGAAAACTCGAGGCACTTTTTAGTACTTATTAGAAACAAAAGGTGCAAATGGGAAACTAAGCTAAATGGAAAGGATGAAAAGATACAAAATCTAAAGACCTAGGCTCAAGACTTGGATTCCAAATTGCTTAATGTCCAAGTTAAGTGTTAGCTTTTTTTCCAATTAAGGTTTGATTCAACTATTGATCAGATCAGGCATTTCATCTTTCTCTTGCAATTAACCTATCAAAAATTAGTCAGAATTCTACTCTTATTGACTTAATGCAGAAGGAAGGGGATGCCTTTTAAACATTTATAATGATTTTATATATTTTTTAATTCTATTCAAATTGATAATTTAATATTACTACCATTTATGACTTCTAATGAATCTACTTTTTGTTTTAAGCATTGATCAAACCATTTATTTGATTTTTGTGACTTCCAATAGGCCTATATGTTTACTTGTTATTTAATTTGATTGATCAGGTCATTATACTTGCTATTGGATGTGTTTTGTTAGAGTTTTGTGTTCCAAACTCTACCCTGGCTTAAATGTTGGAATGAATTATATTTATGTGTCAAAAAGTTCACTTATATGATTTAAATTTATTTGAAACTTCTTCTTCGAAAGTTTGCTTGGAACTTCATATATGGGAGTCCACTCAAGTCTTCTTGTTTGGGAGTTCGCTCAAGTTTCTTAAAGTGTTGTGAGAATCTACTTAAGCTTTTATATTGAGGGAGTCTACTCAAGCCTTGTATCAAGATGGCTTGGTCAAGCTTTTATACCGAAGGAATCTACTTAGGCTTTTATGCCTAAGGGGTCTGCTTAAGCTTTTATGCTAAAAGAATATGCTCAGTCTTTTATGCTAAGAAGATCTACTTAGGTTTTCAATTGAGCTCTTGGATACTATTTAAACAAATTTTCCAAACTACTTCTTTATTCATTTAAATGCTTACATAGTATTGCTTTAAATGCATTTTATTCCATATGCAAGGGATAGATGTGCCTTCTAATGTTTCCAGCATGTAGACACTATGTCCCAATTTTTCCTTAATTTTAAATAAACCTTCCCAATTTGGGGCTAATTTTTCTTCATTCAAATTCTTTCAAGGTCCTTTTGCTAATTCAAGCATAAAGGATCCTTTTGAAAATTCTCTCTTTTTGACCTATTTGTTAAAGTAGGTAGCTAACATCCTCTTCTATTATTCTACTAATATTTAAGCTAATTCTTAATCTTCGAAGGTGGAGACTAAGCCTCCATTTCTTTGTTGTTTATTTTCACAATCTTCATAATGTTTTCTCCTTTTGCTAGTTTCTCCTACTTCAACTAGGATTATGGCTTTTGAGCCATAAGTTAGCTTGAAAGGAGTTTCTCCTATAGTGGTTTGCATAGTTATCTTGTATGACCACAAGATGCTTGGTGGTTCCTCAACCCATCTTCCTTTAGCTTTTCCCAATTTTCTTATCAATCCTTTTAGTATTATTTTATTGGCTAGTTTGACTTGCTTATTTGACTAAGGAAGTTTAATAGATGTGAATTTTTGCTTGATTCCTAATCTTTAAAGATAAAAAAGACGAGTAAGGTAAACTTTAAAAGCATGGTAGAAATAGCTTTAAAGATATGGGTAGGATTTACCCATGGCAAAAATTTGCAAAACTTTCTACTATGAATTATATTCTATTATTGGATGTTAAGGTTTCTAGTTGGCTGAATTTGCATGAAAAAGAATTAGTATTATAGGGACATATCTGGTTAGACTAAAGTTTTGATCTTTACCTACACATGATGAATTTCCAAAAGAATTTATGAATGTCCCTAACTAGGATAATCGCAAGTTATTTGGATTTTATCCCCTTTGTAAAATAATTAACTACCATAACTAGGTATTTAGCCTACTCAATAGCCATTTAGAGTGGTTTGATTAGGTTAATGCCCCATCTTATGAATGACCAAGAAGTGAAAATAATCTCTATTGAAACTAACAGTTGTCTTTTAACTTGGGCAAACCTTTAGCATTTATCATAACTCTAAACAAGTCCTTTTGCTTCCTTTTTCTCCTCAACTAATAATAACTTGACCTTACAACCTTTAAAGTTAGGGTAGCTCCTACTAAGTAACTTCCAAATATACCCTCATGTAGCTCTCGAAGTACATAGTTAGCTTCCTTTAAATCTAAGCATTTGAACATTAATAAGTTGAAGCTTTATTTGTATAGTTAATCATTTTCTAAGAAGAAATAGGTGGCTTACCTTTGAATTCTTCATGCTTCTATCTTATTAGCTAAGAGTTTTCTGTCTTCAAGATATGCATGGATAAAATTGATTTAGGAATTTGAGCGATTAATCCTTAGGACTTCTTTCTCATTGAAGCTTAAAATGCTAATCAATTCCTTTATAACTAATCGATTTTTCACTATTACCTTTGCACTTACTAGTTTGCCTAATGCATTTGTCCTTTCATTCTCCGCTTCAGCAATTTTATTTAGTTTATACGAAAATTTGTTTAAGAGTTTCTTGGCTTTATCCATGCATCTAATCAATATCATCTTTTTCACTTTTTACTATTCCTAAAGTTAGGTTATTGCTAAATATGAATCGCTAAAAATTTGTATTTGTTCAACACCTATTTCTATAACTAATTTTAGGTTAGTAATAAAGGCTTCATACTCTATCAGATTGTTTGTAACTTTAAATTTAAATTTAATTAAATGTTTCAACCCAACTCTATTTCTTTCTAAAGTTATGCCTACTCCACTTTTGTTTTTGTTAAAATACCCATCCATATACATTATCTATTTAACCACTTATTACTACTACTTTTTACTTTGATCATCTCTACCAGGAAATCTTTTTAGATTTATAACTTTATTGACCTCCTTGGCTCATATATAATGCTATATTTCAATAATTCTATTAACCAAGTGCAAAATTTATTAATTAAGCATGTCCATCTAAACAATTATTTGGTAACTCTAAAAGTATGAATTTAATTAATTTCTTATATGCATATAGTAAGGCATATGTTACCTTTTCAATTTTTTGATATCTTAATTCAACACCATGTAATAACTTACCTGTGAATCAAATAGGCTTTTGTACATCAACCTCCTCTTTAACTAACATTAAGCTAACAATAACTTTTGAGATAGCTAAATATAGGTAAAACATATCTCCTTAATTTGATCAACATAGCATTGGTGGGGTAAGTATGTACTCTTTTAATTTGTAAGAAGCTTCCTCACACCTGATGATCCATTTGAACTTTTAGGAGTGTTTTAGTAAAGAGTAGAATGGAAAACACTTATCTCCCAACCTAAATAAAATCTAGAAAAGGTTGCCGCATAATCATTCAATGTTTAAATTTCTTTCATGCTCATTAGACTTTTCATTTTAATGATCGCTTGAATTTTGGCTATTATACCTATAGTGCTCTAATATATTAAATGGAAAAATATGTTTGTGAAAGGAGGAACACAGTGGTGGTGCAGGGAATATTAGTAGAGATAATGATGGTATAAGTAGTAGTAATGTAAGTCCTATTGACTTTAATGTCTAGACAATGCAAGTGTTAGGTGTTGAAGGTAAGTGTGGTCCTAGCAAATGTTAAAGTGCAAATCCAACTTAGTTAGCTATGTTTGGTGGCATGCCAAACAACATTCATAAGGGATTTGAGGGTGGTAAAGGTGGTGTTGGATCCAATATAACTAGAGTGATATGTTAAGATTCAAAATTCAAGGGTAAATTTATTTAATGATGTCAATAGAACTATTGAAGAGCTTCTATTTCTACTTTTCGTATGAGTAATTTGCTTTATAAGGACATCTCTTTCTATTTCCATGGTGTGATGGCAATCTTTTTCAACTAAAAAAGCAACATAGTCATCAACCGCCAGTTTATGCTGCCATGCTAAAGACATGAATTCTTGGCCATAAGATTGATTGGATGCCATCTCAATGTGAGATTGTGAGGAGGTAAGCATACAATATAAGAATAGTGATCACAAGAGCCACAGATGATGCTAAATGACATTTCGAATTCTAGTTGATCAATTTTGTGCAGTAAGGCCTATTTGGATCTTGCTTACACAAGGAATAAAGGGCTAAGCATACATAGGGAAATATGCTGGACCAAACACACTTCGATACCTAAGTCAATATAAGCATAGACAAGATAGTGTATGAAACTATGTCATAATCTGTGAAAGCATACTTGAGATCCTTTTGTCATTAATAAGTAGGCTGAAAATTTGATAGAGTTGGAATCCTATCTATTATTACCAGTCCTTGGATGTGATAAAGGGTTTTCAACCTATATTTGCATTGATCGTAAATATTTAGGCAAGATTGTTGCTTTGGATCAAGTAATGGGTCAATACTGACTAGATTAACTTAAACACTTAAATTAGGGTTCATCCATCATAGTATGACATTTATCTATGATGCTCATGTCAAACTAGGTTTAATTCGATCAAATATTTTGGTCACTGTCAATAGTAATATGAGATATTTTAAGTGTTTTGCCATTAAAAAAGTATACTTTAATTAAGTTCAATGAGTTAAAATACTATGAATGATAAAAAAAATTTAAATGTTAATATAACTATTATATATTTTTAACTATTTGAATTTGACCAAAACATATTTTCTATGATAAAATACTTAAAATTATCACATATTATTTAAGTCAAACCTATAATCATCTTCTCTCATTACTTTATTGAAAAAAAAGTTCAATTTTGATTTTAAATATAGTATTATATTTTAAGAAATGTTTATGTAAATATTTTGAAATTAGAGGTGAAATTCTTATAATTTTATTAAAACTCAAGGAAAATTACTATATTTTTCTGTAGAATTTATTTCCATTATTTTATAATAGTAGTTTGATTTTTGAGTTTGAATATAGCTTTAATTTATATATTTACAATAATATCATCAACTGATTTTTCTAAACAATTATTTGATACTTTTTTCGGTTAGAGTTTTGAGATATTTTATCCATACAAGAGTATGTACACATAGTTTCTTAGTTTCATATGCACTTATTCATTGCACAGGCCTAAAATTTGGGAAAAGGATAGACGCAATGCTAGCCCAACAATCCGTATATTTATAAGGTTAAACTTTGATCCGATCCATTTATTCTATAAATATGATAACCAAATATAAATCATTATTCAATTAGTATAATGACCTAATTAAATATTAATATTCCAGTCTAGATAGAATAGATTTTAAGAGGTTCATTTATTCAATAAATGTAACAGATAATTGTAAATCAAATTAGTCGTCAAGTGTTGAATTGATGCATTTTATAAGGTCAAATTTTGGGATTCAGCTCATTTAAAATATAAAATATATCTTAAAGGATAAAGTAAATAATAACAGTTGTTAGTGAAAAAATAAAAGAGCATGTAATTATAAATTAAAAAATTACTTTTTTTATAGTTTGTTATTTATTAAATTTTTAGCCTTTAATTTTATTTTTAATGATTATGATTAGGATAACTCTAATATACTCAAACTAAAAATATATGTATTGATACATTGACATCATAGCAAAATGAGGATCATTAGATTTTAATAATATACAAATGAATAGTTAAGATTCATTATTAAAAGACTTAATATTGATAACAAAACAATTATATTTTGAACCATAAATTTTCTTTTAATTTTAGATCCACCAATAATCTAAATTAAGTAGTTTAAGTAGATTGTTTATATTAATTTATTTTTATATTTTTACATCTCTTCACTGTATAATAAATCTAATTTAATGGTTATTAATTCAAGTTTATTTATAATATATTGTTATTTAAAACTTTCAAAAACTAAATACTTTCAAAAAATTATCACATAATCATTTTGAAAATATAAAATATAGTTAACAAATTTAAAATCTAAACTTTTACTTTATGAAGGTGATTTTTTATTTCTTCTTTTTTTTTAAAATAATCTTCTTCACTTATTTTTTATACATTAATACACAAAAGAATATTTTAAAATACTTAAGATAGATTTTCAATAAAAAATTCAATATCGATTGATATTTTTAAAAGAAATGATACTTATACTTATCATTTTTTTTATATATCACCATCCAGAATTAAGTTCTCTAAACACACTACAAAAAAAAGGTTTATATAGATAACAAACTTCATTTGTATAGACCCCCGTTACTGTCTACATAGCTATTACAAACAATATTATCATTTATGTTGAGTTGACTATATAAATTTGTATGCGTTTCAACTTACACAGATGACATTTCATGTCATTTATATTAGTCATATCTATACAGATAATAAAGTCATTTGCATAGAACTGAAAAATGATAAACACTATCCTACCTATGCATATAGAGTATTGTCGTCCATACATGAATATGAATAACATAAAAAAATTTCAATCAATACCAAAAAAATTAATATTTTTAATGATTTTATTTTTTTATTAATTTTTTAACATATTTTTTCTAATTTAAAGAATTTATTTGTAAATAAACAATGAAAAAAATTTAATATACACTAAAATATTTTTTATAGTTATTAATAATTATTTAAAAATACCATAATATTAATTATAAAAATAAATAAAATAAAAATTCCCAATAATACGTAATAAAAAAATCCCACATCTATATATAATAATATAAAGTATCAAATAAAAAATAAATACATAATATATATACTATTTATTATTACTTGTATTTTTAGTATTTTAAATTCTTAAATTATAAAATATTTGACATCATAGGAATTTTTGAATTTTCATTATGTAATTGTGAAATTATTGTGCTATGATTTTTCAAATATTTTTATTCTTGTATAATATAATAAATTAATTACCATTGTATGACTTATTTATAATATTAAATTATCATGCATTTTATTATTCATTACTTTTACTCTTGTATAATATAATAAATTAATTACCATTGTATGAATTACTTATAATATTAAATTATTATGCAACTTAATATTCATTGCTCCTTATATTTTTAGTAATTTAAATTATTACTCTCATTCTTGTATAATAAAATAAAGTAATTACCATGGTATGACTTACTTATATTGTTAAAGTATTTTATACTTTGTTATCCATTACTACTTATATTTTTAGTACTTTAAATTTTTACATAAATTATAAAATATTTTGCATTGAAAAGGTTTTTTATATTCATTACTGTAATTATCAAAATTAACTATCACCATTTTTTACTTTCTTTCATTTTTTACATAATTCAACAATTTAATAAAAATTATATGACTTACTTATAATATTAAATTATTACATATTTTATTTTTCTTTGTTATTTAATAATATACTTTTATTAAGTATTGAATACTTGTTTTTCAATGATTTTTTATAAATATTTAATTAAGTGATTTTATAAATATCCAAATGATTTATTTTTTTATTATTTTAAATGATTACTTAAATTACTAAATGTTTTGTCTATGTAATTGTCAAATTTATGTTTATTCATTTTTATACACTTTTATTTTTTATATAATTTAATAATTTAATTAATATAATTGTCAAAATTATTACAAATTTCATTGTCCTATTTTCTATCAAACTCATTAGATATTTAATGTAATAAATATACTAACTTTCATAAAATATTAATTTTATCATCCAATACAATAAAGCATTAAAATAAATTCATATTCAATTATCAAATCAATATTATCAAATGTTTAAAGTAATAATCATATCAAGTTGTATAAAATAATTATTTTTTAAACTAAATATCATATTAAAATATGCAAAATAGTAATTCATACTCATTATTTGTTTAATATAATAAATATACATACTATTATATAAAATAATAATTATGTTAAACTAATTAATGAAGTAAAATTTTGTTTCTATACATTATATCAATACTATTAAAAAAATTTAGTGTATGAATTTTTTTAACATACTTCAATAAAATAGCAAAACAACAATCAAGAATTTCAATCAATAATGCAACAACATAATCTAATTGTATAACAAAATAATTACAAGAATTAATAAATAAATATAAAAATATGATAAAAAATAAAAAGAAAAGAAGAGAGCATATCTGAACTCCAAGGAAGAGGAAGAGCTTTACCTAGGGCACATAAGAAATGGAAGAAATGGCTCATGGATGAATATTTATAAGCTGACTATATACAGACAACAAAAAGTCATCTCTATAGGTATCCTTGATCATCTCAATTTTTCTAAAATGAGGGGCATATGCCTCATTTTACCCCTCAAACCTATTAAAATGATAAATTATCATCTGCATAATCCAATTTGTTGTCTACATTTATCAAGGGAGAGGAGTACATGCATCGTTTCACCCTTTAAGCCCATTAAGATGACAAAAAGTTTTCTTTATAGCCAAAAAAAGTCATCTGTATTGCTATTGTAATTTTAATTGTCAAATTTTTACTGCTCTCAAAAATTTGAACTTTATACATATAACTTTTTGTCATTTGTATAAAGAAAAAATATTTTTTAAATTAAAGAACTTATACAAATAATAAAAGTTATTTGTATAGAGTTTTTAAATTTTTTTTAAAAAAATTTACAAAAGTTATACAGATGACAATGGTCTTATCTATGTACTTTAAAAAAATGTTGCCAATAAAATAATTAAATAAAGTATCTAAGATTATAACATATATTTTTTCAATTTTTTGGATAAATAACCATTTTCTTTATTTAATGTAAAAGCAATAGGTTTTATAGATGATTTGCCTTAATATAGATGAGTGGTTTTAAATTATGAAAAGTAATTTTTTTCTATTTCATGCAAAGTTTGAATAAATAATGAGACATCATTTTTGACAATAATTAGTATATTATTCTAATAATTTTACTTTGTATTTTTAAAATTAAGAACAAATATGAATTTTAGAAATATGTATGTGTGAAATAAAAAGAAAGAGGGAAAAAAAAAAGAAACACTCAAGGCAAGAGTTATTAAATTTTGTGTAGAGAAAAAAAATAATTGGCCCAACTTACTTTTTATTTAGCTATTAGTTTGTTAAAAAAAATACATGGGACTAAAATAAAATTAAAAAAAATTTAAGGTCTAATTTAAAAAGTTTATAAAGAAATAATTAACTTGAAAACATTTTTTATATAAACAATGTATCATTATTTCATTAGTTTATCAGTTAAGATATCACTATCCATAATTATAATTTAAGTATGGAAGAATTATCCTTATAATTATCCACTTTATTCTTTAAAATATATATTATAATCTCAAGAAATCAAATTTCAAATTTTGAAACAAATGTAATTTACAGATATATTCATATCGTTGATTGTCATGTTTAAATTTAATTTAAGTGTCATGTAATTTTAAGGTTTAAATCTAACTAAAGCATATCTTTAATGATAAAATATTTAAAATTATCATATATTATTTGATTTAAATTTATAATCATCTTTTTCTCATCAAATTAGTGAAGAAAAATTCAAATTTAAATTTAAGTGTATTATTTTAATTCTTAGGAAACATTTGTGTAAGTTTCAAAACTAAAGGAGTTTATATAATTTAACTAAAACTCAAAGGAAATTCATGTATATTTTTTAGAATTTATTCTCAATATTTTATAACAGTAGTTTGATTTTTGAATTTGAATAAAGCTTTAATTTATATATTTACGATGATATTATAAACTATATAGAAAATTATTTATTTATTTGGTCGTTTTTTGGGCAAAAGTTACAAGGTATTTTGTAAATGAGAGTATGTATACATAGTTAGTTTCTTATATCCAATCCATTTATTCCGTAAATGTGATAGACAAATATAAATCTTTGTTCAAAAAGTATAATGGCCGGATTAGATATTAATATTCGAGTCTAGATCAAACATAGTTTATGGGGTCAAACTTTGGCCCAGTTCATTTATTCAATAAATGTAACTGACATTGTTGTAGTTGATTGTCACGTCTAAATTTAACATAACATACTATTGTTTATTTTTAATTAAAATTTAAATACATTACCAAGTCAATACAAGAAACCTTCTTCATAAGTAATTTTGAACAACCCATTGTACAATTACGAGTAAAAAACATACAAACCATATCAATAACAATATGGCCAATTCGACCTTCAAACTAGCTTTCTTCATGATTCTTTTTATTGTTGCATCAGGTTAGTCGTTCATTTTTCGATCTTTCTCTTATTTACGATCCTTTAATTATCTTCTGTAAATGAAAATTATGCTATTAATTTTTGGTTTGTTTCTGGTGACGTAGATATTTTTAAAGAATCAGAAGCAAGGGGGCCTGTGGGTACGCCATGCAATTCTGATGAATGGTCTAAAAAAATCTATCCTGGTGGTGGTTGCCAATATATAGGTGGGCTCCGTCACTGCTTAAATTCTATAATTGCAGCTGTTATGAAAAGGCAAGGAGCTGATCAGAGCAATAAAAATTAGGAATTTAAATTTATATAGAAGTTGAAGTGAAAATAATATCTATCATGAAAATCATGTTAGTCAATAAAATCTTATAGGTGGAAGTTCAAGTGAAAATACTGCTCCTCCATGTGAAAAGCATGTTCAGTCAATAAAATCTAAGGTTAAAAATTTCTAAACTTTGCTTTATTACTTATCCTTGCAATTTGGTATAATCCTCAAAGTGAATGTAAAATACACTTAAATTAGAAAGTTGAAGGCGTTATAAATTGTCCCACCTCGATTTCTCGTACTATGACCAGATCGAATCACTAAAGTGATGGCTCAAGATGCCATTAGCATCATGTCTTTATAAAATGATTCACGCACACTTTTGAACGCATGCAATTTTAAAATATTGAATCTTATGCAGATTTTAAATTTTGAAAAATAAACTTCGATCTTCTTGAGAAATTCTTCTTAAGATAGTTCTTATTAGACAACTATACTCACTAAAATTAACATTCTTGAATCACATATTTGTCATCCACGCACATGAATAAAATCCCCTCTATTGCTAACTTTTGGTTAAACACCCATATATTGAAATTATTAAAAAGGACTAAGCAAATCATAATTCAGTGAGGAGATTCCTACCTCTACTTTTGGTGACATTTCTTTGGTCATGCATTCATTATAATAATCAACTATTAGTTGATTCAACGGTAGAAGGACTAAGTTTTAGGACATTCCAAACTTTAAGTGTTGTAAAAATAGATAGTATTTCAAAAGGCTTAGTTCCATATTAACTAAGTTGAGCCTTTTGTGAAAGTCTAAATATGAGATTCATCACAAAAATAAATTAACAAGAAAATATAACTGATAGATTTGTCACTTCACGCACGAATATCACAAGGCTTGATCCAAGTTCATTTTTCCAAAAATAAAAAAAAATATATATTTTTCAAATATTTTATTTAATCAAGTCTTATTCGAAAAACCAAATATTTTAGTTTGATAAAATTAAAATCAATGCTAATGGTTTTTCAATTCATTGTCAACTCAATGCCAACAATTTTCTAACTTATAGTCAACTCAATACCAACAATTTTCTAATTAATTCTAACATAATTTTCTCTGACTTCAATTTTTAGAACCTTGCCTTCATAGCCTATAATGTAGCTTTTTTCTTCTCATTGCTATATGGCAAAATAAACTAAGATTCTCTCATCTAATTTCTCTTTCCTCTCTTTAGATAATTTTCCTTTGCTGGGTTTATACACTTTCTTGATGCCTGCTTCTATTTTAATTGTGCAACCAAAACAAAAAAGCTTGTTGAAGTATTGTCGTAGCAAACTCTAGATGAAGATAAAAAATAATCCTTAAGGATGGTGACTTCACACACTTTGGACTCCAACTTTGATAACAATCTTGTAATATCACAAATTAAGCAAAAAAGTTCAAGAAGAAAATTTGACTAGGAATCTCCCTAAGAAAACCAAAAAGGAAATTGGATGAAGTTTTGGTAAATCATAAAAATAATTTGGAGGCATATCTAGCCAAAATTTCTATGGAAAATATATTAGGCACTAATATAGATCAAAATATAATTAAAAATCTAATAATAAATTTGAAAAAATTATATAAAGGCTCAATAAAAAATTAAGAGTCTGCATAACTTAAAAACCTAAAGATTAGGCCCAAATTTGAAATAGATTAACTTGGTTCATTTGGACTAATTTGGTTCAATTTCTTAAGCCCAAATCTAATTTTAGAAACAAGAAAAATAAAGCTCAAACAAAGCTCGAGCTTGTGGAGAAAGTCAATGACAATTTGGTGAATAAGTGAAAAATTAGAAGCATTTATTAATATATACTTCTAAACATTATATTTAACTAAATTTAAGTCATTTTGACGAAATTATCTTTTAAAATCCAACCTTGAATAATGATGCATCATGTGCTTTTTATCATCAATTTTTTTAAAAAAAATACAAAATTGGTGCCTTATGAAGGAAACCTTAGAATAGGGTTTTTATAAGGCTTTTAGGGGCATGTATGCATAAATCTTTTTTGCTCTTCTCTAGCCAAAAGCTGGGTGCTCTCCTAGGGTTTTCTAATTTCAATTCTCTAACAATTCCCAAAAGGTTCTTCAATTGGTTCCATCTAATTTGTGTAAGGTAACTTAGGTTTTCTGTCATCTCTTTCAAGTTTTCATTCATAAAACTTGATTTATTTTAGTGGAGTTGCTGTTTTAAGAGGTTTTGAAAGATAGAGAATCAAAAATTTAAGATGAGTGATAACTATCATTTATTCCTTTGAGTTCTCCTATGAAAAATTACTAATATGATAATATATGTTATTATAAGTGATAAGTTAAGTTATGATGTTATATAGTTTGATCTTGGTATTATATAAATGTTAATATGATCATAGGGTATTGGTATTTCAATGCCAAGATCGGTAAGAAAAGATTCATTAAGCTTTCCTTTAGAAGATAACAATAAGATTATGTTAAGTTTAGAAGCAAAACTATGAAGGAAGGATAATGGCATAATTTTTGCTTTTCTTGGAATTAAGGGTTAGGAATTGTTGAAATTTAATTTTTGCTAAATTAATTTTACAAATAGTGTTAGGATAGGTGTAAAAATAATTAGGAGTTTTTGGAAGATTTCATATATGAAAAGTGAATTTATATAGACTTTGGTTACAAGAGCTCAAAATAAATTATAAATTCTATGTTCTTGATAAATGCACAATTGCACTTAATTTCTATGTATTTCATCACATATTTACTTAGTATCTTGTGCAAATTGATTGAAAAGGATACTTAGATTCTCGATATTTTGTTTTCAGGTTTTGAATGACACATTTGAGCATTAGAAAAGGATCCAGAGGCAAAAATCATGCAAATTGTGGAGAATCGAAGCAAATTTGCCCACCTGACAAAGAACACGGGTATGGGAACCCCGTGTGGAAGGCCGTGTATCCTTCTGGACTGCTTCGAGACTTCACTGAGCTGCTCAGAGAAGAACACGGGGGTAAACACGGGACTTGTCATACCCCGTGTATCATACTGCCCTTCACTTCTGAGGTAAACACGGGGAGTGTCACATCCCATGTAACATGCTGACCAGCCCTCGTTGAAGAAGACAGGGTACAACATGGGCCGTGTCATAACCCGTGTACATTACTGCTTGACACTTCGAAGAGAACACAGGACGTGTCCGCACACCGTGTATCATGCTGCTCAACTTTCGCTGAGAAACAACCGAGGTAGAACATAGGACGTGTCATACCCGTGTACATCACCCATATAAGTTTTGTGCGAAATTTTAAAAAGAGGAGCTGCTAAGAGGAGGAGAAAATAAAAATTAAAAAGAGGAGCTACTGGGAGAAACCCTAGGAGAGACCCAAACTCACCAAGGGTAACTTCTAACGTAGATTCAAGCAAAGGATTGAAGATTCAGGCAAGGAATTTGTAAAGCTTCATGAATTGTTTGAATTCCCTCTCTGTTTTCTGGTTTTCTTCTAATTTTGTAATGCTTTCACACTAAACCCTTGTGCTCAGCTTCGATGAACTTGTTCATGGATTTATGGAATTGAATTTTATATAATCTAGCTTGATTTACTGTTGATTTATGATTTGATTATGCTATTTTGTACTTGAACAAACCAGTACTTCCGGAATATTGAATTTGTGTTATGGATTAATTGATTTTAGGTTGAAATGACCAATTAATTAATCGGACCTTACATGATCATTGGGAATATCAATTAGACTTAGGAATTAAGCTAATTGGATTCTTTTGCACAGGATGAAATGTCTGAAAATGGATTCTAAAGCAATGTTAATGCAACCTAGATGAGTGATTACTAGAGAAATTCTAAGAACTTAATCTTTTGGTTAGTAGCTAGTAGCCTTGCAATGAGGTATAGCTTATTTTTGGTAATCCAGCAATCTAAATTAATAGTAAACCAAGTTAGAGGATTATATTCATTCCATAATGAAATGTACAAGGGAACCTTAAGCTGAGTAGCGCTTTCATTTCATTGAATTAAACCTTTTTGATAACTAAGCTCTGTTTTACCCTTTTATCCTTAATTCCCAATATCAATCGATACGCCTAGATAATTTTCCTTGAAATTCAGTTAGTATTCAACGTTCAATCCCTGTGGAGACGATATCTTTTATACTATAACTCAACTTAACCCGTGCACTTGCGGGATTACACGTCAGTTCTAAAGTTTGGTGCTCTTTGTGCAAGAATTTGATTGAGAAAAATTGAAGTAATTAATATTCTTTGATCACTAGCATGTTACTAAGCTTATATAAAAATTTGGTAGCCAATGAAATTAATTTGGATACCAAGAAGGCTCCTTTTCTATAATAACTCTAAAACTACACAGATTTAGCAATCCTAAGTTTTGGTTCTATATGCATAGCACTAACATGTTGTTTTTGTAAAATAATTAAATTTTTTCATCATTCAACATGTTAGGGATGTTGTATAAAAATTTGATAATTATTGGAAATGATTTGAATAATGAAAAGAGGTTTTATTACAACTACTCATGTATTATCCTATTTTGCAATTCATGATTTTGATGCTGTGTAAACGATACTTAAGGATGAGGACATTATAAGAAAATTGATGTTTGATGTTTATTAATATGTTTGAAGAATTAGATAAAATTTTAGTAAAAAATTAAATTGATTTAAGAGTCTAAAAGGCACTAAACTATAGGAGTATTTATACTACCTAACAAGCTAAATGTTTAATACTTATTTAAAATTTGTGATACATTTGATAAGGCATAAACTATAATTGATAGCCATTCAATAGAGATAAGTGTTATCACTATTTTGATTCGAAAAGTTTTATCAACCTTAGATATTATGATATATGATGATAAAAGTTGTATAGATGAGAATGGCAAATTTTGTTAACAAAATTATTATGGCATAAGTGGTATTTTAACTATACATAATAAAACAAGTAATTGATATTACAACCACATCTAATCATTACTCATCATGTATATGACTCATGGAGAGAGATTTGCATCCTTCGCAAAAGAAGGGGAGGCATAGTAAAGGTTAGAGGAATAAGGTTAGTGACTTTATGTCTGGGGTGGCAAGAGATAAGGCTGGACTGAAAATATAGAGAAACCTATACATTAACCATTGTCATTCTCTTTAACAAAATTTGTAAACATGATACATAAAAGGTTTAATCAATAATTATTTTACATTGTTAAATATTTGATCTAGTATGGTGAAAACTTTTTAGAAAAAGAAGAAGAGTAGTCATTAACAGAGTATTTCAATACTCACACTTTCTTTATTGAATTTTATTTACAAATATGGCACATGGATCCCATGAAGATGACTAACATTTATGCATGAACTTTCCTCTTGCCTTTGGAAACCTTCTATATAATATTTTATAATGTCCTAATTAGGAGTTTTATCTTTTGATGGTAATTATGTATAAAGTTATGTTTTTAAAAAATTTATACTTTTGTATAAATATCATTTGGTATATGTAAGTTATGTTGTAAACTTCTTTATGCACACACAAGTAAAATTATATTCCATAAGTGTTTATTTATATTATTAGTTAAGTAAGAAAGTAAGTGAGATGGAAATGTCTTAAAAGCTTGTAAAGATAATTGGTTAGTATATTAATCTTAGTTAAATGTCTTTATGCCAATCATAGTACCCACAAATCGGGCTATGACAAAGTTAGTATCAAAGCATGGTCGTGGATAACTATTTATAATGGAGTCAAAAAGGGACCCAACTAGACTAAGGAAACTATGGAAGGTTAAAGGAAGAGTAAATGTCAATCATAATGGAACCATGAAGCTTAGTAGGTATTATTTTTACTTATTCTTCTTTTAGAAAAAATAGTTTTTGCTAATTAAAGCTATTTTTATAAAAGTATGGATATGAAAAAGCAAACTCAAGCTAGAATGCCTTAAAAACATACTAGAGCACATCCGAAAGTATCAGACATGAAGCCTCCGTAAACATACGTCTAGAAAACCTTCAAAAAGTAAAAATAGAGCAGCTTGAAGCTCCAACATGGGCTATAATGCTACAGTAAACTGTAAAAAGAGTTTTAATCTAAAAAACACCCTTCTACTCCACCTCAAGTCCCATTAACACTAAGCTAACAAGTTCCTCCATTACCTCTAAGAGAATGGTTATAGATGGTGTATCAATTTCAAAAATTAAACCCCCTAAAGTATGATGGCATGAATCCAATAATGGATCTTTATTAATTCATGGAACAAATAGAAAGAACTTATATATTATTAAATTGTAGTGAAAATATAATGGTAAAATTGGTGGGTTATCAATTAGAAGATGTAGTTCATTTTTTGTATGTTCATAATATTGAATCTAAAGTTACTGCCAATGAAGCAATTACCTAGAGGTAGTTTCAAGCTAAGTTGATGGATAGGTATTTACTACCAAGCATCCAAGAAGCAAAAGCTTATGAATTTGAAAGATTAACTCAAGAGTCCATGATAGTAGTTCAATATAATGCATAGTTTACTCAATTATCTCCATATGTAGAATACTTAGTGCCTACAGAGAAAGTTAGGGTGAATTAGTTTGCATGTGGTCTTTAAGATTATTTCTATGATCAAAGAGACGTTTCTAATAGGATGACATACAAATAAGCCCTAGATCAAGCAATTAAGGTAAAATTGCATGCAAAGGAGGGACAAAGTAAGCAAGTAAGTTTAAGAAAGAGGAAAACAAAATTACAGGGAAGAAGTAATAGAAACACGAGGAAATGGTAACTAGTCGGAATGTGCCAACCAAAAATAAATGAACAAAAAGAAATAGATTTCAAGATAGAAGAAGTTTCCAAGGAAGAGTTCCTAAGAGAAAATTCAAAATCAGTTCTAAGGTTTCTAATAAAACTTATTCATTCCCAAATCTACCCAATAGACTTTCTCATTGTCATTAGTGTAACCTTAAAACATTTTAAAAAGTGCAAATCCTATTTTAGGTATGGACAGGTGGCATATCAAGCTTATATGTGCCCAATTACTCGGTAAAGGAGTAACATCATAGCTTCAGTGTGCAACCCACTCAAAATACAACTATAACAAAACCATCGATGATGTCGAATAGGAAAAATTTAAGAAAAAGACTAGTTAAAGGCAAGTAAAAGTGTTTGCCACGACATGCTAAAAGGCCCAAGCTTCTAATATGGTGATAATAAGTACTATATTAGTTAGAACCTTATTATTAAAAGTGTTATTTGATCCTAGTGCTATACATTCATTTATATCTAAAAATTTAGTCATTAAGCTCTCAAAACCGTTAAGTGAATTTAATGAACCTTTAATAATGAATATACTAGTAGTAGAAGTCATCCTTGCAACCTATGATGTTAAGAGTTGTATGATATGATAGATAAATATCTTACTTTGATTAATTTAATCATGTTTGATATGATGGATTATAATATAGTTATCAAAATATCATGCTTGTATTAATTGTTATTACAAAATCGTAACTTATCGATCGGGAGGAAGAAAAGTTCAAATTTTTCAAGGTAAAAAAAGCAAGAATGCCCACTTTTATGTTAAGTATGAAAGTTCAAAAATTAATAGATAAAAAATGCATTGTGTGGATAGCCTTAGTAAAGGAAGCAAAAAAGGAAAAGATAGGAATAGATAAAGTTCCTATAGTGAAAGATTTTTTTTTTTTTTCTAAAAGATCTACCAAGATTACCACTAGATGGAGAAATTGAATTTACAATTGAAGCCATTCCTGGAGTAAACCTAATTTTTATAGCACCTTATCCAATAGTGCTAGCAAAGTTAAAAGAATTAAAAGAGCAATTACAAGATTTGTTGATAAAGGTTTTATGCAACCTAGTACATCACCATAGGGAGCACTAATGCTATTTGTAAAGAAAAAGGATGGCATATTATGGTTATGTATTGATTATCAATAACTAAATAAAGTTACCATTAAGAATAAGTATCATTTGCTAAGGATAAATAATTTGTTTGATTAATTACAAGGATCTTAGTATTTCTCAAAAAATTGACTTGTGATTAGGGTACCATTAATTGAAAATTCAAAAGAAGGATATTTTAAAAATAGCATTTCGAACTTATTAAAGACATTACGAGTTCTAGGTCATGTCATTTAGATTAAACAATGCTCCTACAGTATTTATGGATTTAATGAAACATTTTTTTCAAACTTTCCTGAAATAAATTTATTATTTTATTTATTTGATGAAATCTTGGTAAATTTCAAGAGTGAAGAGGAGCATGTGCAAAATTTAAGAATTACAATGCAAACATTGAGGGAGCATAA